>CM019708.1:32011021-32403521 GCA_009760885.1 Achatina immaculata
CATCACAGAAAGCAATATATGCCCATCAATCAGACATCACAGAAAGTAGTGTGTGCCCATCAATCTGACATCACAGAAAGTAGTGTGTGCCCATCAATCTGACATCACAGAAAGCAATGTGTGCCCATCAATCTGACATCACAGAAAGTAATGTGTGCCCATCAATCTTACATCACAGAAATCAATGTGTGCCCATCAATCTGACATCACAGAAAGCAATATATGCCCATCAATATGACATCACAGAAAGCAATATATGCCCATCAATCAGACATCACAGAAAGTAGTGTGTGCCCATCAATCTTACATCACAGAAAGTAATGTGTGCCCATCAATCTGACATCACAGAAAGTAATGTGTGCCCATCAATCTGACATCACAGAAAGTAATGTGTGCCCATCAATCTTACATCACAGAAAGTAATGTGTGCCCATCAATCTGACATCACAGAAAGTAGTGTGTGCCCATCAATCTGACATCACAGAAAGGAATGTGTGCCCATCAATCTTACATCACAGAAAGTAGTGTGTGCCCATCAATCTGACATCACAGAAAGTAATGTGTGCCATCAATCTGACATCACAGAAAGTGTGTGCCCATCAATCTTACATCACAGAAAGGAATGTGTGCCCATCAATCTGACATCACAGAAAGTAGTGTGTGCCCATCAATCTGACATCACAGAAAGTAATGTGTGCCCATCAATCTTACATCACAGAAAGGAATGTGTGCCCATCAATCTGACATCACAGAAAGCAATATATGCCCATCAATCTGACATCACAGAAAGCAATATATGCCCATCAATCTGACATCACAGAAAGTAATGTGTGCCCATCAATCTGACATCACAGAAAGTAGTGTGTGCCCATCAATCTGACATCACAGAAAGCAATATATGCCCATCAATCTTACATCACAGAAAGTAATGTGTGCCCATCAATCTGACATCACAGAAAGTAATGTGTGCCCATCAATCTGACATCACAGAAAGCAATATATGCCCATCAATATGACATCACAGAAAGCAATATATGCCCATCAATCAGACATCACAGAAAGTAGTGTGTGCCCATCAATCTTACATCACAGAAAGTAATGTGTGCCCATCAATCTGACATCACAGAAAGTAATGTGTGCCCATCAATCTGACATCACAGAAAGTAATGTGTGCCCATCAATCTTACATCACAGAAAGTAATGTGTGCCCATCAATCTGACATCACAGAAAGTAGTGTGTGCCCATCAATCTGACATCACAGAAAGGAATGTGTGCCCATCAATCTTACATCACAGAAAGTAGTGTGTGCCCATCAATCTGACATCACAGAAAGTAATGTGTGCCCATCAATCTGACATCACAGAAAGTAGTGTGTGCCCATCAATCTTACATCACAGAAAGGAATGTGTGCCCATCAATCTGACATCACAGAAAGTAGTGTGTGCCCATCAATCTGACATCACAGAAAGTAATGTGTGCCCATCAATCTTACATCACAGAAAGGAATGTGTGCCCATCAATCTGACATCACAGAAAGCAATATATGCCCATCAATCTGACATCACAGAAAGCAATATATGCCCATCAATCTGACATCACAGAAAGTAATGTGTGCCCATCAATCTGACATCACAGAAAGTAGTGTGTGCCCATCAATCTGACATCACAGAAAGCAATATATGCCCATCAATCTTACATCACAGAAAGTAATGTGTGCCCATCAATCTGACATCACAGAAAGTAATGTGTGCCCATCAATCTTACATCACAGAAAGGAATGTGTGCCCATCAATCTGACATCACAGAAAGCAATATATGCCCATCAATCTTACATCACAGAAAGTAATGTGTGCCCATCAATCTGACATCACAGAAAGTAATGTGTGCCCATCAATCTTACATCACAGAAAGTAATGTGTGCCCATCAATCTGACATCACAGAAAGTAATGTGTGCCCATCAATCTGACATCACAGAAAGCAATATATGCCCATCAATCTTACATCACAGAAAGTAGTGTGTGCCCATCAATCTTACATCACAGAAAGGAATGTGTGCCCATCAATCTTACATCACAGAAAGTAGTGTGTGCCCATCAATCTGACATCACAGAAAGTAATATATGCCCATCAATCTTACATCACAGAAAGTAGTGTGTGCCCATCAATCTTACATCACAGAAAGGAATGTGTGCCCATCAATCTTACATCACAGAAAGCAATATATGCCCATCAATCTTACATCACAGAAAGTAGTGTGTGCCCATCAATCTTACATCACAGAAAGGAATGTGTGCCCATCAATCTTACATCACAGAAAGTAGTGTGTGCCCATCAATCTTACATCACAGAAAGTAATGTGTGCCCATCAATCTGACATCACAGAAAGCAATATATGCCCATCAATCTGACATCACAGAAAGTAGTGTGTGCCCATCAATCTTACATCACAGAAAGGAATGTGTGCCCATCAATCTGACATCACAGAAAGTAGTGTGTGCCCATCAATCTGACATCACAGAAAGTAATGTGAGAGTAACACCGTCTCATGGACTACACACAAGCTGAGAAAAAAAGCGAAACAAGTGTATAAGTAACAGAGCAGAGTTCTCAGATTCTCCACATTCCCTGACAAGGACTGAAATAGATTTTATCGTCCTAGAATATAACGCATATAATCTGTTGATGGTTACAGTTCCTCTCTCTCACTCTCTCTCTCTCTCTCTCTCTCTCTCTCTCTCTATTTCTCCTAGATATAACAGTCTCATGGATCTACTGATGGTTATAACATCCAGTCTTAGGTATGACTGTTCAAGTCTTAGGTATGACTGTTCCAGTCTTAGGTATGACTGTTCCAGTCTGAGGTATGACTGTTCCATTCTTAGGTATGACTGTTCCAGTCTGAGGTATGACTGTTCAAGTCTTAGGTATGACTGTTCCAGTCTTAGGTATGACTGTTCCGGTCTTAGGTATGACTGTTCCAGTCTGAGGTATGACTGTTCTGGTCTTAGGTATGACTGTTCTGGTCTTAGGTATGACTGTTCTGGTCTTAGGTATGACTGTTCCAGTCTTAGGTATGACTGTTCTGGTCTTAGGTATGACTGTTCCAGTCTGAGGTATGACTGTTCTGGTCTTAGGTATGACTGTTCCAGTCTTAGGTATGACTGTTCTGGTCTTAGGTATGACTGTTCCAGTCTGAGGTATGACTGTTCCAGTCTTAGGTATGACTGTTCCAGTCTTAGGTATGACTGTTCCGGTCTTAGGTATGACTGTTCCAGTCTTAGGTATGACTGTTCTGGTCTTAGGT
This sequence comes from Achatina immaculata, assembly GCA_009760885.1. Lineage (NCBI taxonomy): Eukaryota > Metazoa > Mollusca > Gastropoda > Stylommatophora > Achatinidae > Lissachatina > Lissachatina immaculata. The sequence continues at coordinate 32,014,328 of CM019708.1, forward strand.
ATGACTGTTCCAGTCTTAGGTATGACTGTTCCATTCTTAGGTATGACTGTTCTAGTCTTAGGTATGACTGTTCAAGTCTTAGGTATGACTGTTCCAGTCTTAGGTATGACTGTTCCATTCTTAGGTATGACTGTTCCATTCTTAGGTATGACTGTTCCATTCTTAGGTATGACTGTTCCGGTCTTAGGTATGACTGTTCCATTCTTAGGTATGACTGTTCCATTCTTAGGTATGACTGTTCCATTCTTAGGTATGACTGTTCCGGTCTTAGGTATGACTGTTCCATTCTTAGGTATGACTGTTCCATTCTTAGGTATGACTGTTCCATTCTTAGGTATGACTGTTCCATTCTTAGGTATGACTGTTCCGGTCTTAGGTATGACTGTTCCATTCTTAGGTATGACTGTTCCATTCTTAGGTATGACTGTTCTAGTCTTAGGTATGACTGTTCCAGTCTTAGGTATGACTGTTCTGGTCTTAGGTATGACTGTTCTGGTCTTAGGTATGACTGTTCCGGGAGAAGTGAATGTCTTGTCTTAGGTATGACTGTTCCGGGAGAAGTGAATGTCTTGTCTTAGGTATGACTGTTCCGGGAGAAGTGAATGTCTTGTCTTAGGTATGAACAAAAAAAATCGTTCTTACCCGTACATTAAAAATGTAAGATTTCCTATATCAGTGTGTATATCCTTCCCGTGCCACTAAACGTCACATAGGGCCCGCATTGTAGTTCTCCAAGATTTCCTGTCTTCGGAGAGCTTTTCAACCTCATCAAAGGATGTTATGCCCACTAAACTGGCCTCTCTTAACAATGTCCTCCTTAGAGTTTCACGTGGTCGGCCTCTTTTTCTTCGGCCTGTTGTGCTCCACTTGATAGCTTGTTTGGGGATTCTCTGATCATTTCTTCTCATCACATGGCCTACATATGTCCATCTCCTTTTTCTGATCACCCATGAGACAGGTTGTATATCTAGGTAACTTGGAGTTTGTCCATCTCTAGCATATATTTTGAAAGAAATTACAGCGCGCAGGTAACAAGTCAGGCCGGTATCCTGGACTTACGACAGTTCTGAGTCAGTTGGTAGAGAATTACACCTGTAGAGAGTTACACCTGTAGAGAGTTACACACGTAGAGAGTTACACCCGTAGAGAAGTTACACCCGTAGAGAAGTTACACCCGTAGAGAAGTTACACCCGTAGAGAGTTACACCCGTAGAGAAGTTACATCCGTAGAGAGTTACACCCGTAGAGAGTTACACCCGTAGAGAAGTTACACCCGTAGAGAGTTACACCCGTAGAGAAGTTACACCCGTAGAGAAGTTACACCCGTAGAGAAGTTACACACGTAGAGAGTTACACCCGTAGAGAAGTTACACACGTAGAGAGTTACACCCGTAGAGAAGTTACACCCGTAGAGAGTTACACCCGTAGAGAAGTTACACCCGTAGAGAAGTTACACCTGTAGAGAGTTACACCCGTAGAGAAGTTACACCCGTAGAGAAGTTACACCTGTAGAGAGTTACACCCGTAGAGAAGTTACACCCGTAGAGAAGTTACACACGTAGAGAGTTACACCCGTAGAGAAGTTACACCCGTAGAGAGTTACACACGTAGAGAGTTACCCGTAGAGAGTTACACCTGTAGAGAGTTATACCGGTAGAGAGTTACACCTGTAGAGAGTTACACACGTAGAGAGTTACACCTGGAACAAACAGTTCCATGTAAAAACTGAGCCAAGAAAATAGATAAGGAAGGACAGCCCAGAAGGAGAGGGATTTCATCACTGCCTCACACGCGACATGAATCAAACAGACAATGTCTCCAGAACAACACAGACAGCTACTAGATTTAAAACAGACTAGATAGATACACATTTTTAAAAAACTTGTAACACAAGTAACATAGAGAACATAAACGTTTTTAAACTTCACATCCTCCAAGTGTTTTTATCATGTCGTTGATCAAAGTATTTATTAAGATTAACTGAGAGAGTAAGAGTGGGAGAGAGAGAGGGGGAGGGAGGAGATGAGAGAGAGAAAGAGAAGGGGAGGAAGAGAGAGGAGGAGAGAGGGCGAGGGAGGGAGAGAGAGAAAGAGAGGGAGGAAGAGTGAGAGAGAGGGAGAGGAAGAGAGAAAGGGAGAGGGAAATAGGGAGAAGGAGAGGAGGGAGAGGAAGAGAAAGGGAGAGAAAGAGAGAAGGTGAGAGAGAGAAAGGAAAAGGAGGAAGAGCTGTTTACAGAGAGTTAACTGAAAGATTTTCAGAGAATAATTTACAGAAAAGTGAGTTTACAGAAAAATGAATGTACAGAGAAATGATTTCACAGAGAAAAGAGTTTACGGAGAAATGATTTTACAAGCATAAGATTTGTCTGAAATATGAGAGAAATATTTTCTCAAATGTGCGTGAATAAATCAACATTTTACTTGAAAGAATAAAATACAGCGCACCTGAGAGATTCAAGGTGTACCGTCAGGTGAGTCAAGGTGTACCGTCAGGTGAAATAAGAAGAGCAGAAAATAAGGAAAACGATGAAAGACCAGATAAGACGGTGGAGAAAGTGAGGAGCTGGGATGTGTGGATGTTTGTGGAGCTGGGATGTGTGGATGTTTGTGGAGCTGGGATGTGTGGATGTTTGTGGAGCTGGGATGTCTGGATGTTTGTGGAGCTGGACTTGACGTGACCAGTGTCTCTGATACCCAGACATGGTGGGGACTACGGGCCTGCCCTGGAGCACACATCTTCCACCAAACGACTTAGCCTTTGTGCCTCCCCCTCCCCCTGCCCCGTCCCCCGTTTATCGAGTGCGTGTTCATCGTGTCTATCGGAGCGTACAGAACATCTTCGGACACGTGATGGAGGTTTCCCGTACCGGGACTTCGTTCATTATACTCTGCTCCTATGACGGGAAAATTGCCTTAATGGCTGGTTCACATTATAATAAAATGCCTAGCGCCCAAGGAGGCATCTTTTCATGAGGCGTGTGGGGGGAGGGAGGCGGAATGTGGGAGGAGTGAATTGGTGGTATGGGAGGAAGCATATTGTGGGATGTGAAATGAGAAGGGGTGATTTTATATTGTGAAATGAGAAGGGAAAATGGATTTCTCAGATGTCGACAAATGAGGAATTTAGAAAGGAAATTAGAGAGAGAGAGAGAGAGAGAGAAAAACAGACAGACAGACGGACAGACTGACAGACAGAAAGAGAGTGAGTGAGTGAGAGAGACAGAGAGAGACACAGAGAGACAGACAGACAGACAGAAAGAGAGTGAGTGAGTTAGTGAGTGAGTGAGTGAGAGAGACACAGAGAGACAGACAGACAGACAGACTGACAGACAGAAAGAGAGTGAGTGAGAGAGACAGAGAGAGACAGATAGACAGACAGACAGACAGCAGAGACTGACAGACAGAAAGAGAGTGAGTGAGTGATTGAGAGAGACAGAGAGAATGAATGAATAAATGAATAATCTTTATTTTTCAAGAGTAAAGAATTGGGCACGCAGGCCCGTCTTACATTCTGCCCTTCATCACTCCATCTTTCATTCTTCCCACACACTTGATTTAGTACAAATATACAAATTAAATTAAGAAAAAACATATCAAAAGAGTGTAAGATTTAACTACTACATTCAAAGTAAAAGAGAAGAAGTAATTAACCTAATAAAATAGCACTCACGCACACATACACACGCAGACATATACATAAATAAAGGAGAGAGAGAGAGAGAGAGAGAGAGAGAGAGAGAATAACAGCAGAGGATATCAGAGTGATAAATAAGTGAGAGGAGGAATTCACTAGAGAACGTCAGAGAGAGGTCTCAAGTAGAAGTATATTTCAGTAACCATCTTATGAGAGCAACGCTAGAATAACCACCAACCTTATGAGAGCAACCCTAGAATAACCACCAACTTTATGAGAGCAACGCTAGAATAACCACCAACTTTATGAGAGCAACGCTAGAATAACCACCAACTTTATGAGAGCAACGCTAGAATAACCACCAACTTTATGAGAGCAACGCTAGAATAACCACCAACCTTATGAGAGCAACGCTAGAATAACCACCAACTTTATGAGAGCAACGCTAGAATAACCACCAACTTTATGAGAGCAACGCTAGAATAACCACCAACTTTATGAGAGCAACGCTAGAATAACCACCAACCTTATGAGAGCAACGCTAGAATAACCACCAACTTTATGAGAGCAACGCTAGAATAACCACCAACCTTATGAGAGCAACGCTAGAATAACCACTAACCTTATGAGAGCAACGCTAGAATAACCACCAACTTTATGAGAGCAACGCTAGAATAACCACCAACCTTATGAGAGCAAAGCTAGAATAACCACCAACCTTATGAGAGCAACGCTAGAATAACCACTAACCTTATGAGAGCAACGCCAGAATAACCACCAACTTTATGAGAGCAACGCTAGAATAACCACCAATCTTATGAGAGTAACGCTAGAATAACCATCAACCTTATGAGAGCAACGCCAGAATAACCACCAACCTTATGAGAGCAACGCCAGAATAACCACCAACCTTATGAGAGTAAAAGTAACGACCCGGACAACTTATTTGACATAAGAAGAATGTCAGCACATAATTACACGTGTGGTTACCTCGAGAAGTTTGTTAGAAGACAGTTATGTTATCTTACCTTATATTTAAATGACAACTAGGTTATTGTACCTAATATTTAGATGACAGCTATATTATCTTAGCTTGTAATTAAATGACAACTATGTTATCTTGCCTTATAGTTAAATGACAAGCATTTATCTCACTCTACAGTAAATTGACAGTAATTCTGAAAACACTCACTGTTGTTATAACGCGTGGAAATATGAAGATGCCACATTCATTTTTCATTCATTTGCATGTCCCCCGCGGAACTTTGCCTCCCTAACAGCACTCCTGTAGACCTTTCGGTTGTCAGCAAGATGGCCTGCTGCTGATGCATCCATTTGCAGATCCTCAGCGATGTCTTGCAGCCATCTTCGCATTGGTCTTCCTCTCTTTCTTTTTCCCATTATGTATCCTTCCAAGACGGTTTTCTCTAGATTATCATGACGTTTAATGTGTCCAAAATACTTCAGTTTTTTTTTTTTTTAATCCTCTTTACTAGCCAGCCTTCTCCAATATTAAGTTCTTGTAGTGTGCAAGATGTTACACAAGATCTTGCAAGAGAAATAATGACACACATGGCAATCACCAGAAACAGTCTAGACCTCACTTAAACCTGGTTATATAACCCAGAGCAGGCGTCAGAGAATGTTAGAAGAAGAAGAAGAAGAAGAAGAGGAGGAGGAGGAGGAAAGAAGAAGAATAAGAAGCAGCAGCAGAAAGAAAGAGAGAAAGAAAGAAAGAGAGAAAGAAAGAGAGAGTAAGAAAGAAAGAAAGAAAGAAAGAAAGAGAGAGTAAGAAAAAAAGAAAGAAAGAGAGAGAGAGTAAGAAAGAAAGAAAGAGAGAGTAAGAAAGAAAGAAAGAGAGAGAGAGAGAGTAAGAAAGAAAGAGAGAGAGAGAGTAAGAAAGAAAGAGAGAGTAAGAAAGAAAGAAAGAAGAGTAAGAAAGAAAGAAAGAGAGAGAGAGAGTAAGAAAGAAAGAAAGAGAGAGAGAGTAAGAAAGAAAGAAAGAAAGAGAGAGAGTAAGAAAGAAAGAAAGAAAGAGAGAGAGTAAGAAAGAAAGAGAGAAAGAGAGAGAGAGTAAGAAAGAAAGAAAGAGAGAGAGTAAGAAAGAGAGAGAGTAAGAAAGAAAGAAAGAAGAGAGAGAGAGTAAGAAAGAAAGAAAGAAAGAAAGAAAGAGAGAAAGAAAGAAGGAAAGAAAGAGAAAGAAAGAAAGAAAGATGGAGAGAGAAGAAGAAGAAGAAGAAGAAGAAAATATACAAAAACGAATGAAAGTTTTACATTTCAAATACACGAGCTGATCAAACATTGCTTCAGGTATGCTCAGTAAATTCGAAAAGTTACTGGTGCAAGATACAGGAAGGAGATATGGGTAGAGGAGACAGGTAGAAGATATAAACAGGAGGCACTTGTAGAGAACTCAGGCAGAGGACATAGGTAGGGGACACACGTAGAAGATATAAGCAGAAGGCACTTGTAGAGAACTGAGGCAGAGGACATTAGTAGTGTACATAAGTAGACCACACAGGTAGAGGACACACGTAGAGGACACAGGTGGACACGTAGAGGCAGTGGACATAGGAGAGGGCACGAGTAGAGAACAAAGGATGCAGGTGCAAGAATGTTGTAAGACTATGCTGGAAGTAACGACAAAATATTATAAAACGTCCTCAAACATTATAGCACAGATCAAGTGTTATAGCACAGATCTGTTAAATGACTTTGTAAATCTGTTATATGACAGCACTGTTAACACGTTGTGCCTGCGATAACTAAGACACTTTCATACAGCACTGTTAACACGTTGTGCCCGCGATAACTAAGACACTTTCATACAGCATTGTTAACACGTTGTGCCCGCGATAACTAAGACACTTTCATACAGCATTGTTAACACGTTGTGCCTGCGATAACTAAGACATTCATACAACATTGTTAACACGTTGTGCCCGCGACCACTGTCTCTTTTAAAGTTTATTAATACACATGACTAAGTCATCTTCTGGTTGACTTCAACAGTTCACAAAGTCACTACTCGTGATACTGTATGATACACCACAAGACTGAAATCTTAACACACACACACAGTCACTATAACATTTAGATGCTTCGTTCCAGAATAAAAATATGGTTGACCTTCAATGTTCAGCAGACTATCACATTGAGGCATCAACCAAGCATTTTACACAAATACCACATTTTCTGCATTTTTCTCGCGGTACTAACAATCATTGTCTAGCTTGAAACACATCTTCTGTCTGTTCTAACCTACTTTTTGTTCTAAACTGTTTCTCTGTTTCCTGAATATCTATTTACTCTACTTGTCCATCTGTTCTATCTGTCATTGCTCTCCTATTTATCTTTCTATTCTTCTTTTCTCCTCTCTCTGACTTCCCAAAATTGCATGTCGGCCTTTTATATCATAAATCAGCTGTCCAATAGGATACACCTGTAGATCTTTCTAATTGTAACCTGGTGACCATATACTGATTGGACTTGGTTGTCCATTCCCTTTGGTCATCTAATTTGTCCACTGGACTATTCATATGTGCAAATTGCGACCTAAGATGAGCAAATATGCCTCACCTGTCAGTAAGTCTGTTACGTCAGATCCGTCTGTTCAGTTTTCTGGCGTTGAGTAAACTTTTTTTATCCAGTATCAGGTGTTTGTGATACCTGCAAGGATTATTAGTCCACTTCTGTTTACACAGCGTCCGCCTGTCTGTCTAATGTCAAGATAACTAAATTGATGACAATTGACAAAGCAAACAAGGCAGCTGATATATTTATCAATGAGGAAAAACTGGAAGAAGTGGAGAATTTTGAATATCTTGGATCACTACTAACTAATAATGGAGATACAATGAGGGAAATTAAAAGGAGGACATCTATCGCTCTTCAGAAGGTAAAATAACTAAAGAATCTGTGGAGAGGAGCAGACAGAACCACAAAAATGAGATTTTTAAGGGCTTGTATCTTTCCCATCGCAACATATGCCTGTAAGACCTGGACACTTAACACAACAGCTGAGAAACACATAAATGCCTTTAAATGTAAATGCTACAGAAGAGTTCTCCAAATATCGTGGACACAAAAAAGAACAAATATATCCATACTACAATAACTTAATATTGAAGAAGGCTGGCTAGTAAAGAGGATTAAAGAGAGACAACTTAAATATTTTGGACGCATTAAACGTCATGATAATCTAGAGAATACCGTCTTGGAAGGGTGCATAATGGGAAAAAGGAAGACCAAAGCGAAGATGGCTGCAAGACATTGTTGATGATCTGCAAATGGATGCATCAACAGCAAGCCATCTTGCTCACAACCGAGAGGCCTACAGGAGAGTTGTTAGGGAGGCAAAGTTCCGCAAGGGACATGCAAATGAATGAATGAGTAATAATAACAATAATACTATCCTAATATACAAGGCTATAATAATACCACAATTATAATTTACAAGGCACTATGTTATATGTTATATGACGGCGTAAGTATGTTATATGACGTTGTAAATTTGTTATATGACGGTGTAAGTCTGTCATGTTGTAAGTCTGTTATATGATATTGTAAATCTGTTATATGACGTTGTGAGTGTGTTATATGACGACGTAAGTCTGTTATATGACGTTGTAAGTGCGTTATATGACGGTGTAAGTCTGTTATATGACATTGTAAATCTGTTATATGACAGTGTAAGTCTGTTATATGACATTGTAAATCTGTTATATGACAGTGTAAGTCTGTTATATGACATTGTAAATCTGTTATATGACAGTGTAAATCTGTTATATGACGTTGTAAGTCTGTTATATGACGTTGTAAGTCTGTTATATGACGTTGTAAGTCTGTTATACGACTTTGTAAGTGTGTTATATGACGTTGTAAGTCTGTTATATGACGTTGTAAGTCTGTTATATGACGGTGGATGTATGTACACTGGTTAGATGTTTTCTAGCATTACTTATCTAATATACACATCCCGTCTCTGTCTCTTTCTCTCTGTCTCTCTCTCTCTGTCTCTTGTCTCTCTCTCTTTCTCTTGTCTCTCTCTCTCTCTCCTTGCTTCCACGCAAAGGTTATATACCACTTTCTCTATCCACCCATCCCCTCCCTCCCACACTATCGTGCCCGCATGCGTGCACTCATAAACCTTCCTCACCAACCCCACCCCCGCACCTCAACTTGAGACTAGGAAGAATGCATTCCCTTCCTCCCCTCCCCCCACTCCCCTATCACACTGAGCCACCTCACAAAGAATCCCCCTAGGACGCGATCTCCGTCCACCTGGAAACATCAGTCAATCAGGCGAGAACAATTTGATTTTTGAAGAAAAATTATCCCGGATGAGTCAAGCATAATTAATACGTGAATAATCTCCCTTTATAGACAAGGGCAAAACTTGCAGTGCCTGAATCTCTCTGCTCTATGACTCTGCGCTACACTCCCCTGGTCTGTACTCTTTTCTCTTGTGTAGTCCTCTCTTATTTGGCTATGCCTGGTCATACGGGTAGACTATTTCACGCACAGACCTTCTGACTCTGCCGCAAAGTCAAGCGTGTTTGATGCGTGAAGCGTGTGTGAGCGGTCGCTTGTGAACGTGCATTAAAACCAGATTAGCAGAGGTTTTTTTCTCTGTCCTCGTGTGAACGAGTGGTCTTTTCAAAGTATGTTGTTTTGTTGATGTTGCTGTGGTTGATGCTGTTGTTGTGTCTCCAACATACCAAACTGACAGAGAACTCTGTTGTATGGTTAGCCCTGACAGACGTGCAAGTTGTGCTCTCTCGAGTAGAGAGTTTCTAGTTCACTCTTCTATCATTCTTCTACATCATTCTTCTACATCATTCTTCTACATCATTCTTCTACATCATTCTTCTACATCATTCTTCTACATCATTCGACTAGGGCACAGTTACATCAGTTTACGGTACAGTGATATTTAAAAGTGTCCTGAGTCGCCATCCCTTTTACCTGAGTCTTTGGAATCCCAAGCCCAGTTCACAATAACCATGTACCTAATCCTAGCACTGACTTACATACCTAATCCTAGCAATGAATTATATACCTAATCCTAGCAATGAATTATATACCTAATCCTAGCACTGACTTATATACCTAATCCTAGCACTGACTTATATACCTAATCCTAGCCCTGTTCATATATGAATCACAGTTATGAGAGACTGATGGAACACTGGTGTGCTGTAGCTAGTGAATATCTTGACATGCCTGTCAAGGAAGAAGGTCCCCCATGGAGCCAGCAGCGCCGTCTGCTTGGACAGTACAAGAATATTTTTACGTGTATGATCATTTATGTAATCCAACAATTTATGTAATCCAACAATTTATGTAATCCAACAATGTATGTGCAAAGCAAGCTAAAAGCATGCAGCGTATATGAAAATAAATGATTTGTGAGACACTGAACATGTGATGGATGCCGAAAACAAAAACGTGAGCGATCTCTCGTGAGCTCATCCTAATTCTGTGCTTCTTAATCTTTTTTTTTAACAGTAAACTCTATTTTTGGCATGAGAACAGCTGTGAAACCACTTTCTGGCCTGAGAACAGCTGTGGACCCTATTTCTGGCCTGAGAACAGCTTTGGACCCTATTTCTGGCCTGAGAACAGATGTGGACTCTATTTCTGGCCTGAGAACAGCTGTGGACCCTATTTCTGGCCTGAGGACAGCTTTGGACCCTATTTCTGGCATGAGGACAGCTGTGGGCCATAGGTTTGACCTGAGAACAGCTGTGGACCACATGTCTGACCTGAGAACAGCTGTAGGCCCTATGTCTGACCTGAGAACAGCTGTAGGCCCTAGGTTTGACATGAGAACAGCTTTGGGCCCTATGTCTGACCTGAGAACAGCTGTGGGGCCTAGGTTTGACACGAGAACAGCTGTGGGCCCTATGTCTAACCTGAGAACAGCTGTAGGCCCTAGGTTTGACATGAGAACAGCTTTGGGCCCTATGTCTGACCTGAGAACAGCTGTGGGGCCTAGGTTTGACACGAGAACAGCTGTGGGCCCTATGTCTAACCTGAGAACAGCTGTGGGGCCTAGGTTTGACCTAAGAACAGCTGTGGGACCTATGTCTAACCTGAGAACAGCTGTGGAATAACTTTCCTGCCTAAAAAAATAAAGCCGGGAAGATATTAAGATCTTTTTAATCGACTCAATCCATTTTCTACTCCTTAGACCCCTAAAGATTCCTCTAACGGCTCTCTGGGAGTCCTTGGGTCCCAGATTAAGAGCCACTGACATTGCTGCTGTTGTGCGTCAGCGTCAAAGGTGTCATCATGTGATCAAGTTTCCAAAATGAATGAAAGAATTGTTTGTACACAAATCTGTTTCATGTTTCCTGTAAACTGCAAAGTTCTGCATCTGTTGCTCAGTCTCAGCTCCAGACAACTTGCAGAGATGAGAGTGATGGAAGGAAGAGAAATGATCAAATTGTCAACTGTCAACTCCCAGGATATGATAGAAAACTTCAAGAAATATATTCATTCATTCCTTCATTCATTTGCATGTCCCTTGCCGAACTTTGCCTCCCTAACAACTCTCCTGTAGGTCTCTCGGTTGTGAGCAAGATGGCCTACTGCTGATGCATCCATTTGCAGATCCTCAACGAAGTCTTTCAGCCATCTTCGCCTTGGTCTTCCTCTCTTTCTTTTTCCCAATATGTATCCTCCCAAGACTGTCTTCTCTAAATTATCATGACGTTTAATGTGTCCAAAATATTTAAGTTTTCTCTCTTTAATCCTCTTTACTAGCCAGCCTTCATCAATATTAAATTATTGTAGTATGGATATATTTGTTCTTTTTGTGTCCACGATATTTGAAGAACTCTTCTGTAGCATTTAAAGTCACTTATGTGTTTCTCAGCTGTTTTGTTAAGTGTCCAGGTCTCACAGGCATATGTTGTGATGGGAAAAAATGCAAGCCCTTAAAAATCTTATTTTTGTAGTTCTGTCTGCTCCTCTCCACAGATTCTTTAGTTGTTTTACTTTGTGAAGAGCGATAGATGTCCTCCTTTTAATTTCCCTCATTGTATCTCCATTATTAGTTAGTAGTGATCCAAGATATTCAAAATTCTCCACTTCTTCCAGTTTTTCCTCATTGATAAATATATCAGCTGCCTTGTTAGCTTTGTCAATTGTCATCAATTTAGTTTTCTTTGCATTAAGATAGAGGTTTTGCTCTTCACTGTTCTTACGGACTGACATAATTAGTTTTTCCATTCCTCTTTGTGTTGTAGACAGTAACACTGTGACATCAGCATATCTAATTTCTGGTATTTCATAACCTACAATTGTTATATACTGTTAAAAAAAAACATAAACGCAACCCTACTATAGTCGTAATGGACACCAAATTTCAAACTTGTATCAAAATTTTATTTTACGGAATTAATGTTTCAATCTTGGCATGAAGAAACTTTAAGCCTTTAACAATGAAATGATTTTCATTAAATTTGGTTTGGACCTTTTATTCTTTGCGACTGAGGCCTTCGTTTCAGTAAGGTGTATGGCCTCCTCTGCCCTGTATCAGAGAACAACATCTCCTTGACATGGATCGGATTAGCCGTTGAATCTGTTGTGGGATAGCTGCCCACTCTTCCCGCAGTGCAAGAGACAAATGTCGGAGATTGGTTGGTGTCACGTCTCACTGGCGGACTTGTCTGTTGAGTTCATCCCATAAGTTTTCTCTTGGGTTTATGTCTGATGACATGGATGGCCACGGAATGATATGAACGTTGTTGTCAGCGAGGAACTGGGTGGTGAGTTGTGCCACATGAGGTCGAGCGTTATCCTGCTGAAAAATCGACCCTGGTGTAGCCAGAAGTGGAAGGACATGAGGGCGAAGAATTTCAGCGACGTATCTATCGTTGGGCATTTAGGCGTCCTTCAATTTGCATCAGGTCACTTCTTCCCATGAAGTTGATCGTCCCCCATACCCGTATATCTCCACCACCATGTGGAGGAGCCTCATCCACGCAATTCTGGGCGTAGCGCTCATGAACTCTGCGGTAAACTCTTCTCCGTCTATCGTGTCGGTGGAGCAGAAAGAATGATTCGTCACTAAACCAAACCCTTCTCTAGTCATTCGCAACGGTCCATTGACGATGGTGGTTGGCCCACTACAGTCGGTTCTGACGATGCCGGTCCGTAAGAACAGGAACTCTGTAGGGTCTTCTAGCCCAAAGACCAGCGTTGTGCAGCCGGTTCCTGACCGTTTGATCTGAAATCGACGAGCTGCTGTCATTGACTGGACTGTTAAGGACGCACATGCAAATCGATTCCCGAGGTGAAGCAGCCGTATGAAGCGGTCTTCGGCAGGAGTTGTGACTGTGGGTCTTCCACTGCATGGCCGCTCTGCAACTGAGCCAGTTTCTTGAAATCGTCTCCAAAAGCGACTAATGGTGCTTCTAACCACATTAAATTGTCTGACCACAACACTTTGTGACTGTCCAGTCGGTAAACGTCCAATGATGATGAATCGTTCTGTAGTGAGATGAGCCATACTTGTGCACCGAATTTTAAAATGAATTGATTCAAGGAGCATCAATCTTTTATAGTCATTCAATAACATGGTCAGTCAGTTCTGTGTTCAGTAAGTTTCATGGGATTCTACTGAACCTGTCATGAGTTATTGTCAAAAATGCTGTTTTGACTAGTATCGCTTTTCTGTGCTCATGAATCATCTGCTGAGTACAATTCAGGTCAGCACGTGAAGTTGATGTCCGTGTGAACGTTTCAGGCAATTAGCCCTTGTCTGATCAGCAAACTTCAGTTTAAGTCCCAACATCGTATTTGTTGCGTTTTTTGTTAACAGAAATAATTAACAGACAGAGTTAAGTCTGTTCTTACCATGACGCTACTTCCAGGCACCAGACCACGTGACATCAGACTTATCTGAAGAGTCTGAGAGAAGAATTTCAAGCCTTCCTAAAGCGGCTGATCTGTCATGACTGAACTTGCTGACGCCAGCACGGTGATCTAAGCAAGAACTTACCCAGTCCTTTCATTTTCTCTTTAAAAACGTCCTTTTAGATCTGCTGCTGTTTTTGCTCTCTTATACTGGGTATAGCTTGACCCTGGGGCAGTGCCCTAGCTTCTGCCTGGCAGAGCAAGCACGTGCGCGCAGAAACAGGCGATCAGAGAAAGTGCTGGAGCGAAAAGTGACGCTGGGTATGGAAGTGACATTTTGACGGCCCAAGAATAAATTTACACCGACCAGGACAGCGCGGGGGTGGGTGGTTTGTTGGGGGAGATGTTAGCAGGCCTCATGGGAAGTCATCTCAGTACCAGTAACACAAGCTCCACCACCTCATCTGTTCAGGTTCTGGGCTGTCTATCTAGCCTAGATAACTCACTTCATGTCACTAAAGTCTATGTGGCCTTGACCTCCACATCATGTTAGCACGTACACATCAGAAAACAGTATCTATGTGGCCTTGACCTCCACATCATGTTAGCACGTACATCAGAAAAGAGTATCTTAACAATCCATACTTGTCAAGAGTTTGAATTCCTAGCAGGATCTGCCTGCATCTTAAATGTTAGCAAATAAAACAGTCAGCTAAAGCAAGCACGGATGTGCGACATGAAAGCTGGGCTACTGTGACAGTAAGATCAGGACATCATGCACTAGGCAGATGACACTAAGATCAGGACATCATGCACTAGGCAGATGACACTAAGATCAGGACATCATGCACTAGGCAGATGACACTAAGATCAGGACATCATGTACTAGGCAGATGACAGTAAAACCAGGACATCATGCACTAGGCAGATGACACTAAGATCAGGACATCATGTATCAGGCAGATGACACTAAGATCAGGACATCATGCACTAGGCAGATGACACTAAGATCAGGACATCATGTACTAGGCAGATGACAGTAAAACCAGGACATCATGCACTAGGCAGATGACAATAAAACCAGGACATCATGCACTAGGCAGATGACACTAAGATCAGGACATCATGCACTAGGCAGATAACACTAAGATCAGGACATCATGTATCAGGCAGATGACACTAAGATCAGGACATCATGCACTAGGCAGATGACACTAAGATCAGGACATCATGTACTAGGCAGATGACAGTAAAACCAGGACATCATGCACTAGGCAGATGACAATAAAACCAGGACATCATGCACTAGGCAGATGACACTAAGATCAGGACATCATGCACTAGGCAGATAACACTAAGATCAGGACATCATGCACTAGGCAGATGACACTAAGATCAGGACATCGTGCACTAGGCAGATGACAGTAAAACCAGGACATCATGCACTAGGCAGATGACAGTAAAACCAGGACATCATGCACTAGGCAGATGCCACTAAGATCAGGACATCATGTACTAGGCAGATGACAGTAAAACCAGGACATCATGCACTAGGCAGATGACACTAAGATCAGGACATCATGTACTAGGCAGATGACACTAAGATCAGGACATCATGCACTAGGCAGATGACACTAAGATCAGGACATCATGTACTAGGCAGATAATAGCAACAACAAACAAACAAACAGACAAACAAACAAACAGACCCTGACAACGAAATAACAAAACTTGCCATCATGGAAGCAGTCTGCGTAAACAACGTGTCTGTTCTAAGTGGTAGTCTGTCTGTTTGTAGTAACATTTCACTTTTGTTTCTTGTAGTAATACTTTACGTCTTTCTGGTATAATTTACGTTTGTGGGTGGGTGTTTAAATTAGTCTGTTTTGTGTGTTAGGTTTTGTATGTTAGATTTTGTGTGTTAGGTTTTGTATGTTAGGTTTTGTGTGTTAGGTTTTGTATGTGTGTTAGGTTTTGTGTGTCAGGTTTTGTGTGTTAGGTTTTGTGTGTTAGGTTTTTTGTGTTAGGTTTTGAATGTGTGTTAGGTTTTGTGTGTCAGGTTTTGTGTGTTAGGTTTTGTGTGTTAGGTTTTGTGTGTTAGGTTTTGTATTATATTTTGTGTGTTAGGTTTTGTGAGTCAGGTTTTGTACGTTAGGTTTTGTGTGTTAGGTTTTGTATGTTAGGTATTGTGTGTTAGGTTTTGTATGTTAGGTTTTGTGTGTCAGGTTTTGTATGTTAGGTTTTGTATGTTAGGTGTTGTATGTTAGGTTTTGTGTGTTAGGTTTTGTATGTTAGGTATTGTGTGTCAGGTTTTGTATGTTAGGTTTTGTGTGTCAGGTTTTGTATGTTAGGTTTTGTGTGTTAGGTTTTGTGTGTCAGGTTTTGTATGTTAGGTTTTGTGTGTCATGTTTTTATGTTAGGTTTTGTGTGTCATGTTTTGTATGTTAGGTGTTGTATGTTAGGTTTTGTGTGTCATGTTTTGTATGTTAGGTTTTGTGTGTCATGTTTTGTATGTTAGGTTTTGTGTGTCATGTTTTGTATGTTAGGTTTTGTATGTTAGGTTTTGTGTGTCATGTTTTGTATGTTAGGTTTTGTATGTCATGTTTTGTATGTTAGGTTTTGTATGTTAGGTTTTGTATGTTAGGTTTTGTATGTTAGGTTTTGTGTGTCATGTTTTGTATGTTAGGTTTTGTATGTTAGGTTTTGTGTGTTAGGTTTTGTATGTTAGGTATTGTGTGTCAGGTTTTGTATGTTAGGTTTTGTGTATCATGTTTTTATGTTAGGTTTTGTGTGTCATGTTTTGTATGTTAGGTGTTGTATGTTAGGTTTTGTGTGTCATGTTTTGTATGTTAGGTTTTGTATGTTAGGTTTTGTGTCATGTTTTGTATGTTAGGTTTTGTGTGTCATGTTTTGTATGTTAGGTTTTGTGTGTCATGTTTTGTATGTTAGGTTTTGTATGTTAGGTTTTGTGTGTCATGTTTTGTATGTTAGGTTTTGTATGTCATGTTTTGTATGTTAGGTTTTGTATGTTAGGTTTTGTATGTTAGGTTTTGTATGTTAGGTTTTGTGTGTCATGTTTTGTATGTTAGGTTTTGTATGTTAGGTTTTGTGTGTTAGGTTTTGTATGTTAGGTATTGTGTGTCAGGTTTTGTATGTTAGGTTTTGTGTATCATGTTTTTATGTTAGGTTTTGTGTGTCATGTTTTGTATGTTAGGTGTTGTATGTTAGGTTTTGTGTGTCATGTTTTGTATGTTAGGTTTTGTATGTTAGGTTTTGTGTCATGTTTTGTATATTAGATTTTGTGTGTCATGTTTTGTATGTTAGGTTTTGTGTGTCAGGTTTTGTGTGTCATGTTTTGTATGTTAGGTTTTGTGTGTCATGTTTTGTATGTTAGGTATTGTGTGTTAGGGTTTCTGTGTTAGGTTTTGTATGTTAGGTTTTGTATTTTAGGTTTTGTGTGTTAGGTTTTATATGTTAGGTTTTGTGTGTTAGGTTTTGTGTGTTAGGTTTTGTATGTTAGGTTTTGTGTGTTAGGTTTTGTGTGTTAGGTTTTGTATGTTAGGTTTTGTGTGTCACGTTTTGTATATGAGGTTTTGTGTGTTATTTTTTATATGTTAGGTATTGTGTGTTAGGTTTTGTATATGAAGTTTTGTATGTTAGCTTTTGTATGTTAGGTATTGTGTGTTAAGTTTTGTGTGTAACGAAATACGTTTCCCTCGTTTTACGCAAGAGATCACCTTGAACCTTGCTGTGGAAAACTGGTACCTGATTTTTAGTAAGGATTTTTGTGCTACTTGAATATATTGTAGACAGGTTGAAGGTGTGGCGGAGTTTATCAATAGAGCATTGCTCTGATATCTCTATACAGGGAGCATTGCTCTGATATCTCTGTACATGGAAGCATTGCTCTGATATCTCTGTACATGGAAGCATTGCTCTGATATCTCTGTATATGGAAGCATTGCTCTGATATCTCTGAACATGGAAGCATTGCTCTGATATCTCTGTACATGGAAGCATTGCTCTGATATCTCTGTACATGGAAGCATTGCTCTGATATCTCTGTACATGGAAGCATTGCTCTCATATCTGTATACAGGGAGTTCTGCTCTCATATCTGTATACAGGGAGTTCTGCTCTCATATCTGTATACAGGGGGCAATGCTCTGATATCTCTATACATGGAAGCATTGCTCTCATATCTGTATACAGGGAGTTCTGCTCTCATATCTGTATACAGGGGGCAATGCTCTGATATCTCTGTACATGGAAGCATTGCTCTCATATCTGTATACAGGGAGTTCTGCTCTCATATCTGTATACAGGGAGCATTGCTCTGATATCTCTATACATGGAAGCATTGCTCTGATATCTCTGTACATGGAAGCATTGCTCTGATATCTCTGTACATGGAAGCATTGCTCTGATATCTCTGTACATGGAAGCATTGCTCTCATATCTGTATACAGGGAGTTCTGCTCTCATATCTGTATACAGGGAGTTCTGCTCTCATATCTGTATACAGGGGGCAATGCTCTGATATCTCTATACATGGAAGCATTGCTCTCATATCTGTATACAGGGAGTTCTGCTCTCATATCTGTATACAGGGGGCAATGCTCTGATATCTCTGTACATGGAAGCATTGCTCTCATATCTGTATACAGGGAGTTCTGCTCTCATATCTGTATACAGGGAGCATTGCTCTGATATCTCTATACATGGAAGCATTGCTCTGATATCTCTGTACATGGAAGCATTGCTCTGATATCTCAATACATGGAAGCATTTCTCTGATATCTCTGTACATGGAAGCATTGCTCTCATATCTGTATACAGGGAGTTCAGCTCTCATATCTGTATACAGGGGGCAGTGCTCTGATATCTCTGTACATGGAAGCACTGCTCTCATATCTGTATACAGGGAGCATTGTTCTGATATCTGTATACAGGGACCACTGCTATGATATCTGTGTAGAGGGAATCACTGCTCTGATATCTGTATATAGGGACCACTGCTATGATATCTGTATACAGAGAGCACTGCTCTGATATCTCTGTAGAGGGAAGCGCTGCTCTCAAATCTGTATACAGGGAGCACTGCCCTAATATCTGTTTACATAGAGAATTGCTCTGATATCTCTGTACAGGGAAGCACTGCTGGCATATTCTGAATAAGTTGTGTATACACATGTCCTCATATACATATACATTCATGCCATATATATTCATGCTTATTTACACAATCACACATACTCACTATTACAATGTATGGACTTACGAATCCAGAAAACACCACACATTCATACAGACGTATGCGCACACACAAACACACACACATACGCAAATGTGTAGGATGAAGAAAGATGATTTTCTGTGGGTGAAGTTGTTGAAGGAAACAATTTTCTGTGGCTGAAGTTGTTGAAGGAAACAATTTTCTGTGGGTGAAGTTGTTGAAGGAAACAATTTTCTGTGGCTGAAGTTGTTGAAGGAAACAATTTTCTGTGGGTGAAGTTGTTGAAGGAAACAATTTTCTGTGGCTGAAGTTGTTGAAGGAAACAATTTTCTGTGGGTGAAGTTGTTGAAGGAAACAATTTTCTGTGGCTCAAGTTGTTGAAGGAAACAATTTTCTGTGGCTGAAGTTGTTGAAGGAAACAATTTTCTGTTGGTGAAGTTGTAGAAGGAGTCAATTTTCTGTGGGTGAAGTTGTAGAAGGAGTCAATTTTCTGTGTGTTAAGTTTTGTGTGTAACGAAATACGTTTCCCTCGTTTTACGCAAGAGATCACCTTGAACCTTGCTGTGGAAAACTGGTACCTGATTTTTAGTAAGGATTTTTGTGCTACTTGAATATATTGTAGACAGGTTGAAGGTGTGGCGGAGTTTATCAATAGAGCATTGCTCTGATATCTCTATACAGGGAGCATTGCTCTGATATCTCTGTACATGGAAGCATTGCTCTGATATCTCTGTACATGGAAGCATTGCTCTGATATCTCTGTATATGGAAGCATTGCTCTGATATCTCTGAACATGGAAGCATTGCTCTGATATCTCTGTACATGGAAGCATTGCTCTGATATCTCTGTACATGGAAGCATTGCTCTGATATCTCTGTACATGGAAGCATTGCTCTCATATCTGTATACAGGGAGTTCTGCTCTCATATCTGTATACAGGGAGTTCTGCTCTCATATCTGTATACAGGGGGCAATGCTCTGATATCTCTATACATGGAAGCATTGCTCTCATATCTGTATACAGGGAGTTCTGCTCTCATATCTGTATACAGGGGGCAATGCTCTGATATCTCTGTACATGGAAGCATTGCTCTCATATCTGTATACAGGGAGTTCTGCTCTCATATCTGTATACAGGGAGCATTGCTCTGATATCTCTATACATGGAAGCATTGCTCTGATATCTCTGTACATGGAAGCATTGCTCTGATATCTCAATACATGGAAGCATTTCTCTGATATCTCTGTACATGGAAGCATTGCTCTCATATCTGTATACAGGGAGTTCAGCTCTCATATCTGTATACAGGGGGCAGTGCTCTGATATCTCTGTACATGGAAGCACTGCTCTCATATCTGTATACAGGGAGCATTGTTCTGATATCTGTATACAGGGACCACTGCTATGATATCTGTGTAGAGGGAATCACTGCTCTGATATCTGTATATAGGGACCACTGCTATGATATCTGTATACAGAGAGCACTGCTCTGATATCTCTGTAGAGGGAAGCGCTGCTCTCAAATCTGTATACAGGGAGCACTGCCCTAATATCTGTTTACATAGAGAATTGCTCTGATATCTCTGTACAGGGAAGCACTGCTGGCATATTCTGAATAAGTTGTGTATACACATGTCCTCATATACATATACATTCATGCCATATATATTCATGCTTATTTACACAATCACACATACTCACTATTACAATGTATGGACTTACGAATCCAGAAAACACCACACATTCATACAGACGTATGCGCACACACAAACACACACACATACGCAAATGTGTAGGATGAAGAAAGATGATTTTCTGTGGGTGAAGTTGTTGAAGGAAACAATTTTCTGTGGCTGAAGTTGTTGAAGGAAACAATTTTCTGTGGGTGAAGTTGTTGAAGGAAACAATTTTCTGTGGCTGAAGTTGTTGAAGGAAACAATTTTCTGTGGGTGAAGTTGTTGAAGGAAACAATTTTCTGTGGCTGAAGTTGTTGAAGGAAACAATTTTCTGTGGGTGAAGTTGTTGAAGGAAACAATTTTCTGTGGCTCAAGTTGTTGAAGGAAACAATTTTCTGTGGCTGAAGTTGTTGAAGGAAACAATTTTCTGTTGGTGAAGTTGTTGAAGGAAACAATTTTCTGTGGCTGAAGTTGTTGAAGGAAACAATTTTCTGTGGCTGAAGTTGTTGAAGGAAACAATTTTCTGTGGCTCAAGTTGTTGAAGGAAACAATTTTCTGTGGCTGAAGTTGTTGAAGGAAACAATTTTCTGTGGCTGAAGTTGTTGAAGTAAGCAATTTTCTGTGGGTGAAGTTGTTGAAGGAAACAATTTTCTGTTGGTGAAGTTGTTGAAGGAAATAATTTTCTGTGGGTCAAGTTGTTGTTGGAAAGAATTGTCTTGACCCCAGGTTTTTGTGTTTAGCTTCAGCGCTCCTCAAGCTCTGACAGACTGGACCCAACAGCAGACGTGACGGTTGTAGTTCCAGTCATGGAATGATGCATCCTTTCGTCTTGTTCATACCGTTTTGTACACACTTACAGAACAGTGACTGCTAAACTTTTATCTTGTGTAGAGAATAGATAACATGCACGTGCAGTATCTGCAACATACGCGTCAAACTTTCATCTTACGTACAACATATAATGAGAGCCGAAGTGTCAGTAAGAACAATAGCGTTTCACATTTTCACGGCCAACTTCAGGGTTGCTGTTTGTACAGGTGCTTTAGAAATCATGCGATGAGAATAATTTCCACAGTGACTTACGACAACCCTTGTCAACGTTTTGAAAGTCCCTGTTATAACTAAAGCGGTTTTCACATTGTCATTAATTGAATCCAAAGTCCACTCGGAAGTGGTCTCAATGGAATGAGCTTCTCCGAAGCCAAAGAACGGATCAGCGAAACATGGCCAGGATCTGATTAGACAGGATAAGAACTGTTCTAACCCCAGGAGAGAGATGGGTGGGGGGTGGGTGGGTGGGGGGGGGGGTTGGGGGGGGGGGTGTTGTTAAATCTATCTGAACAGACTGGGAGACTCAAGACGGAAACAAGAAACAAACGTCAGACAAAATAAAAATACCAGACAAGATAAAACATCAGACAACATAAAAACATCAGACAAAATCAGAATATGTTGTACATGTTAAAAATGTTTCTGCAAGACGAAGCGGGGGGGAATGAGTGGAACAATTCACCCCCAATCCCTCCCCCAATCCCCAACAACTTAGCCCATTCACAAAGGGCATTCACTCCGTCTAAAAAACATAAATTGTTTTTTCTTGTTTAAAATATTGTTTCATAGATGTGACAGCCTGTCAAAACATGTCAGTCAAAAGCTGCAGCCGGCCTTGAAAAACTGATCTGTAAAAACAGTTTTTTGGCATGGAAGAAACAGTCAGTCTTTCCATTTTCTCTTTGATATAACTATGTTTGTAAATCTTCAAGTAAATTCATCCTTTCATCTTGTTTCACTCTCTCTCCCATACACGCACACACATACACACATGCACGCACACACATATACATACGTACGCATGCATATATATACACACATGTACGCTCATATATATACACACAGACGCACATATGTAAACACGCATATGTAGTACACACCGGCACATTTAGGAACACACACAATGTACGCATACACACACATGCACACACACATACACGCACACACAGACACGAACACACACATACACGCACACACAGACACGCACGCACACACATACATGCACACACAGACACGAACACACACACAGAACACGTCAATCAGAAATAATAACTGTCGGTCCTGGGTTCCACACTGGGTCACGTGATCGACAACACGTGCTGGTAGCTAACTTAAATTTTAGTACTGTACAAATATTGTACAACAACAACAACGGAATAGTACAAGTAACAGCAACAGAATAGTACAAAACCAACATCAGAATAGTGCAACAGCAACAGAATAGTACAACAACAACAGCAACAGAATATTATAACAACAACAACAACATAATATTATAACAACACCAACAACAGAATAGTACAACAACAGCAACAACAGAATAGTACAACAACACAACAACAGAATATTATAACAACACCAACAACAGAATAGTACAACAACAACAACAACAGAATATTATAACAACAACAACAGAACATTATAACAACACCAACAACAGAATAGTACAACAACAGCATCAGAATATTATAAGAAAAACAACAGCAGAATAGTACAATAACATCAACAGAATAGTAAAGTAACAACATCAGAATAGTACAACAACAACAGAATAGTACAACAACAACACAACAACAGAATAGTACAACAACAACAACAACAACAGAATAGCATAAGAACAGAATAGTACAACAACAACAGAATAGTACAACAACAACAACAACAACAGAATAGTACAACAACAACAACAACAGAATAGTATAACAACAAAGACAGAATAGTACAACAACAACAACAACAACAACAGAATAGTACAACAACAACAGAATAGTACAACAACAACAACAGAATATTATAACAACAACAACAGAATAGTACAATAACAACAACAATTTTCTGTGGCTGAAGTTGTTGAAGGAAACAATTTTCTGTGGGTGAAGTTGTTGAAGGAAACAATTTTCTGTTGGTGAAGTTGTTGAAGGAAATAATTTTCTGTGGGTCAAGTTGTTGTTGGAAAGAATTGTCTTGACCCCAGGTTTTTGTGTTTAGCTTCAGCGCTCCTCAAGCTCTGACAGACTGGACCCAACAGCAGACGTGACGGTTGTAGTTCCAGTCATGGAATGATGCATCCTTTCGTCTTGTTCATACCGTTTTGTACACACTTACAGAACAGTGACTGCTAAACTTTTATCTTGTGTAGAGAATAGATAACATGCACGTGCAGTATCTGCAACATACGCGTCAAACTTTCATCTTACGTACAACATATAATGAGAGCCGAAGTGTCAGTAAGAACAATAGCGTTTCACATTTTCACGGCCAACTTCAGGGTTGCTGTTTGTACAGGTGCTTTAGAAATCATGCGATGAGAATAATTTCCACAGTGACTTACGACAACCCTTGTCAACGTTTTGAAAGTCCCTGTTATAACTAAAGCGGTTTTCACATTGTCATTAATTGAATCCAAAGTCCACTCGGAAGTGGTCTCAATGGAATGAGCTTCTCCGAAGCCAAAGAACGGATCAGCGAAACATGGCCAGGATCTGATTAGACAGGATAAGAACTGTTCTAACCCCAGGAGAGAGATGGGTGGGGGGTGGGTGGGTGGGGGGGGGGGTTGGGGGGGGGGGTGTTGTTAAATCTATCTGAACAGACTGGGAGACTCAAGACGGAAACAAGAAACAAACGTCAGACAAAATAAAAATACCAGACAAGATAAAACATCAGACAACATAAAAACATCAGACAAAATCAGAATATGTTGTACATGTTAAAAATGTTTCTGCAAGACGAAGCGGGGGGGAATGAGTGGAACAATTCACCCCCAATCCCTCCCCCAATCCCCAACAACTTAGCCCATTCACAAAGGGCATTCACTCCGTCTAAAAAACATAAATTGTTTTTTCTTGTTTAAAATATTGTTTCATAGATGTGACAGCCTGTCAAAACATGTCAGTCAAAAGCTGCAGCCGGCCTTGAAAAACTGATCTGTAAAAACAGTTTTTTGGCATGGAAGAAACAGTCAGTCTTTCCATTTTCTCTTTGATATAACTATGTTTGTAAATCTTCAAGTAAATTCATCCTTTCATCTTGTTTCACTCTCTCTCCCATACACGCACACACATACACACATGCACGCACACACATATACATACGTACGCATGCATATATACACACATGTACGCTCATATATATACACACAGACGCACATATGTAAACACGCATATGTAGTACACACCGGCACATTTAGGAACACACACAATGTACGCATACACACACATGCACACACACATACACGCACACACAGACACGAACACACACATACACGCACACACAGACACGCACGCACACACATACATGCACACACAGACACGAACACACACACAGAACACGTCAATCAGAAATAATAACTGTCGGTCCTGGGTTCCACACTGGGTCACGTGATCGACAACACGTGCTGGTAGCTAACTTAAATTTTAGTACTGTACAAATATTGTACAACAACAACAACGGAATAGTACAAGTAACAGCAACAGAATAGTACAAAACCAACATCAGAATAGTGCAACAGCAACAGAATAGTACAACAACAACAGCAACAGAATATTATAACAACAACAACAACATAATATTATAACAACACCAACAACAGAATAGTACAACAACAGCAACAACAGAATATTATAACAACAACAACAACAGAATATTATAACAACACCAACAACAGAATAGTACAACAACAACAACAACAGAATATTATAACAACAACAACAGAACATTATAACAACACCAACAACAGAATAGTACAACAACAGCATCAGAATATTATAAGAAAAACAACAGCAGAATAGTACAATAACATCAACAGAATAGTAAAGTAACAACATCAGAATAGTACAACAACAACAGAATAGTACAACAACAACAACAACAACAGAATAGTACAACAACAACAACAACAACAGAATAGCATAAGAACAGAATAGTACAACAACAACAGAATAGTACAACAACAACAACAACAACAGAATAGTACAACAACAACAACAACAGAATAGTATAACAACAAAGACAGAATAGTACAACAACAACAACAACAACAACAGAATAGTACAACAACAACAGAATAGTACAACAACAACAACAGAATAGTATACAACAACACAATAGTACAATAACAACAACAGAATAGTACAACAACAACATCAGAATAGTACAACAACAACATCAAAATAGTACAACAACAACAACAACATCAGAATAGTACAACAACAACAACAACATCAGAATAGTACAACAACAACAACAACAACAGAATAGTACAACAACAACAACAACAGAATAGTACAACAACAACATCAGAATAGTACAACAACAACAACAGAATAGTAAAACAACAACAACAACAGAATAGTACAACAACAACAACAACAGAATAGTACAACAACAACAACAACAACATCAGAATAGTACAACAACACCAACAACAGAATAGTACAACAACAACAACATCAGAATAGTACAACAACAACATCAGAATAGTACAACAACAACAACAACAACAACAGAATAGTACAACAACAACAACATCAAAATAGTACAACAACAACAACAACAACATCAGAATAGTACAACAACAACATCAGAATAGTACTACAACAACAACAACAACATCAGAATAGTACAACAACAACATCAGAATAGTACAACAACAACAACAACAACAACATCAGAATAGTACAACAACACCAACAACAGAATAGTACAACAACAACAACAACAACAGAATAGTACAACAACAACAACAACAACAACAGAATAGTACAAAAACAACATCAGAATAGTACAACAACAACAACAACAACAGAATAGTACAAAAACAACATCAGAATAGTACAACAACAACAACAACAGAATAGTACAACAACAACAACAACAGAATAGTACAACAACAACAACAACAACAACAACAACAGCAACAACAGAATAGTACAAAAACAACATCAGAATAGTACAACAACAACAGAATAGTACAAAAACAGCAACAGAATAGTACAACAACAGCATCAGAATAGTATAACAAAAGCAACATCAGAATAGTACAGCAACAGAATAGTACAACAGCAACAACAGCAGCAGCAGAATAGTACAACAAGAAGAACAGAATAGTACAACAACAGAATAGTACACAACAACAACCGAATAGTACAACAACAGCAGAAAAGTACAACAACAAAAACAAGAACAGCATTAGTAGAACGATAACAGTAATACAACAACAGTAGTAACACTAGTACAACAACAACAATATCACTAGTACAACAATAACAACAGCAACAATATAACTGATTGTTGACCATCACATGGCAGACACAATAACAACCAGCAACTCGGGCTGACAAGAACGTGTAACTTAATGTGGAATATTCAACCCAAACTTCTCAGATACTGGCAAGAGTTAAATGTTTCTTCTGTCGTCTTCCATGTCGTTGACCCGTCTGCAAGGTCGATGGCTGAGAAGAATTTATTGTTTTTCAAATGACCGACGTTTTAGAAATATTCTGTACCGAATCTATTTGCATATTTGAGTGTTTGGTATACCGGCGGATTTGTGAACTTTGACAACTTAACTGAGTTTCTGTAAGGATTATCCCTCCTTATACCACAAGGATCTTGGGCCGAACTGTTTTGTTGGGCGATTTCTTGAAAACCTATATTGTGCTGAGTGCCGGCGCTACCGCGGGCCGCGGGGCGACTGAATAGAAAGCCGGCGCTCTAAGACCTGAAATACTCTATTTCACTGTATTCACTCTTGCCAGGCATTAGCTGGCCGTCTATTATAGCGATAGTTTTTCTCAATCGCATCTCGCGCTCAGCAACTATTTCCCTTCTATTCAAGGCCCAAGTTTTGATCCTTTCAGGTTCAGCACGGTCCCAGAATCTCGGCTTCGCCAGAGAAATCCCGCTGCGAGGTCCTGGGGCATGACGGAGAGGATTTCTTTAGGGCTGGTCGGAATTTTGTGTGTGTGTGTGTGTGTGTTGAAGTCCCACCTTGGTTAAGTTCTTCTGTCATAATCTGTGGGCTGAACTCGGGGCTAGGACCCAGTGCAGAGATTATCAGCAAAAAGCTCCTTATGTAATCAGAAAAGTAAGGATAGCGACAAGGAAAGGCTCAGATCCCTTCACCAGACCATCCCATTCCTGTCTCTCACCTGCCTTTCTCACCAACGGGCACTGGGGAAACTGCTGTGATGTTTGAAGAAAGGTTTGCTTCCAGATGTCATGGTGTGACTGCTTCAGGGGTTTGCAGCGTCACTGGCTGAGCCTGTGGCGAGGGCCATCAGGAAACTAGGGCCCAACACTTTTACACATTAACAAGTAAAAGCCCCCTCATAAACGGTTAATCTGAAGCTGATCTTACTGTAACAAATTATCACTATAATTATCACATTTCCTGTCCCCAGACAGCTAGCACTGACGCAGTAAGATAAGCTTGCTTCGTGTCTCCAGACAGCTAGCACTGGCGCAGTAAGATAAGCTTGCTTCGTGTCTCCAGACAGCTAGCACTGACGCAGTAAAATAAGCTTGCTTCGTGTCTCCAGACAGCTAGCACTGACGCAGTAAGATAAGCTTGCTTGGTGTCCCCAGACAGCTAGCACTGACGCAGTAAGATAAGCTTGCTTCGTGTCTCCAGACAGCTAGCACTGACGCAGTAAGATAAGCTTGCTTCGTGTCTCCAGACAGCTAGCACTGACGCAGTAAGATAAGCTTGCTTGGTGTCCCCAGACAGCTAGCACTGACGCAGTAAGATAAGCTTGCTTGGTGTCTCCAGACAGCTAGCACTGACGCAGTAAGATAAGCTTGCTTCGTGTCTCCAGACAGCTAGCACTGACGCAGTAAGATAAGCTTGCTTGGTGTCCCCAGACAGCTAGCACTGACGCAGTAAGATAAGCTTGCTTCGTGTCTCCAGACAGCTAGCACTGATGCATAAGAAAAAGTCGTGTAAGACTTCTTGAACTCACTGTTTGCTACAAGATGAAGACTGCAGTCAGTATATAAACTTGTGTAGCAGTATCATTGTGTGATAGGTTTGTGTGAAGGTGATAATAATCACCTCGTAATGTTTTTAATACTTGTATTTCTTGTTGAATGTGTGAAAGTTTTCTCTTTTAAAATGTTTTTCGTGCTCTTTACAGTTTATTACTCCCTGTAGTAAAGTGAGTGTTTTAAAGTTCAGTTAAAGTTGAATGATAAAGGGCAGAGTGTCAGTCGAGTTCCTGTGTCTATGATAAAGGGCAGAGTGTCAGTCGAGCTCCTGTGTCTATGATAAAGGGCAGAGTGTCAGTGGAGCTTCTGTGTCTATGATAAAGGGCAGAGTGTCAGTCGAGCTTCTGTGTCTATGATAAAGGGCAGAGTGTCAGTCGAGCTTCTGTGTCTATGATAAAGGGCATAGTGTCAGTCGAGCTTCTGTGTCTATGATGAGGGGCAGAGTGTCAGTCGAGCTTCTGTGTCTATGATGAGGGGCAGAGTGTCAGTCGAGCTTCTGTGTCTATGATAAAGGGCAGAGTGTCAGTCGAGCTTCTGTGTCTATGATAAAGGGCAGAGTGTCAGTCGAGCTTCTGTGTCTATGATGAGGGGCAGAGTGTCAGTCGAGCTTCTGTGTCTATGATGAGGGGCAGAGTGTCAGTCGAGCTTCTGTGTCCATGCTTTTGCTCTTTAACAGAAAGTTCATTCGTTTGTTCTCAGTTCCGGCTGATATCAACTTATTCTACAGGCAACCTACCAAGCTGGAAGTTGTCCACCGTTCTACAGGCAACTTACCAAGCTGGATGTTGTCCACCGTTCTACAGGCAACTTACCAAGCTGGATGTTGTCCACCGTTCTACAGGCAACTTACCAAGCTGGAAGTTGTCCCCTGTTCTACAGGCAACTTACCAAGCTGGATGTTGTCCACCGTTCTACAGGCAACTTACCAAGCTGGATGTTGTCCCCTGTTCTACAGGCAACTTACCAAGCTGGATGTTGTCTGCCATAACTAACAAGTCATTGCTAGCTGCACAGAGTGATCTCCCTCACAAACGCTTACATGATTACATAGATGGACAAGGTGATCTCCCTCACAAACGCTTACATGATTACATAGATGGACAAGGTGATCTCCCTCACAAACGCTTACATGATTACATAGATGGACAAAGTGATCTCGTTCACAAACGCTTACATGATTACATAGATGGACAAGGTGATCTCCCTCACAAACGCTTACATGATTACATAGATGGACAAGGTGATCTCGTTCACAAACGCTTACATGATTACATAGATGGACAAGGTGATCTCCCTCACAAACGCTTACATGATTACATAGATGGACAAGGTGATCTCGTTCACAAACGCTTACATGTCTACATTTTAGACATCGGTCGGGTATTTCAGAGAACTAGGGAGAAGAGTGAAATGAAATATTAAACACTGGGCCTGCATGTGTGGCGGAGAGTTGAGGAGGGAGGAGACAATATTGCTGACTGAATACGGGACAACCCCAACCCAGCCCACGCCCTCCTGGGTCGGGGAAGATTCCAACAGAAGCTGAAATGGCTCGTCGCCGACGTGACCAATAGAAAAGTCGGCTCACAAAGAGACATAAATCAGATTATATGAAACACGAAGAAGCGGACAATTTGTGAGAGGGCCTTTCAGAAAAATCCTTCAGGATTTCGTTGTAGGGCCCTAAACACGGAGCCATGAGGGTGGTGCTCGGATGGGATGTGAGTTAGATTACACAGAGCCAAGTGTTCCACACAATTGGGAAGAGTCATTACCAACAAACATTCAACTCATAAACGTAGAAGCTTTAAGTCGGCAACTTTTCGTGCGTGTCGGCCCAAAACATGGGGGCTCCCCATGTCACGCGCTTGCCATGCGCAGTCAGAGCAATGCGCACAATGTTACAATACAATCAGCATGAGGACAATCAAATGAGAGGTTTTTGTCTGTCACTAAATAAAGAGGCTGAGCGCCGGCCGGCCAAATGATGATCATGGTATTAGAATAGAGAATAGCTTTCTAGTGTGAAAAATAGTGGCCCAGGTTTGTCTACAGCCACAGGTCACGTGTGCCTCCCAGAGCAAGAGGAATTGTATTGCATTTTAAATGTTGTGGCGTCCGCTTTCATTCTGTCTAGTGGTTGCTCATTAAAAACAATTTAACATGAGTTTTTTGGATTGCCTTTTTCCAAGTGCAGGATCAGCCTCTGATCAGATCCCGCGGCAACTCAGGTCGGATGGGGACAGGTCAGCAGAAGAATACAAGTTTGGGAACTTTTGCCATTTTTGTCAACTCAATGGCACAGCCACGAAGGAAGGACAATTAAGGAGTTCAAAAAGGCACGTGTGCCACTTGGACAGACACAAACAGCGAGAAGGAGGCTGACAAGAACAATCCAGGTCCGGGGGAACGCTTGAGGTCTTCATTAACGGCCGCAGAGATCAGGTTCAAGTGGCGATTACTGGAATCCACAAGGTTCTTCAACATTTGACCAAGTGCCCCACAAGAGCCTGCAGTTTGATGAGCCATGTTGGAAAACTCTGCTCTAACAAAATGTCCGCTAGTGGCCAAAGTCTGCTTGGGATGTTTTCAAGAAGCGGTCGACCTGAGACGTGTTCTTTCTGTCCATGAAAATCGTGGCTACCGTGGCATGAAGAAACGACTTATATTTCAACTATTAGTTCATAGTGAACAAGTTCAGAGGAACAAGTTCAGAGTGAACAAGTTCAGTGAAGAGATTAATGGACTCTCCTGACACCGGCAAGTTTTCTCTCTGAATAATTCTAGTCACGGGAGGTAACCCAGAGAAAATAATCTCTTGTACAAGAAAAAAAGGTGCCGCTGTTTGTGACAAAAACTGAAGAGGACATTCTCTTGATGTCCCTCTACCACATCCTGCCAAGTTACTCACACTTGGTGTCCCTCTACAAAATTCTGGCATTTTACTCACACTCAAATTTCTGGCGTTTAGTTCTCATTTTATTCAGATTAATTTTGGGACCAAAGTTTTTATCTTTTACTTGGCGATGACCAGGATGATAGATGAGGATAACGATGATTATAGATAATGATGAAAGCGTTCATGTTTCCTGGAGAGTACAGACAAAACGAAACAACAACCATCTAACAGTTGTAGAGTCAACAAACATCTAACAGTTGTAGAATCAACAACCATCTAACAGTTGTAGAATCAACAACCATCTAACAGTTGTAGAATCAACAACCATCTAACAGTTGTAGAATCAACAACCATCTAACAGTTGTAGAGTCAACAACCATCTAACAGTTGTAGAATCAACAACCATCTAACAGTTGTAGAATCAACAACCATCTAACAGGTGCACAACTTTCAACTTTGACCTTAATGTCGTTCGTCAAGTCTTTGTGGCAGTTATATTTTGTTCACCAAGTCTTTTATTACAGTTCTATCTTGTTCGCCAAGTCTTTGTGACAATTCCATCTTGTTCTCCAAGTCTGTGAAACAGTTTTATATTGTTCGCCAAACCTTTGTGATAACTCTGTCTTGTTCGCCAAGTCTTTGACATTTCTATCTTGCTCGCCAAGTTTTTGTGACAGTTCTATCGTGTTCGCCAAGTCTTTGTAATAGTTCTATCTTGGTCGTAAAACTTTAGCCCATCTTGTTCGCTAAATTTTAGCCTATCTTGTTCGCCAAGTTTTAGCCTTTCTTATTCGCCAGATTTGTAAAACTTCTTTACCGGGATCATTTTCGGCAACAAAAAAAAAAGTTGAGGTTTTGAGAGAGAAAACTCCACACCGTCACACTGTCACATCGTCACACTGTCACATCGTCATATCGTCAACTTATCAATTCAAAATAAATTCTGCATATACAGCGGTAGCCGGCAATCATCTTGTATTCCTACAAGACAAGCATTCTATTGTAGCGTTCCTTAAAGAGAATCATTATATTGTCGCGTTCCTACAAGACGATTGTTATATTGTAGCGTTCCTACAAGACGATTGTTATATTGTAGCGTTTCTACAAGACGATTGTTATATTGTAGCGTTCCTACAAGACGATTGTTATATTGTAGCGTTCCTACAAGACGATTGTTATATTGTTGCGTTCCTACAAGACGATTGTTATATTGTAGCGTTCCTACAAGACGATTGTTATATTGTAGCGTTCCTACAAGACGATTGTTATATTGTAGCGTTCCTACAAGACGACTATTATATTGTAGCGTTTCTACAAGACGATTGTTATATTGTAGCGTTCCTACAAGACGATTGTTATATTGTAGCGTTCCTACAAGACGATTGTTATATTGTAGCGTTCCTACAAGACGATTGTTATATTGTAGCGTTCCTACAAGACGATTGTTATATTGTAGCGTTCCTACAAGACGACTGTTATATTGTAGCGTTCCTACAAGACGATTGTTATATTGTAGCGTTTCTACAAGACGATCGTTCTATTGTAGCGTTCCTACAAGACGATCATTCTGTTAAGCATTCCCACAAGACAATCATATTACTGTAGCATTCCTACATGGCGAGTATTCTATTGTAGCGTTCCTAAAAGACAATCATTTTACTGTAGTGTTCCTACAGGACAATCATCCTATTGTAACGTTCCTACAATACAACCATTCTATTGTAGCGTTCCTACAAGACAGTCATTTTACTGTAATGTTCCTACAATACAACCATTCTATTGTAGCGTTCCCACAAAACGATCACACTGCTTCCACAATATTTCCTGTTCAGTTTTTGTGAAATAATTTTTAAAATGTTTCATTCCGAAAACAAAAAAAAAAAAACCTCATAAACAGCAAAACTCTCAAAACTTTTATCATCACACAACTACTCCCTTCACTTTTATTGTCACATAACTCTTTCCTTTACATTTATCGTCACACAACTCTTTCCTTTATATTTATCGTCACACAACTCTTTTCTTCACTTTTATCGTCACACAACTCTTTCCTTCACTTTTATCGTCACACAACTCTTTCCTGTACTTTTATCGTCACACAACTCTTTCCTTTACTTTTATCGTTACACAACTCTTTCCTTCACTTTATCGTCACACAACTCTTTCCTTTACAATTCTTGTCACACTTTCTTCAGATTTAAAATAAGACTAGGAAGTTTCCGCCATCTTTTTGGCAGTGACAGTTTACCAGTGCCATAGGTCAATCATGACAGCACATAGTGAATCAGTCAGTCATGACAGCACATAGTGAATCAGTCAGTCATAACAACAGATGATGAATCAGTCAGTCATGATATGATAAGTCAGTAAACAATCACGTAGGATACAAGATGAGATGTTAAGAGAATGCCAGGTAGGATACAAGATGAGATGTTAAGAGAATGCCAGGTAGGATACAAGATGAGATGTTAAGAGAATACCAGGTAGGATATAAGATGAGATGCTAAGAGAATACCAGGTAGGATACAAGATGAGATGTTAAGAGAATGCCAGGTAGGATACAAGATGAGATGTTAAGAGAATGCCAGGTAGGATACAAGATGAGATGTTAATGCCAGGTAGGATACAAGATGAGATGTTAAGAGAGTAGCAGGTACTCACGCTTGGAATATTCTCCTGGTTACACACGCCCTCACTTAGGAGCCTGTCCCGGATTTCCCAGGCAAAGATGCTCGGACACTCTCGCTTGTAGTGCGCTATCCGCCCGACCACGTCGTGAGTGGCAACCCGAGGCTTGGAGCCGCCTATAGCACGTGGTCTTATGCTGCCTGTCTCGTAGTAGCGGCCCAGAATCTTGCTAACACATCCATTAGAGACCTGGCAGACAGGACATGTCACTGTGACCCACTCAAATATACTCGTGACACACAAGTCAATGTGATAATAATAGTGACACACAAGTTAGTGTGACAACAATAGTGACACACAAGTCAATGTGACAACAATAGTGACACACAAGTCAATGTGACAACAATAGTGACACACAAGTCAATGTGATAACAATAGTGACACACAAGTCAAAGTGATAACAATAGTGACACACAAGTCAAAGTGATAATAATAGTGACACACAAGTCAATGTGATAATAATGGTGACACACAAGTTAGTGTGACAACAATAGTGACACACAAGTCAATGTGATAATAATGGTGACACACAAGTTAGTGTGACAACAATAGTGACACACAAGTTAGTGTGACAACAATAGTGACACACAAGTTAGTGTGACAACAATAGTGACACACAAGTTAGTGTGACAACAATAGTGACACACAAGTTAGTGTGACAACAATAGTGACACACAAGTTAGTGTGACAACTCTCATACATGATAAGTAAGAAGCAAGTGTCAGGAAGAAATTGTGGGCCACACTTTCTCTTTCATGTGGCCTAGGAAAGGGGAGGGGGGGCAGATTGAAGACAAATAACTGGACTGAGATGTGGCACGTCTCAGCCACCAACATAACAACATCAAGTTTAAACCACCGACATCAGAACATCCAGTCTCTGCCACCACCAAAAGAACATCCAGTCTCTGCCACCACCAAAAGAACATCCAGTCTCTGCCACCAACACAAGAACATCCAGTCTCTGCCACCACCAAAAGAACATCCAGTCTCTGCCACCAACACAAGAACATCCAGTCTCTGCCACCACCAAAAGAACATCCAGTCTCTGCCACCACCAAAAGAACATCCAGTCTCTGCCACCACCAAAAGAACATCCAGTCTCTGCCACCACCAAAAGAACATCCAGTCTCTGCCACCACCAAAAGAACATCCAGTCTCTGCCACCAACACAAGAACATCCAGTCTCTGCCACCACCAAAAGAACATCCAGTCTCTGCCACCACCAAAAGAACATCCAGTCTCTGCCACCAACACAAGAACATCCAGTCTCTGCCACCACCAAAAGAACATCCAGTCTCTGCCACCAACACAAGAACATCCAGTCTCTGCCACCACCAAAAGAACATCCAGTCTCTGCCACCACCAAAAGAACATCCAGTCTCTGCCACCACCAAAAGAACATCCAGTCTCTGCCACCACCAAAAGAACATCCAGTCTCTGCCACCACCAAAAGAACATCCAGTCTCTGCCACCAACACAAGAACATCCAGTCTCTGCCACCACCAAAAGAACATCCAGTCTCTGCCACCACCAAAAGAACATCCAGTCTCTGCCACCACCAAAAGAACATCCAGTCTCTGCCACCACCAAAAGAACATCCAGTCTCTGCCACCAACACAAGAACATCCAGTCTCTGCCACCACCAAAAGAACATCCAGTCTCTGCCACCAACACAAGAACATCCAGTCTCTGCCACCACCAAAAGAACATCCAGTCTCTGCCACCACCAAAAGAACATCCAGTCTCTGCCACCACCAAAAGAACATCCAGTCTCTGCCACCACCAAAAGAACATCCAGTCTCTGCCACCACCAAAAGAACATCCAGTCTCTGCCACCAACACAAGAACATCCAGTCTCTGCCACCACCAAAAGAACATCCAGTCTCTGCCACCACCAAAAGAACATCCAGTCTCTGCCACCACCAAAAGAACATCCAGTCTCTGCCACCACCAAAAGAACATCCAGTCTCTGCCACCAACACAAGAACATCAAGTCTCTGCCACCACCAAAAGAACATTTCTGCCATCTACAGAGAGAACGTGCCCCCTTCAAGACAAAAGCAATATTTTGTAGACTTAGATGCTACTGCACAGAGCTAAGAATAAAGTAGAAATTGTTGTGATTAGATGTTAGTCAGCGAGGTGCCCGCCCTACACGACGGAGACCGGAAACAAATGCTAATCAAAGATGGAAATGAAAGATGTTAGATAAAAAGGGCAAGCAAGGGCCAGCAGCTGACCTGCAAGATCCGTGATATGTCGCAAGGCCTGGCCCCACTGTGAGCGAGCTCTACAATCCGCTGCCTGGTTGTGTCTGGTAGAGGTCGGCCGTTGACAAACACGCCCCCTAGTTGATTGACTCCACTGTGACCTGCAAGACAAAAGAAAAAAAACATCCAACTTTAAGCACGCTCCATAGAATTATGAGCTCAGACTTTCAACTTTGAGCACGCTCCATAGAATTATGAGCTCAAACTTTCAACTTTGACCACGCTCCATAGAATTATTACCTCAAACTTTCAACTTTGAGCACGTTCCATAGAATTATTACCTCAAACTTTCAACTTTGACCACGCTCCATAGAATTATTACCTCAAACTTTCAACTTTGAGCACGTCTTAATAGAATTATTACCTCAAACTTTCAACTTTGAGCAAGTCTTAATAGAATTATGAGCTCAGACTTTCAACTTTGAGCACGCTCCATAGAATTATGAGCTCAAACTTTCAACTTTGAGCACGCTCTATAGAATTATGAGCTCAGACTTTCAACTTTGAGCACGCTCCATAGAATTATGAGCTCAAACTTTCAACTTTGAGCATGCTCCATAGAATTATGAGCTCAAACTTTCAGTAATTTGTAGGTTCAGATATTTCACTTTCAGATCGTTGCAAGTCAGATACTCAACTTTCACTACGTTTTTTTTACATTAGAATGTTTTAATAATTATCTGGAGATTTAGACACTCAACTTTCGATACGTTTTTACATTAGAATGTTTTAATAATCATCTGGAGATTAAGACATTCACATATTCAACATTTAGCAACCAAATGCATTAACTGCTTCCATGTTGTAGGCCATATTAAGACACTTTAACTATGTTGTAGGCCACATTAAGACACTTTAACTATGTTGTAGGCCACATTAAGCCACATGCCACTTTAAGCATGTGATAGGCCACATTAAGCCACATACCACTTCAAGTATGTTGTAGGCCACATTTAAGCCACTTTAAGGATGATGTAGGCCAAATTTAACCAATTTTAATCATAATGTAGGCTACATTTAAGCCACTTTAAGCATAATGTTAGCCATATTTAAGCCACTTTAAGAATGGTGTAGGACACATTTAAGCCACTTTGTGGTAGGTAATATTTAAGACACTTTAAGCATCATTGTAAGCCACATTTAAGCCACTTTGACGTAGCCACATTAAGCCACTTATAGCGTGTTGTTGGCCAGTAGTCTGCTTCAGTTTCTGACAAAAGATTGTTGTATTGCCAATGATCGTCAACATAAACAAAACGGGAAAGTATTACAAAAAAATGATGTATGGGACATTTAGGATACCTATTTTGTTCATAAAAAATGTCCCCCAAAAAGTGGTGACAAAATGGCGAGGTTAGACAATAAAGTGATGTATAAAGCTGTGTAATAAACAGCTTGTATTGAGAACAGCGGTTTTCTGTAGGGAACAAGATGTCTTCAGATTTTTCTCTTGCCAAATTCAGTGTGAACATTCAGAGGTGAATGATGCTTTTATCACAATATTTTGAGGTTTTGTTAATTGTCACAATTATAAAAGAATGCCTTATATTTTGTCAGCTGTCACAAACATAACAAAGTGTCCTGAGTTTCAGATGTCACAAACATAAAAGGGCATCCTGAGTTTTGTTAACTGTCACAAACATAAAAAGAATGCAATGAAACTGTCACAGATATAAAAAGAATGCAATGAAACTGTCACAGATATAAAAAGAATGCAATGAAACTGTCACAGATATAAAAAGAATGCAATGAAACTGTCACAAACATAAAAAGAACGCAATGAAACTGTCACAGATATAAAGAGAATGCCCTGAAACTGTCACAAATATAAAAAGAATGCCATGAAACTATCAGAGACACAAAAAGAATGCCCTGAAACTATCACAGACACAAAATGAATGCCCTGAAACTGTCACAAATATAAAGAGAATGCCCTGAAACTGTCACAAATATAAAGAGAATGCCCCGAAACTGTCACAAATATAAAGAGAATGGCCTGAAACTGTCACAAATATAAAGAGAATGGCCTGAAACTGTCACAAATATAAAGAGAATGCCCTGAAACTGTCACAAACATTTTAAAAAATGAGTATGAGAACAAACGAACGGGCTAAACCATGAGAGCGAGTAGATGCGGGTAGGGTGGGATGGGGGGTGGGGCTGCTCGTGGTCATGCCGGGCTGATGCCATTTGCCGAACGTCAACGAGGTCCTTGAGAGCCCAAGTCATATCCGAGCGGCCTTGTACCAGAGCAGATGACTTCCGGATCGTGTCAACCAGTTCTTCGAACTCAGGAGAAGATGCCAGTCACGTGATTGGGTGGAGCCTAAAGTTTTACTGCCAGTGTAGTCTTTTACAAAATGTACTCTTAAAACTTGCGAGCTAACATGCAGGTCTTCCTCAGACATTTAAGACGATGGGACAATATTTCTTGCCCCGACTATATCATGTCATGTCTAGGGACAGCCAGATCAAGTCCCGACTATTTCATGTCATGTCTAGGGACAGCCAATTTCGACTCACACAAAAAGCGGAGAGGAAGAAGCATGAAGTCATTAGAAAATGGATCCTGTCTGACAGCCATCTTCCGTGTTCTGGCGACAGAATTCAATTTCCGACAACTGAAGACAGGAACTGGGTGGAGATGAGGTCGCCATGGCAACTACTGCTAGTTGTAGGACTTAGCTTGTAGGTTAGGGCGTTTCTGTGGCTCACAACCACGTGCTCACGTGACATCTACAGCAATAGTGCCACTAAGACAGAGAGCAGAGAAAAAAAACATTACGTTATTCGTTCAAGTTCTATCAGATATTTCCTGTAAAATATTTCTTCCTTCATGTTTGATTTTTTAAATATAAAATAAAACTATACGTTTCCAGAAATGAGAACGCGAAGGCGATCCTCTAGTAACTGCATTACTCCTGTTCTCATATCCTGCTTAATCCCATCGTTAGATAACCAGATAGACAGACAGACAGACACATAGACAGACAGACAGACAGACAGACAGACAGATAGATAGATAGATAGATAGATAGATAGATAGATAGATAGATAGATAGATAGATAGATAGATAGATAGATAGATAGATAGATAGATAGATAGATAGATTCTCTCATAATTTAGATTTCGATCCGAACAGTAATTCAGAAAATGGGTTTGTGCTCCAACTGTGAGAAGTGGATGTGGACATGAGGCGACACAGAGTAAGTGAAGATGAGGAAGATGTTGTAGATGATTGACAGCTCGTAGTCATGAAAGTGACGGACTTGTCAAGTTGTCTGGACTTGAATACACAAAGCTTTTAGTGTCATCTAAAACCACTCATATTCTGGGTTCTAAGTGACTGACTAGAGATGGTTTTGTTATGTTACTAAAGTGAGTCAAGTATCAATGATGAATATATAGATTAGAGATAGTTTTGTTATGTTACTAAAGTGAGTCAAGTATCAATGATGAATATATAGATTAGAGATAGTTTTGTTATGTTACTAAAGTGAGTCAAGTATCAATGATGAATATATAGATTAGAGATAGTTTTGTTATGTTACTAAAGTGAGTCAAGTATCAATGATGAATATATAGATTAGAGATAGTTTTGTTATGTTACTAAAGTGAGTCAAGTATCAATGATGAACATATAGATTAGAGATAGTTTTGTTATGTTACTAAAGTGAATCAAGTATCAATGATGAATTTATAGACTAGAGATAGTTTTGTTATGTTAGTTTTGTTATGTTACTAAAGTGAGTCAGTTATCTATGATGAATATATAAACATTGCGGAGTTTCATAGACATAGGAAAGGGACCAGGATTGGGAAAGCACTTTTAATGGAAACAGTAATCTCCCTTTTTGTGAGAGGATGTCTTTGTCGACCAACTATGCGGGGCAATATAGGAGTTTGTAGTGTTAGTTTAGTTGCACATTCTGATACTTGCACTACCTTGTGGGAGTTTGTAGTGTTAGTTTAGTTGCACATTCTGATACTTGCACTACCTTGTGGGAGTTTGTAGTGTTAGTTTAGTTGCACATTCTGATACTTGCACTACCTTGTGGGAGTTTGTAGTGTTAGTTTAGTTGCACATTCTGATACTTGCACTACCTTGTGGGAGTTTGTAGTGTTAGTTTAGTTGCACATTCTGATACTTGCACTACCTTGTGGGAGTTTGTAGTGTTAGTTTAGTTGCACATTCCGCTAATTGCACTACCTTGTGAGTGCTGACGCCCTTCAGTGAACTGTCCTTGCCTATACGCTTCAGTGAACTTTACTCTCCTATATGCTTCAGTGAACTTTACTCTCCTATATGCTTCAGTGAACTTTACTCTCCTATATGCTTCAGTGAACTTTACTCTCCTATATGCTTCAGTGAACTTTACTCTCCTATAATCTTCAATTAACTTTACTTTCATGTACGCTTCAGTGAAATTTACTCACCTATACGATTCAGTGAAATTTAATCACCTATGCGCTTCAGTGAAGTTTAGTCTCCTGTACTCTTCAGTGAACTTTACTCACCTAAACGTTCCAGTAAACTTTACTCTCCT
This sequence comes from Achatina immaculata, assembly GCA_009760885.1. Lineage (NCBI taxonomy): Eukaryota > Metazoa > Mollusca > Gastropoda > Stylommatophora > Achatinidae > Lissachatina > Lissachatina immaculata. The sequence goes on from CM019708.1 coordinate 32,055,186, forward strand.
ACAAGTATACTCGTCAGTAAATTTTACTCACCTGTATGCTCCAGTGACGTTTATTCTCCTAAAAGTATACTCGCCAGTAAACTTTACTCACTTATACGTCCCAGTGAAGTTTACTCTCCTACAAGTATACTCTTCAGTTAACTTTACTCACCTTTGTGTTCCAGTGAACTTTACTCTCCAACAAGTACACTCTTTAGTGAACTTTACTCTCCAACAAATATACTCTTCAGTGAACTTTACTCTCTTACAAGTATACTCTTCAGTGAACTTTGCTCTCCTCTAAGTATACTCTTCAGTGAACTTTACTCTCCTACAAATATACTCTTCAGAGAACTTTACTCTCCTACAAATATACTCTTCAGAGAACTTTACTCTCCTACTAGGATACTCTTCAGAGAGTTTTACTCTCCTACAAATATACTCTTCAATGAGCTTTACTCTCCTGCATATTTCAGTGAACTTTACTCTCCTACAAGTAAACTCTTCAGCGAACTTTACTCTTCTATAAATATACTCTTCAGTGAACCTTTACTCACCTATACGTTTTAGTGAACTTTACCTACATATACGTTCCAGTGAATTTTACTCACCTGTAGGTTATAGTGAACTTTACTCACCTGTAGGTTATAGTGAACTTTACTCTCCTACAAATTTACTATTCCTTACTTATATGCTACAGATGTTTATAATTGTAAGTGTTTGGTCGGTTTTTGAGATGTTTATAATTGTAGATGTTTGGGCGGTTGTTTATAACTTGTAGATCTGGCGACTGTACCAGGAATCGACTCTGTCATATAACTTTTTTTTTTTTGTCATAGGAGATTTTACTCGGCACAGAAGAACATTATTTCAAGAAAATTATATTCCTTAACTGCGTACAAATCTTTACAGCACAGAACATGTGAACAAATCTTTACAGCACAGAACATGTGAACAAATCTTTACAGCACAGAACATGTGAACAAATCTATAAAGCACAGAACATGTGAACAAATCTCTACAGCACAGAACATGTGAACAAACCTCTACAGCACAAAACATTTGTACTATGTACAGTACAAGACATTTGTAAGGCTATTTACAGCGCAGCAAACTCCACAGACACATCTTATGTCAGACGAAACATGTGACCCTGCAGACCACACGCAGGTACAGAAAGAAAGCTCTATATTTCCGTCAACTCGCGTCTAGATATCCCAGGCTGTCGCCATATCTGGCCAGGGTATATGGTTTATGGTAATCCCTGAGTTTTTTTCTGGTCAAGTTAACACATTCTTTATCTTGTGTGTCAAGTTAACACAGCCTTTATCTCGTGTGTCAAGTTAACACAGCCTTTATCTTGTGTGTCAAGTTAACACAATCTTTATCTTGTGTGTCAAGGTAACACAATCTTTATCCTGTGTGTCAAGTTAACACAGTCTTTATCTTGTGTGTCAAGTTAACACAATCTTTATCTTGTGTGTCAAGTTAACATAATCTTTATCTTGTGTGTCAAGGTAACACAATCTTGATCTTGTGTGTCAAGTTAACACAATCTTTATCTTGTGTGTCAAGTTAACACAATCTTTATCCTGTGTGTCAAGTTAACGCAGTCTTTATCTTGTATGTCAAGTTAACAAAGCCTTTATCTTGTGTGTCAAGTTAACACAACCTTTATCTTGTGTGTCAAGTTAACACAGCCTTTATCTTGTGTGTCAAATTAACACAGTCTTTACCTTGTGTGTCAAGTTAACAAAGCCTTTATCTTGTGTGTCAAGTTAACACAGCTTTTATCTTGTGTGTCAAGTTAACACAGCCTTTATCTTGTGTGTCAAATTAACACAGCCTTTATCTTGTGTGTCAAATTAACACAGTCTTTATCTTTTGTGTCAAGTTCATTTTGTACTTCTTTTGTAGCACGTTAATCTTATACGTGTTTTCTGGTTCACATTAATATAGTACGCGTTTTATTTTAATCACGTTAATATTTTAAGCCTCTTTTTGGGTCACGTTAATACTTTACGTCTTTGTATGTCACGCTAATACTTTACGTCTTTGTATGTCACGCTAATATTTGACGTCTTTGTATGTCACGCTAATATTTTACGTCTTTGTATGTCACGCTAATACTTTACGTCTTTGTATGTCACGCTAATATTTTACGTCTTTGTATGTCACGCTAATATTTTACGTCTTTGTATGTCACGTTAATACTTTACGTCTTTGTATGTCACGTTAATACTTTACGTCTTTGTATGTCACGTTAATACTTTACGTCTTTGTATGTCACGCTAATACTTTACGTCTTTGATTGTCACGCTAATATTTTACGTCTTTGTATGTCACGCTAATATTTTACGTCTTTGTATGTCACGTTAATACTTTACGTCTTTGTATGTCACGTTAATACTTTACGTCTTTGTATGTCACGCTAATATTTTACGTCTTTGTATGTCACGTTAATACTTTACGTCTTTGTATGTCACGCTAATACTTTACGCGTCTTTTCTGTCACGTTAGCGACACTTGTGTCTTATTTCTTATTCATTTTTACCCGTTTTACGACGTCCCGTTTTACGACGATTCGTTTTTCCGATCATCAGTCCCTAGAAATAGTAAGGCCCCTTGCAAATTTCTCTGTTTATTTCTGTCCAGCATTTGTTGTGTCCTTTCCTCTCTCTACTTCTGTCCAACATTTGTTGTGTCCTTTCCTCTCTCTACTTCTGTCCAACACAGATTCTGTCTCACAATCACATTCCAGATAACACAGATTCTGTCTCACAATCACAGTCCAGATAACACAGATTCTGTCTCACAATCACAGTCCAGATAACACAGATTCTGTCTCACAATCACAGTCCAGATAACACAGATTCTGTCTCACAATCACAGTCCAGATAACACAGATTCTGTCTCACAATCACAGTCCAGATAACACAGATTCTGTCTCACAATCACAGTCCAGATAACACAGATTCTGTCTCACAATCACAGTCCAGATAACACAGATTCTGAGTGTCCGTGAAAGTACTCTCTTTCATCACTGAATGAATTCTCAACAAAATGGCTGCTACGCCAGGTCTCAGTAGAGACCTGAGATTGTGAGGTTCCTATTTCTAACTGTGAATATGAAATTTTCTAGGTTTAAAATTACGAAAACTTTCATATAAAACTGAAATTTTCACGCTTTTCTCTGATTAGAGACTCATAGACACACTCATAGACTTATAGACACACTCATAGACACATTCATACACTCATACATTCATAGACACACTCATAGACTCATAGACACACTCATAGACACACTCATACACTCATAGACACACTCATACACTCATAGACACACTCATACACTCATAGACACATTCATACACTCATAGACACACTCATACACTCATACACTCATAGACACACTCATACACTCATAGACACACTCATACACTCATAGACACACTCATACACTCATAGACACACTCATACACTCATAGACACATTCATACACTCAGAGTCAATTGAGCGGCTAACATTGCTTACTTGCCTGTACATCTGCTCCTCTCCATACATCACGTGATTCGAGACTTCACACATCACGTGACTCGAGACTTCATACATCACGTGACTCGAGACTCCACACATCACGTGACTCGAGACATCACACATCACGTGACTCAAGACTCCACACATCACGTGATGCAGTAAACTTCTCACAGCCATTCATTTCTGGCATAAACTTCAACCATGTGATCCAAGCTCAAACATAAACTTTAATAATGTGATCTAAGCTGAAATATAAACATCAACCATGTGATCTAAGCTGAAACATAAACTTTAATAATGCGATCTAAGCTCAAATATAAATTTCTAACTGTGAATATGAAATTTTCTAGGTTTAAAATTACGAAAACTTTCATATAAAACTGAAATTTTCACGCTTTTCTCTGATTAGAGACTCATAGACACACTCATAGACTTATAGACACACTCATAGACACATTCATACACTCATACATTCATAGACACACTCATAGACTCATAGACACACTCATAGACACACTCATACACTCATAGACACACTCATACACTCATAGACACACTCATACACTCATAGACACATTCATACACTCATAGACACACTCATACACTCATACACTCATAGACACACTCATACACTCATAGACACACTCATACACTCATAGACACACTCATACACTCATAGACACACTCATACACTCATAGACACATTCATACACTCAGAGTCAATTGAGCGGCTAACATTGCTTACTTGCCTGTACATCTGCTCCTCTCCATACATCACGTGATTCGAGACTTCACACATCACGTGACTCGAGACTTCATACATCACGTGACTCGAGACTCCACACATCACGTGACTCGAGACATCACACATCACGTGACTCAAGACTCCACACATCACGTGATGCAGTAAACTTCTCACAGCCATTCATTTCTGGCATAAACTTCAACCATGTGATCCAAGCTCAAACATAAACTTTAATAATGTGATCTAAGCTGAAATATAAACATCAACCATGTGATCTAAGCTGAAACATAAACTTTAATAATGCGATCTAAGCTCAAATATAAATTTCAATCATGTGATCTAAGCTCACACATAAATTTCAACCATGTAATCTGAGGTCAACCATGAACTTCATCTATGTGATCTAAGGTCAACCATGATCATCAAATAGAATACAAAATAGGAAACAATGAGACTTTGGCGCGGTCAAGAGTAGAAGAGAGTACTGTATGGGTAGGCATGGGGGAAAATCATAGACAAAGCACTTTTAGACATGGAAAAAATCACAGACAAAGCACTTTTAGGCATGGAAAAAAAAATCATAGACAAAGCATTTTTAGGCATGAAAAAGGTCATAGAAAAAGACACTTTGGACGTGAAAAAATCATAGACAAAGCAGTTTAGACATGAAAAAACATCATAGACAAAAAACTTATAGACAATGGGAAAAATCGTAGACAAAACACTTTTAGACATGGAAAAAATCATAGACAAAGTACTTTTAGACAAAGAACATCTGGCCAGGGTGTCACAATTTTTGACCAGATAGGCTATCAAACACACGTATTTTCTTTTTCCTTTGTCGCAAGGTGCGAGATAGCTAAGTTGGTTAATGTTCCGTTCTCTGACGGCTAGACGGTTGCTTGTCCTACCAGAGCCCGTGGTTCAAGTCCCAGTGACTTTCTTTCTTTGGCTTCTAAAAGTGTTTGGTCTTTGACTTTTCTTTCTTTCCAAGGTCTGAGCAGGTAGCACTGTCTTCTCTTACTTTGTGTGGACGTCAGTCTGTTTACGTGTTTGTTTTTTATGTGTATGTGTTTTTATGTAAACATTTTTTTTTCCTGGTTAGAAAGTGAGAATAAGAAGGAGAGGACAAGGATGAATGTATTAACAGCGTCTGACCTCTGACATCTGGCATCAGCCTTCACCTTTCAAGTGTGTGCGCTCACTTTCGCGTTGAAATGAGGTCATACTCTCTGATCTGAGGCATCTCCATGGACTTTTGAAGGCTGGTGACCTTCGGTGTCCTGATTCTCTGAAGACCAGAGTGGCTAGTCGTGCCGCTATATAAAACTAAGACAGTGATGGTCGGTCTGGCGAGCAGTAGCGCTTCCAGGCTCCGTGTCAGCCAGAGAGCAACCCGGGGTTGGCTGGGGAAAGCCGCAGCACTTTCAGATGTCGACCGCTTGTGAAGGATCCGCAGAGATAAGATATTGCCTGGGTCAAAGGTCATCGGGATTTAGGCTGCGGGTTGTAGAGATTATTTGCCGTAACTGACTAAACTGGGATGTACAACCACGGGACTTGCAACCCCAAGCCATAACTCAGGTAATGTATTCCCAAATCTTCTCTATGTGTCACACACCAAATCTTCTCTATGTATCACACCCCAAACCTTCTCTATGTGTCAAACCCCACATTTTCTCTATGTGTCACACCCCACATCTTCTCTGTGTGTCACACCCCAAATCTTCTCTAGGTGGCACACCCCACATCTTCTCTATGTGTCACACCCCAAATCTTCTCTATGTGTCACACCCCACATCTTCTCTGTGTGTCACACCCCAAATCTTCTCTATGTGTCACACCCCACATTTTCTCTATGTGTCACACCCCAAATCTTCTCTATGTGTCACACCCCACATCTTCTCTGTGTGTCACACCCCAAATCTTCTCTATGTGTCACACCCCACATCTTCTCTGTGTGTCACACCCCAAATCTTCTCTATGTGTCACACCCCACATTTTCTCTATGTGTCACACCCCAAATCTTCTCTATGTGTCACACCCCACATCTTCTCTATGTGTCACACCCCAAATCTTCTCTATGTGTCACACCCCAAATCTTCTCTATGTGTCACACTCCACATCTTCTCAATCCATGACTCGCCAGCCATCAAATACTAAAATGACTTAATTTGAAAAGTAACTTCTTAGATACTGTTACAAATTATTTTAATGTTTGTTAAAAAACATTTTAGAAAATTGTATGACAATATATTTTTGTTTATGAATATGTCTGTGTTTGAGCGTGTATGTGTGTGTGTATATTATTAGTTTAATTATTTCTTCTCTTTTACTTTGAATGTAATAGTTTAATTTTACACTCTTTTGATATGTTTTTTGCTTAATTTAATTTGTATGCTTGTATTAAATCGAGTGTGTTTGAAGAATGAAAGATGGAGTGATGAAGGGCAGATTGTAAGACGGGCCTGCGTGCCGAGTTATTTATCCTTTAAAAATAAATATTATTCATTCATTCATTCGTTCATCAGTCTAAGCATGACTGAGACTGACAGCTGTGTGAGCATGAATGAATGTGTGGTCCAGTTTTACAAAACAACAAAAGAAATGAGGAAACTGAGCAGAAACACAAATGGCAGAGAATAAGGAAGATGAGAACCGACATAGATAAGAACATACAACATCTAATATTTCGGCATGAGCCTTTTTCATGGATTGCACACAAAAACAGCACAACACATTTTTAAAAAGACATCTTTTAATACATGACAAAAAAGAAGGATGACGACAAGTCTAAAAAGAAATATAAAGCACGTGACAAGGCAACGAAAACAGAAGCAAATATTGGATGCTGTATGTTCTTTCTTTATATGTATGTTCTTCCTTTATATGTATGTTCTTCCTTTATATGTATGTTCTTCCTTTATATGTATGTTCTTCCTTTATGTTCTCATGTTACTTTCTTATTTTCTGCCATTTGTGTTTCTGGTCAATTACTTCATGTCCTCTGTCGTTTTGTAAAACTGAACCATACACTTCGATCTACATTATTAATAGAACCATACACCTCTATGTACCTTATTACTAGAACCATACACCTCTGTCTACCTTATTACTAGAACCATACACCTCCAACTACATTATTAATAGAACCATACACCTCTATGTACCTTATTACTAGAACCATACACCTCTGTCTACCTTATTACTAGAACCATACACCTCCAACTACATTATTACTAGAACCATACACCTCTATGTACCTTATTACTGGAACCATACACCACTATCTACCTTATTACTAGAACCATACACCTCCAACTACATTATTACTAGAACCATACACCACTATCTACCTTATTACTAGAACCATACACCTCTATGTACCTTATTACTGGAACCATACACCACTATCTACCTTATTACTAGAACCAGGTTTACCGCAGTCGTCATCTCTTTCATCTCTATCATTAAAGTGACCGTTTCATGACTGAAGTGACATTTCATGTTTGAAGTGACAGTTTCATGATCGAATGTAGCAGTTCCGTAGCTAGGTGTAGGTTTAGAAACGAGAGTGAAAGTAGCTTATAAATTGTTGTGGCTGCTGCTTATCATACGGTCAGACATGATAAATGTGACAGGATGTTTTCTGTCACATGGATATTATCACATTTTGTGTTTATTATCACGAAGTCACAGACAAACTTAACTAGCTGCTGTTTATCACTTGGACACATACACATTTAACTGGTTGCAAATTCTCAAATAAACATGAATTTAAATGATTGTTGTTTATCACAAAGACACAAATGTATCAGACTGCTATTTATACATGAAGATAAAGGCGCTGCTGGCAATTTATCGCTGTCCTAGCAAGCACTTTTCTGAGCGTTTATGACAGGAACTGTTTTCAAGTTGGAGGTTTGTATCTGCTTCCTGTGGACATGTTTGATACATGACTCAGGACACGTGACTTTGTCATAGCAATGTGATAAGACCAGTGATGATGATGATGATGATGATGACTACATCTTTTCTCTGCAGACATTAAGTTCAGACGCAGAAAGTGTAAATGTTTTTTTTTTTTTTTGTCTTAGTAAAGTTTTTCACGATAAAAATCTGCCCAAATCTCATTTCTTCCGCTCGTTATCTCTAGAGACATTTGGGGTCAAAGAGTTTGAAGAAGAAGACATTTGCCAGCGCCAGAAGACGGGGAAGACCTGGGACTCACAGCCACGAAGACCTGGGACTCACAGCCTATAAATTTGTGGACATTTTCATTCACACTGTCACTTTCAGCAGTCGAGAAAATAATGAAGAGAAATCGATAACCAAGACATCGATGACACTGAAGATAAGCATCAGACTAGTGTAGCACGCTCGCAGACATTAAACATCAATTTTAGCAAATCCAGGTCAGCAAGACCAGGTCTGAAGAATTCAGGTCAACACAATGAATTTCTTCATTCATGCGGTAATAAATAGCTGATCACGTGATAAATCCACGTCTGCGGTCAGAGCAGGAACAAGAAAGCCACCCAGTTTCTAGTCAGAGCAGGAACAAGAAAGCCACCCAGTTTCTAGTCAGAGCAGGAACAAGAAAGCCACCCAGTTCTAGTCAGAGCAGGAACAAGAAAGCCACCCAGTTTCTAGTCAGAGCAGGGACAAGAAAGCCACCCAGTTTCTAGTCAGAGCAGGAACAAGAAAGCCACCCAGTTTCTAGTCAGAGCAGGGACAAGAAAGCCACCCAGTTTCTAGTCAGAGCAGGGACAAGAAAGCCACCCAGTTTCTAGTCAGAGCAGGGACAAGAAAGCCACCCAGTTTCTAGTCAGAGCAGGAACAAGAAACCTGACAGCCTATATTGCTAGGGTGTGGACAGCCTATATTGCTAGGGTCTAGACAGCCTATATTGCCAGGGTCTAGACAGCCTATATTGCCAGGGTCTAGACAGCCTATATTGCCAGGGTCTAGACAGCCTATATTGCTAGGGTCTAGACAGCCTATATTGCCAGGGTCTAGACAGCCTATATTGCCAGGGTCTAGACAGCCTATATTGCCAGGGTCTAGACAGCCTATATTGCCAGGGTCTAGACAGCCTATATTGCTAGGGTGTGGACAGCCTATATTGCCAGGGTCTAGACAGCCTATATTGCCAGGGTCTAGACAGCCTATATTGCCAGGGTCTAGACAGCCTATATTGCTAGGGTGTGGACAGCCTATATTGCCAGGGTCTAGACAGCCTATATTACCAGGGTCTAGACAGCCTATATTGCTAGGGTCTGGACAGCCTATATTGCCAGGGTCTAGACAGCCTATATTGCCAGGGTCTAGACAGCCTATATTGCTAGGGTCTAGACAGCCTATATTGCCAGGGTCTAGACAGCCTATACTGCCAGGGTCTAGACAGCCTATATTGCCAGGGTCTAGACAGCCTATATTGCTAGGGTGTGGACAGCCTATATTGCCAGGGTCTAGACAGCCTATATTGTCAGGGTCTAGACAGCCTATATTGCCAGGGTGAGGACAGCCTTTATTGCCAGGGTCTAGACAGCCTATATTGCCAGGGTGAGGACAGCCTATATTACCAGGGTCTAGACAGCCTATATTACCAGGGTCTAGACAGCCTATATTGCCAGGGTCTAGACAGCCTTTATTGCCAGGGTCTAGACAACCTATATTGCCAGGGTGAGGACAGCCTTTATTGCCAGGGTCTGGACAGCCTATACTGCCAGGGTCTAGACAGCCTATATTGCCAGGGTCTAGACAGCCTATATTGCCAGGGTCTAGACAGCCTATATTGCCAGGGTCTAGACAGCCTATATTGCCAGGGTGTGGACAGCCTATATTGCCAGGGTCTAGACAGCCTATATTCCTAGGGTGTTGGCAGTCTATATTGCTAGGGTGTGGACAGTCTATATTGATAGGGTGTTGACAGTCTATATTGCTAGAGTGTGGACAAATTATATTCCTAGGGTGTTGACAGTCTATATTGCTAGGGTGTTGGCAGTCTATATTCCTAGGGTGTTGGCAGTCTATATTCCTAGGGTGTTGACAGTCTATATTGCTAGGGTCGGACAGTCTATATTGCTAGAGTGTGGACAAATTATATTCCTAGGGTGTTGACAGTCTATATTGCTAGGGTGCGGACAGCCTATATTGCCAGGGTCTAGACAGCCTATATTCCTAGGGTGTTGGCAGTCTATATTGCTAGGTTGTGGACAGTCTATATTGATAGGGTGTTGACAGTCTATATTGCTAGAGTGTGGACAAATTATATTCCTAGGGTGTGGACAGTCTATATTGATAGGGTGCGGACAGCCTATATTGCTAGGGTGTGGACAGTCTATATTGATAGGGTGTTGACAGTCTATATTGCTAGGGTGTGGACAGTCTATATTGATAGGGTGCGGACAGCCTATATTGCTAGGGAGTGGATAGCCTATAATGCTAGGGTTTAGTCCCAGCCTAGACGTCAGTTTAGTGTTTTGAAGAATGTTCACCATATTCTAATGTTTCTACCATATGAAGCTGATGAGTACTAATATCTGAAGCTGATGGTCGCTAATATCTGAAGCTGATGAGTACTAATATCTGAAGCTGATTATCACTAATATCTGAAGCTGATTATCACTAATATCTGAAGCTGATGGTAACTAATATCTGAAGCTGATTATCGTTAATATCTGAAGCTGATGATCACTAACATCTGAAGCTGATTATCATTAATATCTGAAGCTGATGGTCGCTAATATCTGAAGCTGATGATCACTAATATCTGAAGCTGATGATCTCTAATATCTGAAGCTGATGATCACTAATATTTGAAGCTGATTATCACTAACATGTGAACTTGATGATCACTAATCTATGAACTTGATGATCACTAATCTATGATCTTGATGATCAGTAACATCTGAATCTTATGATCACTAATATCTGAAGCTGATGATCACTAATATCTGAGGCTGATGATCACTAGTATCTGATGCTGATGATCACTAATATCTGAGGCTGATGATCACTAATATCTGAGGCTGATGGTCACTAATATCTGAGACTGATGGTCACTAATATCTGATGCTGATGGTCACTAATATCTGACGCTGATGGTCACTAATATCTGACGCTGATGGTCACTAATATCTGACGCTGATGGTCACTAATATCTGAGGCTGATGGTCACTAATATCTGATGCTGATGGTCACTAATATCTGATGCTGATGGTCACTAATATCTGAGACTGATGGTCACTAATATCTGAGACTGATGGTCACTAATATCTGATGCTGATGGTCACTAATATCTGATGCTGATGGTCACTAATATCTAATGCTGATGGTCACTAATATCTGAGGCTGATGGTCACTAATATCTGAGACTGATGGTCACTAATATCTGAGGCTGATGGTGGCTGAGACTTTCCTTAGAAAAAAGAACTTTCTGCGAGGCTGTGACGCTGCTAATTTTTGTCAAAACGAATAATGTAACATAGAATTGTAACATAGAATTGTAACATAGAATTGTAACATAGAATTGTAACATAGAATTGGTATATAGAAATGTAACATAGAATTGTAACATAGAATTGGTATATAGAAATGTAACATAGAATTGTAACATAAAATTGGTATATAGAAATGTAACATAGAATTGTAACATAGAATCGTTACATAGAAATGTAACATAGAATCGTTATATAGAAATGTAACATATAATTTTAACATAGGATCGTTATATAGAATTGTAACATAGAATTGTAACATAGAATCGTTATATAGAAATGTTACATATAAGTGTAACATAGAATTGTTATATAGAAATGTACCATAGAATTGTAACATGAAACTGTTACATAGAAATGCAACATATAATTGTAACATAGAATTGTAACATTGAATTATAACATAGAATTGGTATATAGAAATGTAACATAGAATTGTTATATAAAATGTTACATAAAACTGTAACATAGAATTGTAATATAGAAGTGTAACATAGAATCGTTATATATAGAAATGTATCATAAAATTGCAAGATAGAATTGCTATATAGAAATGTAAAATAGAATCGTAACATAGAATTGTTATATAGAAATGTTACATAAAATTGTAACATAGGTTTGTAACATAGAATGGTTGTATAGAAAAGTACAGTAATATAGAAATTTAACATAGAATTGCAAGATAGAAATGTAATTTAGAAATGTAATATAGAAATGTAATGTAGCACTCATATATCTGGAGTCTTACTCATGCTACACAGATATGAGACTAGTTGTGGAAAAACTTATGTCGGGAAGAACATAATAGGAAAATATCAGAGCATGAAAATATCAGAGCATGAAAATATCAGAGCATGAAAATATGAGTATTTTGGTCATTGTGGAAATAAGAAAATTAGCAGAAAAAAAATAGATAGGCATTAACGACAACAACATGAGTGAAGTGTAAGATGAAAATGATGTGTAGAGAAGAAGAAGAGAATGACAACGGTACTGGTACGTAGAGAAAAAAGATAATGATAACGATGCTGATAACTTTCGCGCATCAATAAATAACAAGTGATAAACATCATGTATGTTTGTGCAAGAATCTAGAAAATCTGATGGTTAAACTCTGCTGTTGTTCTTAGTTATGTTTTAGTACAAACCTACAGCACCGTTCAATATTTGATAACATTTTCCCATATTTTCTGTCTCATTTCAGTTCTCCTCAAAGACTCCATCACTTTACTTCCGTTATATCTCACCTTCCCCATTATTCTGTGTATTATCTACGGCTGTTTATCCATTAAAAAAAAAAAAAAACCTTTCAGGAAGGAGCACCAGAAAAAACTGACTTCAAAAACTGTTTGTACTTCACTTTTTTGTGTGAATATTGTCTGTGTGAATGTTGCTGGCTGTATGTATTTGAATATTGGTGGCTGTTTATGTGAATGTTGCTAGTTAATCTTTGCTTAGACTTGTTGTCTTTGACTGTAGGTTGTGCGTCCAACAGACTTTTTTTTTCTCTTCCAGACTATCGCGAAAATGGACCTTCTTTTTTTCTGTACTGGCCACTAAAGTGTCCACGACCCTTTCAAATAAAATGTTTGGAAAAACTTTGTGAAGCTCTCACCAGAACAGTGTATATTACTTTTCATCAACTTTCCCAACAAAATGAAGAATATTAGAAACTGTAACTCTTACACTAACTGCAACACAGACAAAACTTGTAAAAAATACGCTCAAATAAGACATACCCGATACTGTCAATATTTCAAATCTTGAACATTTTTGTCTGAACGACAAAGGTAAAAAAAGCAAAAAACTTGCAGTTCTGGACTTGTATCTGTAGTTTGTGAAAGCTGAAAATGTTTGATGTTTCTGTTCAGCCTTATCTTGTCACCGAAAGTCGGGATACATTTTCAGCCGGAGTCGGGATTGTTGATATTTTGGTGGGGATGAGAGCAAACATTTCTGGACCTACTCCAAACAAAGCTGCGATGAGATAGAGATGGTAGTTTGGGAACTCGGCCAGAACTCAGGATTCAGAGCGTCTGGTGCTACCCTGGGTAGGTCGGTGGACGCGCTACACAAGTACATCTGTCCAGATCTTTAACAAACAACAATTCTCTTGTCCTTGACATCACGTGCTCGCCTTCTGTTTGTACAGGTCGAGGCAGCGCTCGTTAGAACATTTGGTCTTGGAACACGAAGAAACAAAGTTTCTAATTTCGTCCATGTTTGTTCGTAAATCGGCACTAGTAGCATAACATAAGCTCGAATTACGACAGATATACTCTGCACATCCCAGGTCGAAGAACTCACTTCTGTCCCAAGCATGCACAAACTGAGAAATAAATGCTCAGAACGTGGATATCATGCAAGGTGAAGTTTTCAGGAATTTGTAAATTTCTTAAACTAAGGTAGCTCTATAAATAATGTCCCTCTTCCCTAATACTCTCTCTCTCTCTCTCTCTTTCTCTCTCTCTTTCACTAATATTATGCTGATAATAATCCACGTATTGCAGAAGCCAATCTGACAGTGCTGTATCCGTCACATGAACAATGATCAGGATCTATATCCGTATGGTAGAAGTGATTGAGGTTTTCATGTGTACAATTGTTCTATTTTTAACAACAGTGCTTCAGATAAACTACAAGAGAATTTCTTGAATCTTCTTCTTGTGTACTTTGTGGTTTGATACATCACATTTGTGGCTGTAACAGTGTAAACCAGGTCAGTGAATGCGCGTAATAACTATTGACAAGGATTAAACTATTTCCTGGACTGTGCACTTGGCTGCCCAGACATGAGTAAGAGAGGACAGAAAGAATTCTGGCCCGCAGGTGGCTTGAACCAAACAGAAATCACAAGAAAGAGAACAAAAAAGTGCTGAATAAAGAACTTGTCTGCTTCCGCGGCGTTGGCTAGTTCCGACAGGCGGAGGGATACTTTCTGCGGAAACTGTTTAGTGTAGAAGGTTTGCCAGGTTCTGCCACAACTTTGGCACCAGATCCGAGGGCTGTTGTGAAACCTTATACTTGTTAAAACTGTCTTCCAAGCAACAAGACACCAGTGCAGTGAACGCGCACGGAAATATGTTTCTTACATGCATGTTTGTGCGAGGATCGACTGTTTGCAAGTAACGGACTCACTAGCGTGTTTGTTTCCCTTCCAGGGCCGGAAAATCCCAGCTTGTGTTTGTTGAAGTTGTTGACTAATTTTCCAGTTTCACATATGTTTGACACAGTCAAATGTTCTTGCTTAAATAAATAAACATACATTTTTAAAAATAAAGTTAAGATAGTGATTAGATGGCGAATATGTTCAGTCAGTCAGTCATATGCATGTCTCTTGCGGAACTTTGCCTCCCTAACAGATCTCTTGTAAGCCTCTCGGTTGTGAGCAAGATGCCCTGCTGCTGATGCATCCATTTACAGATTATCAACGATGTCTTGCAGCCATCTTCACCTTGGTCTTCCTCTCTTTCTTTTCCCCGTTATGTACCCTTCCACGACTGTCTTCTCTAGATTATCATGACGTTTAATGTGTCCAAATTATTTCAGTTTTCTCTGTTTAGTCTTCCTTACTAGCCAGCCTTTTTCAGTATTAAGTTCTTGTATTATGGATAATTTTTGTGTGTGTGTATGTGTCCATGATGTTTGAAGAACTTTTCTGCAGTATTTACATTCAAAGACATTTATGTGTTTCTCAGCTGTTTTGTTAAGTGTCCAGGTCTCACAGGCATATGTTGCGATGGAAAAGATGCATGCCCTTAAAATCTTATTTCGTAGTTCTGTCTGCTCCTCTTCACAGATTCTTTAGTTGTTTTACTTTCTGAAGAGCGATAGATGTCCTCCTTTTAATTTTCTTCATTTATCTCCATTATTAGTTAGTAGTAATCCAATATATTCAAAACTCTCCACTTCTTCCAGTCTTTCCTCGTTGATACATATTTCAGCTGCCTTGTTTGTTTTGTCAGTTGTCATCAATTTGGTTTTCTTCGCATTTTGCTCTTCAATGTTCTTACGGACTGACACTAGTTTTTTCCATTCTTAATCTGGTTCTACTACATGTAGACATGGACCACAAAGATCTGGTTCTGCTATGCATAGACATGGAACACAAAGATCTGGTTCTGCTATATGTAGACACGGACCACAAAGATCTGGTTCTACTATATGTAGACACGGACTACAAAGATCTGGTTCTAATATATGTAGACACGGACTACAAAGATCTGGTTCTAATATATGTAGACACGGACTACAAAGATCTGGTTCTAATATATGTAGACACGGACTACAAAGATCTGGTTCTACTAATTCTATTCAGTCTTCCATATAATCTCAAAATGGTATCACCCAGGACATACAAGAATAAATGCAAGAAACAAAATCAACTTAAAACACTTCAAACATATTCGTGGTGCTCACAGTATTCTAACACTTCTAGCACATTAGCTAACTAATAATTTACTAACTAATAATGGAGATACAATGAGGGAAATTAAAAGGAGGACATCTATCGCTCTTCAGAAAGTAAAAAAAAAAACTAAAGAATCTGTGGAGAGGAACAGACAGAACTACAAAAATATGATTTTTAAATACATGGGCAACATATGTCTGTGAAACCTGGACACATAATGAATGTCACACATGGAAGAATGTCATACATGAATGAGTGTTCTGTTTTTGTTACATATGAAGGAATGCTTTCTTTCTGTTATTACTGACAGTGTCTTGCCAAATGAATGAGACTGTGTCACATGATGATAGTTGAAAACTTTATAAAATAATTTTCCAGGATATGATTAGAAACTTGTATGTGAAGTTATTACAGCCTGACATGAAATTATTAACACTCTAAATAAGCTTGTTATCACTTTAGATGATACTATTATTCAGTGAAAGGAAATTACTATTACTTTATCAAGAAATGGTATATTACTCTAGAAATAACAATAACATTAGAAGCACTAGATATAACTATAACATTAGGGGCACTAGATGTAAATATTACATTAAGGACACTATATATAACTATAACATTAGGGACACTAGATATAACTGTAACATTAGGGACACTAGGTGTAACTATAACATTAGGGACACTAGATGTAAATATAACATTAGGGACACTAGATGTAACTATTAAGGGCATGACTTTTTTTTTCTCTTCTCTAGAATACATGATCAACTATGATCTCTCCAATGTCACGACGTTTTTACCTGTGTCTTGCTTGTGTCTTGCTTGTGTCTTACTTGTGTCTTGCTTGTGTCTTGCTTGTGTCTTGCTTGTGTCTTGCTTGTGTCTTGCTTGTGTCTTGATATATTTGTTATTTTTTGTGTCCATGATATTTGAAGAACTCTTCTGTAGCATTTACATTCAAAGGCATGAATTTTTCAAATATCATGGACACACAAAAAAAGAACAAATATCTCCATACTATAAGAATTTAATTTGAAGAAGGCTGGCTAGTAAAGAGGATTAAAGAGAGAAAACCTAAGCATTTTGGACACATTAAACGTCATGATAATCTAGAGAAGACCTCTTCGAAGGGTAGATAATGGGAAAAAGAAAGAGAGGAAGACCAAGGCGAAGATGGTTGCAAGGCATCGTTGATGATCTACAAATGGATGCATCAGCAGCAGGCCATCTTGCTCACAACCGAGAGGCCTACAAGAGAGCTGTTAGGGAGGCAAAGTTCCGCAAGGGACATGCAAATGACTGGCTGTCAACATATAATAAAACTGGGCCGTTGTGGTCATCTCCACATACAGTAAAACCAGTGTTCACATAAAATAAAATCAATGTCAACATATAGTAAAACCAGTGCCCACATATAATAAAACCAGTGCCCACACATAGCAAAACCTGTGCCTACATATAGTAAAACCTGTGCCCATATAAAGTAAAACCAGAGCCCACATGTAACAAAACCAGTGTCCACATATAGTAAAATCAATGTCCACATATAGTAAAACCAGTGTCCACATATAGTAAAATCAATGTCCACATATAGTAAAACCAGTGTCCACATATAGTAAAACCAATGCCCACATATAGTAAAACCAGTGTCCACATATAGTAAAATAAATGTCCACATATAATAAAACCACTGACCAGGTGGTTCATATCTACATACAACAGAAACAAATCGAGCCAGTAGTCGTTTACGTATAGCAAAAGTGGATCGATACAGTAATCATATTTATATAGGAGTAGTAGATCGACCCAGTAGTCGTCCACATATACAAGAAGTGGATCGATACAGTAGTCATTCATATTGAGGAGTGATAGATCGATACCATAGCCGCCAATATATAGGAGAATTTCATGGATGAAGTAGTCATCTCATACAAGTGGACTAAATCGATACAGTAGTTGTGTCCACGTTCAGGAGAACTTGAGTCGATTATTCATATAATAGAAGATCAAGTTGGTAGTTGGAATCGTCCTCGCAGAGGAGAAATAGCTAGTTCCAACAACAACAACAACAACAGAAGAAGAAGAAGAAGATTACCAGAATCGTCCACAAACTGGAGAACTAGGGTATGTAAGCACATAGAGGAGATGTCAAGATGGCCGAGTTGTAGGCAGAGAAGAAGTAACGAAGGTAAGCACAGAAACAAGGTTCAGATTTACAGTGAGATAGAAAGAGTGAGATAGAAAGAGTGAGATAGAAAGAGTGCGGAAAACGGCGAGGAAAGAGAGCTAACAAAACAAAAAAGAACATGAGTGGCCCAAATATCTTTTATCTTTACTCTGGCACTAGGCGTAACCTTGACCTTGGAACTCTTCCTGATGTTGAACACATGTAATCTTTGCCATATGATCTCTCTCTCTCTCTCTCTCTCTCACACACACACACACAAATTTATATTTTCTGCTCTCAATCAGTCTCTAGCTTATTGCTTCCTTTATGTGCAGTTTCATTGCATAAACTCCGTTACAGGCATCTGTTCTTTTATATGCGGTATTCCATCATAATTTTGCTCATAATACAAGTTAGCTGCAGCAAAACACTTTGTTAGATGAAAACATGTACAGTTTTATGTTGTACATTTTGTACTCACCCAAAATTTTATGTTTTATATTTTTTACCCACCCAAAGTTTTATGTTGTATATTTTTTACTCACCCAAAGTTTTATGTTGTATATTTTTTACTCACCCAAAGTTTTATGTTGTATATTTTTTACTCACCCAAATTTTTATGCTTTATATTTTTTACTCACCCAAAGTTTTATGCTTTATATTTTTTACTCACCCAAAGTTTTATGCTTTATATTTTTTACTCACCCAAAGTTTTATGCTTTATATTTTTTACTCACCCAAAGTGTTATGGTTTATATTTTTTACTCATCCAAAGTTTTATGCTTTATATTTTTACTCACCCAAAGTTTTATGCTTTATATTTTTACTCACCCAAAGTTTTATGCTTTATATTTTTACTCACCCAAAGTTTTATGCTTTATATTTTTTACTCACCCAAAGTTTTATGCTTTATATTTTTTACTCACCCAAAGTTTTATTTTGCATATTTTTTTACTAACCTAAAGTTTTGTATTGTATATTATTTACTCATGTAATATGTCACATCATAGTCTGAATTCAGTGCAACTTGTTTCACCTGATTTATGTCACATTTATAAACAAATGAACGCCAGCATTTATTTTCTATATAGATTCATATTTTTTTTAAAAACACTCTCCCGACCTTAGTGAATTATTCAGGGACAAGTCCGGCCCGCAAGTTTTATAAAAACTCTCCCGACCTTGGTGAATTATTCAGGGACAAGTCCGGCCCGCAAGTTTTATAAAAACTCTCCCGACCTTAGTGAATTATTCAGGGACAAGCCCGGCCCGCAATTTTATAAAAACTCTCTAGACCTTGGTGAATTATTCAGGGACAAGTCCGTTTCGCAAGTTTTATAAACGTTCTCCCGACCTTGGTGAATTATTCAGGAACAAGTCCGGCCCGCAAGTTTTATAAACGTTCTCCCGACCTTGGTGAATTATTCAGGGACAAGACCGGCTCGCAAGTTTTATAAACATTCTCCTGACCTTGGTGAATTATTCAGGGACAAGTCCGGCCCGCAAATTTTATAAAAACTCTCCCGACCTTGGTGAATTATTCAGGGACAAGCCCGGCCCGCAAGTTTTATAAACACTCTCTAGACCTTGGTGAATTATTCAGGGACAAGCCCGGCCCGCAAGTTTTATAAACACTCTCTAGACCTTGGTGAATTATTCAGGGACAAGCCCGGCCCGCAAGTTTTATAAACACTCTCCCGACCTTGGTGAATTATTCAGGGACAAGCCCGGCCCGCAAGTTTTTAAACATGCCCTCCCCCTCCCACCACGTTGCTCTGTTTGTTGTAGGCAGGAGACGTGGCCACAACTGTACAATAGTTTTTAAAACATGCAAATCGTATGCTAGCTCTGACCTTTTGTGTGGCAGGATATGAGTGCAACCACCACACAACCACCACCACATAACCACCACCACACAACGATTAGTTCACAGTGAACGACTCCCGCATGCAGGGCTCGAGTCCCGTCACTAGCGACAACAGCTACAACAACACGCAAACAGTAATTACGCTGCTCCAAGTCCCGGAACTATGGCTTCGCTCAGTGCTCGAGAAGAGAACTAAACGAGATTTTCAATGGCAGACACAAGCAAGACACAAGCAATACACAAGTTAGACACAAGTAAGACACAAGTTAGACACAAGTAAGACACAAGTTAGACACAAGTAAGACACAACCAATACACAAGTTAGACACAAGTAAGACACAAGTTAGACACAAGCAAGACAAAAGCAATACACGAGTTAGACACAAGTAAGACATAAGTTAGACACAAGCAAGACAAAAGCAATACACGAGTTAGACACAAGTAAGACATAAGTTAGACACAAGCAAGACATAAGTTAGACACAAGCAAGACAAAAGCAATACACGAGTTAGACACAAGTAAGACACAAGTTAGACACAAGTAAGACACAAGTTAGACACAAGCAAGACAAAAGCAATACACGAGTTAGACACAAGTAAGACACAAGTTAGACACAAGCAAGACATAAGTTAGACACAAGCAAGACAAAAGCAATACACGAGTTAGACACAAGTAAGACACAAGTTAGACACAAGTAAGACATAAGTTAGACACAAGCAAGACAAAAGCAATACACGAGTTAGACACAAGTAAGACATAAGTTAGACACAAGCAAGACACAAGCAATACACAAGTTAGACACAAGTAAGACACAAGTTAGACACAAGCAAGACAAAAGCAATACACAAGTTAGACACAAGTAAGACATAAGTTAGACACAAGCAAGACACAAGCAATACACAAGTTAGACACAAGTAAGACACAAGTTAGACACAAGCAAGACACAAGTAAGACACAAGTTAGACACAAGCAAGACACAAGCAATACACAAGCAAGACACAAACAAGATACAAGCAAGACACAAACAAGACACAAGCAAGACAAAAACAAGACACAAGCAAGATACAAGTTAGACACAAGTAAGAACGTCGTGACATTGGAGAGATCATAGTTGATCATGTATTCTAGAGAAAAGAAAAAAAAAGTCATGCCCTTAATAGTTACATCTAGTGTCCCTAATGTTATAGTTATATCTAGTATCCCTAATGTTATAGTTACAACTAGTTTACCTAATGTTATAGTTATATCATCATCATCATCATCATCATGATCATCATCAACATCAACATCATCATTATCATCATCATCATCATCATCATCATCATCATCATCAGGTGTGCTGACTGGCGTTGGCTATTATGCTTCTCCAGAGTACACGATCTTTCATGCAGGCCATCAGCTCAGTTGGTGATCTCCTCTCACACCATCCCATCAGACTGTCCAGTATCATTTCTCTTTGTCTTCCTCTTGATCTTCCTTCTATTTTTCCTGTTGTTATAATATTTTCAATGTCCTCTATTCTCATTGCATGTCCTATGAAAGTACATTGTCTCTCTGTTATTTTTTGACAAGATTTTTTCTATCTCCAGCTCTTCTCATACATTCTTCATTAGTTATTTTTGCTGTCCAGGGAATTCGCAACATTCTTCTCATAAACCACATTTCTGCTGCTTCCAATGATTTTTGTGCAGACCTTGCCTATTGTCCATGATTCACTTCCATATAACAAGATAGGTTCAATATAGCATTTTAGGACTCGTTTTCTAACATTCATTGATAAGAATGTGTTACCTAATATGTTTCTCATTCTCTGAAATGCAGTCTTTGCTTGGCCTATTCTATTCCTAATTTCTGTTCTGCATTTCCCATCTGAAGTTATTACTGCTCCAAGGTATTTGAATTTCTGCACCTGCTTTAGAATAGTTCCGTTTAATTTAATACTGCATGTTGGTGGATTCTGTTTCTTAGATATAACCATAGTCTCTGTCTTTTTGATGTTCAAAGTAATGCTTTTCTCTTCACTTTCTTTGGCGACTTTATCCATGAGATTTTAGGTCTTGTTGGTTCTCAGCTATCAGTACTGTGTCGTCAGCATACCGAAGGTTGTCAGTCTTGTATCATCCAATTTTTATGCCTGGTTCTGTGATGATCGTTCTTGGAATATTCTCGCTGTACAGAGAAAAAAGGTCTGGAGATAGTACACATCCTTGTCGCACCCCTTGTTTTATAGGTTGATATTTTCCAGTTCTATTTTCAACTCGAATTGCTGATTCTTGCTGCCAGTATAGATGTTTTATAATCCTCAGGTCTTTGCCGTCTATATTGACGTCTTCAAGCATTTTAATAATTTCATTATGATTCACCTTGTCAAATGCTTTGGTGTAATCAATGAAGCATAAGTAGAGATCTTTCTGTACTTCTAAAGTTCTTTCTGTTAGTGTTCGTAAAGCATAAATGGCATTGTGTGTTCCCTTTCCTTCAACAAATCCAAACTGTTCATCTGCTATTTTCATTTTTATTTTTTTCCTTGTTCTTTTGATAATGATTCTCAGAAGTAGCTTCGTTATGTGACATGATAGTCCGGTGGTCATCACATTCCTTTGCACTTGGTTTCTTTGGTAGTGCAATAAACGTGGATTTAAGCAGGTCACTGGGTATATAACCACTGTTGTAAAAGTTATATCTAGTGCCCCTAATATTATAGTTACATCTAGTGCTCCTAATGTTATAGTCAATCTAAAGTAATATACCTATTCTTGATAAAGTAATAATAATTTCCTTTCAGTGAATAATAGTATCATCTAAAGTGATACAAAGCTTATTTAAAGTGATAATAACAGGATGTAATAACTTCGCATACAAGTTTCTAATCATATCCTGGAAAATTATTTTATAAAATTTTCAACTATCATCATGTGACACAGTCTCATTCATTTGGCAAGACACTGTCAGTAATAACAGAAAGAAACCATTCTTTGATATGTAACAAAAACAGAACATTCATTCATGTATGACATTCTTTCATGTGTAACGTTCATTCATGTGTAACATTTTGTCATTGTGATATTCTCTCATATGTAACATTCTTTCATGTGTGATATTCTTTCATGTGTGACATTCTTTCATGTGTGACATTCTTTCATATGTAACATTCTTTCAGGTGTAACATTCTTTCATGTGTGACATTCTTTCATGTGTGACATTCTTTCATGTGTGACAAATTGACCAGAGAAATAGAAATATTTTTTTTCTTAACTGAGGGTTGTGTGAGAAAGTGTAGAAAAGTTACATCAGATAATATTAGTGTCTTGTTCTGTATTGTTTTGTTTGTCCTGTCTTGTTCTGTATTGTCTTGTTTGTCCTGTCTTGTTCTGTATTGTCTTGTTTGTCCTGTCTTGTTCTGTATTGTCTTGTTTGTCCTGTCTTGTCCTGTATTGTTTTGTTTGTCCTGTCTTGTTCTGTATTGTTTTGTTTGTCCTGTCTTGTTCTGTATTGTCTTGTTTGTCCTGTCTTGTTCTGTATTGTTTTGTTTGTCCTGTCTTGTTCGTGTATTGTCTTGTTTGTCCTGTCTTGTTCGTGTATTGTCTTGTACTATCCTCTCCAATTCAGTCTTCGTGTTCGTGTCTTGTTCTGTCTTGCCAGGTCTTGTTCTGTCTTGTTATTCGTTGTTCTTGTGTTGTCTTATTTTATTCTTTTCATTCTGCTCTTGTCCTGTCCCATAGCTTTTTAAATTGAATGAATAAAATTTTCAAATTGCACACAGTAATACCTAAGGTTTTAAACATTCACTTGACAGTTTCTTGCATCTGTATGACGAGAATTTGTTAGTCCCAGGGGTTCTCAAGTTAGTATGGTGCGTGGCCTCCGCTTGCATCGATCAGAGACTGGCATCTCCTGGGCATAGATGCGATCAGATGTCTGACGTGTGCCTGTGGGATGGCTGCCCACTCTTCCTGGAGTGCCTGCCACAGATCACGACGATTGGCTGGGGAAACGTTTCGGCGACAAACACGTCTTTGCAGCTTATCCCATTGGTGCTCGATCGGATTCTTGTCTGGAGACAGGGATGGCCAGGGAAGGGTGAGAATGTTGTTGGTAGTCAGGAACTGTGTGGTGAACCGTGCAGAATGAGATCTGGTGTGGTCCTGTTGCCTAAGGTAGACCCTTCTCCGCATGTCATGGCGGTGCAACAAAAGGGAAGATTCGTCACTAAACCAGACACGTCTCCATTGATTGTCAGTTGTCCAGGGCTGATGCTGGTTGGCCCAAACAAGTCAATTTTGGCGATGGTGTCTCGTTAAGACAGGACCTCGGTGAGGTCGTCGTGCCACCAGTCCAGCTTCATGCAGTCTATTCCGGACAGTTTGATCAGACATACGACGTCCTGCAAGCAATGACTAGGCACTTGAGGAACCTCTTGTAAGCCTGTTTCTAAGGTGATGGACCAGAATAAAGCTATCATCAGCTGCTGTTGTCACCCTCGGTCGTCCACTGCACTGCCGGTCTTCAGCTGAGCCAGTGGCTTGGAAACGGTGCCAAAGTCGACTGATGGTACTCTGCCGCACGTTTAAATGCCTGGCAACCTAAGTTTGACTTTCGCCTGCTTCCAGGCGACCAATAGCAATGTTTCGTAAATTTTACGATAGACGCGCCATAATTGTCTGCTTGAAAATTGACTGAATTTGTTTGTGTAACCTCATCCTTTTATAGGGTTTCATTTGCGTGGGAAGTGAGTTGTGCTCACCACAAAATTCACTTTTCCATAAACGCAACGTGAGTTATGATTTTTTAAAAATGCGTGATTAGCAAGGACAGCTACTGCTATACAGGAGAATAACAAAATTCACGCTAAATCATGGACCTGATATCTTGGTGATCATTTTTGGTTTGGTTTGAGATACCCGGGGAAAAAAAATTTGTCATAACATATAAAAAATGAAGCTTATATAAGCTTTGCGTTTCTTTTTTTTTTAACAGTAAATATATGGATATAAAAATGTTAATCTTTCAGTACTTTTCTCTAACTTAATCTTACAGTACTTTTATCCAACTTAATCTTTCAGTATTTTTCTGTAACTTAATCTTTCAGTACCTTTCTCTAACTTAATCTTTCAGTACTTTTCTCTAACTTAATCTTTCAGTACTTTTCTCTACCTTAATCTTTCAATAATTTTCTCTAACTTAATGTTTCATTACTTTTCTCTGACTTACAATATCTTCTTGTCCTTTATCTTTCAACACTTTTCTCTGACTTTACCTTACAACACTTTTCTCTGACTTTATCTTTCAATACTTTTCTATGACGTTATATTTCAACACTTTTCTCTAGCTTTATCTTTCAACATTTTTCTCTAAATGAATCTTTCAGTAATTTTCTCTGATTTATAGCAATTTTTTTCTGACTTTATCGTTCTGCACATTTCTCTGACTTATCTTTCAGTACTTTTCTCTGACTTATAGCACTTTTTTCCTGTCTTTTATCACATTTCTCTGACTTAATCTTTCAACATTTTTCTCTGAATAAACACAAGCACCTGAACGTGAGGCACACCAGACTACAATATGAGGCACATTAGACTACAATATGAGGCACATTAGACTACAATATGAGACACACCAGACTACAATATGAGGCACATTAGACTACAATATGAGACACACCAGACTACAATATGAGGCACATTAGACTACAATATGAGACACAGCAGACTACAATATGAGGCACATTAGACTACAGTATGAGACACAGCAGACTACAATATGAGGCACATTAGACTACAATGTAAGGAACACTGGATGGTGATGACTTCATTAAGAGAAGAAACCCAAATAAAATGTGAAGATTAGGACTCTGCTCTCAGCCAAATATTGATGTCAAATTGGCAGCTTTCAACAAAAAGACTTCACAAACTGTGAACTGTTCATGCTGGTCCAAGGTAAGAGAAACTATATAGTTCAGAAAGATGACATTGAGAGAGTGTATATAGCCCAGAAAGATGACAATGAGAGAGTGTATATAGCCCAGAAAGATAAGAATGAGAGAGTATACTTAGTTCAGAAATATGACAATGAGAGAGTATATATAGCCAAGAAAGATGAGATAAGAATGAGTGAGCGTATCCTTGTCCAAAGCGACCATCAGTGCACAGAGCAATCAGCTACACGGGAGACAACTTCCGCGGAATAAGACTTCCTCTTGCTGGTTACTGTTCTTGCTAAATCTCGTCCCTTGTAGCTGTTTCTCTTCTCGATGATCAAACAAGTGTTTTGTTACATCATGTGATTTCTTTGTGTTATTTTGTTACATCATGTGATTTCTTTGTGTTATTTTGTTACATCATGTGATTTCTTTGTGTTATTTTGTTACATCGTGTGATTTCTTTGTGTTATTTTGTTACATCGTGTGATTTCTTTGTGTTTATGTTATATCCTGCGATTTATTTATGTCTTTGTTGCTTCATTAGATTTATTTGTCTTTATGTTATATCATTTACTTTTTTGTTAATTCGTGTGATTTACTTGAGGTTATTCGTGAAGAAGTCAACCAGTTTGCATATTTCGGCATAGACCAGGATGGTAACACCAGAAAGGAAGTTAGAATTGCAAAAGCAGCATTGACCTTCAAGAATCTTGAGAGCATATGGCATTCAAAAGTTATAAGCACTAAAACCAAGTTAAGACTATTCAATTCAAATGTAACATCCACCCTCATTTATGCACGTGAAAGCTGGAAAACAACTAAAGAAACAGACAAGAAATTAGACTCTTTTGAAAACAAATGCCTCAGAAAAATACTCTGTGAAAGTGGAACGAGTTAAAGAATAATGCAGAGATAAGGCAGATGAGCAAACATCAACCTGTCTCATGGGTGATCAGAAAAAGAAGGTGGACATATGTCGGTCGTGTGATGAGAAGAAACAACCAGATGATCCCCAAACAAGCTATCAAGTAGAACACAACAGGCCGAAGAAAAAGAGGTCGACCATGTGAAACTCTAAAGAGAACATTGTTAAGAGACGCCAGTTCAGTGGGCATAACATCCCTTGATGAGATAAAAAAAAACTCGCCGAGGACAGGAAATCCTGGCAAGCTACCATGCGGGCCCTGTGTGACGTTTAGCGGCACGGGAAGGATGCAAGATTCGTGAGTTATTTGTGGTTTTGTTACATCACGTGACTTGATTGTGATTTTGTGCGTAATTTCATCACATCATACGATTTACATTATGTGATGTATTTGTGTTTTTGTTAAATCGTATAATTTATATTGCGTGATGTATCTGTGGAAGTTTTTTTGCTAGATCATGTGACTTTGTGTACATTTGTTACATCATGTGATTTCTTCGTCTTTTGCTTACGTCACGTTATTTCTTTGTGTTTTATGTTACATCATGTAATTTCTTATGTGTTTGTCACATCATGTGGTTTTAAAATACTTTTCTTACATAATGCAATTTCTTTGTGTTTTTGTTACGTGATATGACCGATGCTTTATGTTGCATCATGTGATTTCTTATGGTTTAATTACATCATGTAACTAATTGTAATTTCTATGTGATTGTTACGTCATGCGATTTATCTGTGTTTTTGTTATATCAAGTGATTTATTTGTGTTTTTGTTACATCATACGACCATTTGTGTTCTTGTTCTATTATGTGATTTTTTTGTCATTGCGTCTTTAACTAATGCCCTCTGTTACTTGAGTACACAGTGACAATAGCAAGGTGTCATTGCTGTCATCAGACTACTTGTATATTTCTTGAGTAATTCCAGCATATAATTACCATATTTAAAAATTTTTTTCCAGCATATACTAACCATTTCCCCACTGTCTTCAATATTTCCCATTGTTTTCTGTATATAATAACCATTTAATTACTAACAACCACGTGCTTAATTTTGTTTACAGTTTCAAGTAACAAACGTCAGTTAACCCCGTTTTAGCATATAAAAATGGACTGGTTACTCTGCTCTCAACATGTAGTAACAGACTGGTTACTCTGCTCTCAACATGTAGTAACAGATTTGTTACTCTGCTCTCAACATGTAGTAACAGATTGGTTACTCTGCTCTCAACATGTAGTAACAGATTGGTTACTCTGCTCTCAACATGTAGTAACAGATTGGTTACTCTGCTCTCAACATGTAGTAACAGATTGGTTACACTGCTCCCAACATGTAGTAACAGATTGGTTACACTGCTCTCAACATGTAGTAACACATTGGTTACACTGGTCTCAACATGTAATAACAGATTGGTTACACTGCTCTCAACATGTAGTAACCCAGTGGTTGTACTGCTCTCAACATGTATTAACCTACTGGTTACATGGTTTAGGTGCATGACATCTGACCGTGGCTTACGAAACGCTTGCCGGAAGTTGATGCCTTGTTTTCCAAATCCACTTGTGCTAAATGCCCGTGGTGATGTAACCCCATCAGAGCCAGCAGATGCTCCGACTTGGGTGCACCAGAGATGGGAGACGGCTCCAAACAATCTCCAGTTACGGCTGACACTCGCAGACAGAGCGCCACAAGAGCTTTATTTCAGGTGAAAGTTTTGAGAAAACCCACAAGGAAAAAAAACCAAAAACTTTAAAAATGTGGGCTTTCCACCTCGTGGAATTCATCAAAAGAAAAAGACGGATTTGTTTAGTGCAGTGTAAATGTACACGGGGTTAGTTCTCCTGTCTGAGTTACTGCAGATCGCTTCTTCTCCTCTTTGTTATGTTTGGTGAATGCTACCTAGGACATACGCTAACTGCAGGTGGGAGATGTGAGATGGAGATAAAGACAAAAATAGGAATGGCAAAATATATATTCACCAGCATGAAGACAGCGCTGTTATCCAGGAATCTGCTCATTAAAACAAAATTAAGATTTGTAAAATGTTACATCTACTCTTAAAATGTGAGGAGCAGAAACCTGGACTCTAAGCAAAAAGATGGAGAGAAAGTTTAATGCAGCAGAAGTGTGGTTCTACAGAAAACTAGGTCATATAATAGCATGGAGAATGAAAAGAGTAAATGCACAAGTTTTAGAACAGCCCCAAGTGCAATGTGAACTTCTCAAAGAAATAAAGATGAAGAAAACAAAATACTTGGGCCATATCAAAAGACATAACAACATACTGAAGATAATACTAGAAGGAAAGGTGGAAGGAAAAAGAGCAAGAGGTAGACAGAGATGTAGACGGGAAGATAACCCACAAGACAGGATACAGCTTGGCTGAAAGCACCATCAAGGCGATGGAGCCAGGACCTGGAGATTCATTACTGCCAACCTTTGCTCTGGATAAGCCACATGATGATGATGTCATGTTGAAAGATTACACGTTATATAAAGCATAGGCATGTCCCATTACCGATGTCAGTCAAAACCAGTCAGCAGCAACTATGTCAAATGTCAAGTACAAATGACATGTTCAGGCTGAAGCTCTGAACCTGGATCAGTTGTAGGTCATATAACAGTGTATGAGTAGGTCATATAACAGTGTATGAGTAGGTCATATAACAGTGTATGAGTAGGTCATATAACAGTGTATGAGTAGGTCATATAACAGTGCATCATGGTAAATGTAAGAAAAAATAAAGTACCAAACTGGACAGAAAAGAGTAAGTTTTACACAACACTTTATAAGACTGGGCCATGAGCTCGTATTTTGCCATGATGGATCTGTAATGAATCTGTTACTGCTGTGTGGTGTTACTGTAACTTGTATATTTTCCTAAGTCTGTTACAAGCAGCAAGGAAGCCAGTAAAGGGAAGTTCCATGTCTCTTCAAGAGAATGCTGAATATCTCGACATTTCTTATGATTCATGGGATGATGATAAAGATGATGATGAATAAGATAAGTGAAATGTGGCGCGAGGACTGACACAGTGCGGGCGACAATGGCAGAAATATTGTCACCTACGTATATCAAAACTGAACCACTAATCTCAGATTTGCGCTTTGCCCTCTCATTCTACTTACATCTCATGGACAACAATGAAAAAAGTGCTTTTTCATGTGCACTTTTTCTCTCATTTATAAAACGTTCATTTGAAATAAATAAAATAAAACATTACAGAAGGGAAAATAGAGACACCACGTGACCACATACGAGCACATCCGGTCACACCAGATTTCTTACCTCGTTTTCTTGTCGGCTTTTTGGCCGCGTTGGCACTTCCGGCTGTGTCTGGGCTGTGACTGTTCGGAGAGTTGGCATGTGACGAACGGCTGTGCTCTTCTTCTGAGAAATACAGCCAGGAAAAAAAATTGCTGAGAGAAGGAAGGCGATGTGACGTAAACGTTGTCATCTATTCTCTTATTTCCCTCATTATTTTATTAAAGGTTAATCAGGCCATGCATGGGGCGAAATGGTATTATTTCTGTTCTTAACGTATTTTGTTTCTGTTTTTAACTTGTTACTGAACAGTGTTTCTGTTATTAACTTGTTACTGAACAATGTTTCTGTTATTAACTTGTTACTGAACAGTGTTTCTGTTATTAACTTGTTACTGAACAATGTTTCTGTTATTAACTTGTTACTGAACAGTGTTTCTGTTATTAACATGTTACTGAACAGTGTTTCTGTTTTTAACTTGTTACTGAACAGTGTTTCTGTTATTAACTTGTTACTGAACAATGTTTCTGTTATTAACTTGTTACTGAACAGTGTTTCTGTTATTAACATGTTACTGAACAGTGTTTCTGTTTTTAACTTGTTACTGAACATTGTTTCTGTTACTAACCTGTTACCGAACAGTGTTTCTGTTATTAACTTGTTACTGAACAGTGTTTCTATTATTAACTTGTTACTGAACAGTGTTTCTGTTATTAACATGTTAATGAACAATGTTTCTGTTTTTAACTTGTTACTGAACATTGTTTCTGTTATTAACTTGTTACTGAACAATGGTTCTGTTATTAACCTGTTACTGAACAGTGTTTCTGTTATTAACATGTTGCTGAACAGTGTTTCTGTTATTAACATGTTACTGAAAAGTGTTTCTGTTATGAACTTATTACTGAACTTTGTTTCTGTTATTAACTTGTTCCTGAACATTGCTTCTATTATTAACTTGCTACTGAACACTGTTTGTATTATTAATTGTTACTGAACATTGTGTTATTAATTTATAACTGAACATTTTTTGTGTTATTAACTTGTTACTGTTCTATTGAAGAATTTGTACGACCTGACCAGAGCTGTTCATACAGCCCGTACAGCCGATGTGTTGTAAAGACACCTCTGTCAGCAAAAAGAGATAGGTAAGAGTAGCCCTGTCATATCACTTAGGTAAGTAAAGATAGCAATGTCATACCACTCGTGTAAAGTAAAGATAGCAATGTCATATCACTCGTGTAAAGTAAAGATAGCAATGTCATATCACTAGTGTAAAATAAAGATGGCAATGTCATATCACTCGTGTAAAGTAAAGATAGCAATGTCATATCACAGAGGTAAAGTAACGATAGAGATGCCATGTCACAGAGGTAAGGTAAAGATAGCAATGTCATATCACAGAGGTAAGGTAAAGGTAGCAATGTCATATCACACAGATAACGTGAAGATACCAATATTATATCATAAAGATAGTAACGTTGTATCACAGATGTAAGGTAAGGATAGCAATGTCGTATCACAGAGGTAAAGTAAGGATAGCAATGTCGTATCACAGAGGTAAAGTAAGGATAGCAATGTCGTATCACAGAGGTAAAGTAAGGATAGCAATGTCGTATCACAGAGGTAAAGTAAGGATAGCAATGTCGTATCACAGAGGTAAAGTAAGGATAGCAATGTCGTATCACAGAGGTAAAGTAAGGATAGCAATGTCGTATCATAGAGATAAGGTAAAGATAGCAATGTCGTATCATAGAGGTAAGGTAGAGATAGCAATGTCGTATCATAGAGGTAAGGTAAAGATAGCAATTTCCTATCATAGAGGTAAAGTAAAGATAGCAATGTTATATGACAGACGTAATGTAAGGGTAAGGTAACTGGGTTACTACGAATGGGTGACTATAACTAGGTGACTGCGAGTGGGTGACTGCGAGTAGGTGACTACATCTGAGTGACTACGAGTGGGTGACTACATCTGGGTGACTGCGAGTGGGTGACTACATCTGGGTGACTACGAGTGGGTGACTGCGAGTGGGTGACTGCGAGTGGGTGACTACGAGTGGATGACTGCGAGTGAGTGACTACATCTGAGTGACTGCGAGTGGGTGACTACATCTTTGTGACTACGAGTGGGTGACTGCAAGTGGGTGACTACATCTTTGTGACTGCGAGTGGGTGACTAAATCTGGGTGACTGCGAGTGGGTGACTACATCTGGGTGACCACGAGTGGGTGACTGCAAGTGGGTGACTACATCTTTGTGACTGCGAGTGGGTGACTACATCTGGGTGACTCCGAGTGGGTGACTGGAACGCTTGGGCCAGACTTAACCCACCGACCTCGAACGAGCAAGAACATAGGAGAAAATGACAGACAACATACTTTCAAAACTGAGAGAAAAACCGCATCTACAGTCCTGTCATCATCACACCCACGGTCCTATCATCATCACACCCACGGTCCTATCATCATCACACCCACGGTCCTATCATCATCACACCCACGGTCCTATCATCATCACACCCACGGTCCTGTCATCATCACACCCACGGTCCTGTCATTATCACACCCACGGTCCTGTCATTATCACATTCACGGTCCTATCATTATCACATCAGTACGAATAATTTGGATATAAGTAAATCTATACATATATAAATGAACGTGTCTATGTATATATGTATGTTAGAGCATCACCCTGGAACGCCTGGAGCAATTTCAACAAAACTTGGCACACATCTGACTTACAATCTGGACAATGCACCTTAGGGTTAGATCATCCCTAGGACCCCTTGGGGGACCTGGGTGGTGGGCCTCCATCAGGCAAATAATACCCAACTGAACGACAGGAAGTAACTCCCGTTATATTTATGCCTGCTTTGGATTGTCGGCCGTGACGGACAAAGATCAGCCCTACACATCAATAACATTATATCTGCTGAGGTGCCGAACCGTTGGCATTGATAACGAGAAACATACATGGAGCAAATTTCTGGTTCACGAAAGACATCACGAAAGGCTTACTGTTGTTCACCTCAGCTTCCATTTTGAAAATAGTCAGAGTGTTTATTTCACAACAGAGAGCGCCCATACAGTGATTGATCAGCCACCAACCACATGAGGTGGAGGGAGGGCCTAGTAATTGGGGTGGAATGGGGGTGACATTTACAAATCATCTAAAACGACCTATATTAGAGTCGAATCCATAGTTTTTGGGTCGCTGAGGGTCGCCAGATGCCGTTTAAGTCCAAGTGCAGCTCCCATCGGTTTGGGGGGCGGGGGGGGGGGGGCGCTCGGGCTAGGGATGGGAAGGGGGTGGCATGTACCAAGTATAAAAAACGACCGATATTAGTGTCGAATCCATAGTTTTCGGGGTCGCAGAGATGAATAGTGACACTCCCGATGCTGTTTACCAAGTTCAGCCTCCATCGGCATGTGGGGCCTGGGGGGTGAGGGTGGGAAATAAAATGTTCCAAATTCATCTAGATTACTGTCGAATTCATGGTGTTCGGGGTAACTAAGCTGATTGGTGACAGTCCTGATGACGATTAAGCCCAAGTTTAGTCGAATAGAACGAATAGAATGATTGGGATAAATAAGTGTCCGGACAACGTCGGGTACTCGGCTAGTATAAAAATAAATATACACAAAGCCACCGCAGTAAAGCTGTGATAACAAAATTTTTTAAATATTTGATAACAAAATGTTAACACTATTTGGTAACAATATATCAAAACTATTTGATAACAAACTGTTAAAACTATTTGATAACAAAATGTTAAAACCATTTGATAACAAAATGTTGAAACTATTTGACAACAAAATTAAGAACAGCTTTATTAATTAACGAGCACACAGTTGTGACGTTTTGGTTTACACTTTAATCATACAAATTAATACAGGACAAAGAAACAGAGAAAGAAGATTAAATATAACCTGATATGAATGCTATGCAACAAACAGGAATGGGAAAAGAAAAGAAAGATTTAAGAGAGAGAGCATTTAGCTGTGACTTGTAAGAAGCTGCGACCAGGGGTGCGTGTGGTGGAGTGTTGAGAGTGTTTCAGTGAAGACTTGGAATATGTGATAGGTTGGTTGTAAAGATGGGGTGGGGAACGCGGACAGGAGAGAGCAGGAGAGACAAGGGTAGTCTTGCCAGAAAAGGGTGGGTGAAACAGATGAATGTGGTCGGGGTACAGGGTTTGTAATTTAAGACAGTGAGGGGGTTCTGGAATACACGTTGCAGGTGAGGAAGAGGCAGGACTTAGTAGAAAGGGAATATGACTGTGGAGAAAGTGATTATAAAGTGTAGTTGAATTTCAAGTTCAAACAATGTGGTTCAAACGCCCTATATTCCTGTATGTGTCTGTTCTCGAGCACCAGCTAGTTTCTGTCAACATGGTGATGGCGTTGTTCAATAGCTGCTACTAGAAAGTCAGACAGCTTCTGTGGTTAAGGCCCTTGAAATGATTAAAGACAGGCTTAGAAATTGCTGGAAGATGTCATAAAGATGTTTCTGCATGCAGTCGCCAAATCTGAGACCGGTCTCTCCAATATGTTATTCTGCTATCCTGTTATTATAATCTCATATGAACAGTTCGTATGATAGTATTTTGTGAATGCCTCACGTAACAAATTCTTGTGAATATTCCGGAAGGAATAAGTTTGTAAATAGTAAGCGCAACACTTTGCTTGAATGTTCACGTAACAATATGTTGTGAATACTTCACAATCTGCTTAACGTAATAGTCTGCCGCGAATGTTTAATATTATAAAATTGAATATATAACTATACACGAAGCTACAGATGTTCTTACTCTTTTCTCAAATATTTGTGAACATTTCGTTTACTATGATAATCCTTATGACATGCATTCACTCAGATTTTTTTTCTTAAGTTGTTACTTTTCTCTCTCTCTTCTTCCCCTCTCACACACGCGCGTACGCACGCACGCACGCACATACACGCACATAGAACTCACTTAGAACTGTATGTTACACAATTCAAGCTAGGATCAATAACATGGCACAATATTGCAATCAGTGGAACATTGGAGAATAACATGGCGTGGCTGGTGATGAGAGATGTTGGTTTTGCCTGAGTGACTGCGAACTTAAGAGTCGGGTGTGTGTACGAGGGTGTGTTTCTAATATGGCAGAGAGAACATGTGCTGGGCTCGTGAGAAACCAACAACTACGTACAGCAGACGGTGCGTCAGGGCAGACTCATTTGTTTAGCTGTGGTTTAGACATTTATAAAACGTGATTTAGAATTCAGTGATATCTGGTGTGATTTAGAAACTGAATGAATTTTAATGTTTTAAGTACGCTGGAATGAGGATTTTTAATTCAAGAGATCTGAATCGACACATTATATTTATGTGATATTTGAATCGGCACATACTTATATATTTATGTGATATTTGAATCGACACATACTCGTATGTTTATGTGATATTTGAATCGACACATACTCGTATGTTTATGTGATATTTGAATCGACAATACTCGTATGTTTATGTGATATTTGAATCGACACATACTCATGTGTTTATATGATAGTCCGTTTAGTGTGGTTTTAAATGAGAGAATGTTTAACTGATGTCACAGAAAATGTCACCAAAAGATATCACAGAAAATATCAGAGACAAAGTGTCACTCTGCGTGACTTACAAATTCCAGATGTAAATACTCAGAAGAATACACACAGGTATCTATTAGTGGTATCCGTATGCAGATATCTACTGATAAGATCTGTAGTCAGAAAGATCTGCTCGTGTCATTTATAAAGAGAGAAAGAAGTGTCATTTATAACGCGTAGTAGCCTCTTAAGAGTTTCAGCAGTCCCTCCCCTCTCCCTCCTTCCCTCCTTCCCTCCTTCTCTTCAGTCTCTCCCCTCTCCCTCCTTCCCTCCCTCTTTTCAGTCCCTCCCCTCTCCCTCCTTCCCTCCCTCTCTTCAGTCCCTCCCCTCCCTCCTTCCCTCCCTCTCTTCAGTCCCTCCCCTCCCTCCTTCCCTCCCTCTCTTCAGTCCCTCCCCTCCCTCCTCTGAAGTCTCTCCACCTGTTGTGTTGTAAGGATAGATAGATAGATAGATAGATAGATAGATAGATAGATAGATAGACAGATAGATAGATAGATAGATAGATATGCGTGGCGTGTAGAGATCTTTCCATGTTCACGGGTCGTGACTTCAAATGGCCGGCTTTGGGTAGAGGGGGGTGGGGTTTGTTGTGTGCGAGATGGCAAAGATCAAAGAGCTGTCAATACATGGCGTGGCGGTTGAATACAGGGCCAGGGCTGCAAGCGGGCCAACAGACAGAACAAGTCAGCGAGAACACATACAACTGATAGAGTGACAGAACAAGTCAGCGAGAACACATACAACTGATAGAGTGACAGAACAAGTCAGCGAGAACACATACAACTGATAGAGTGACAGAACAAGTCAGCGAGAACACATACAACTGATAGAGTGACAGAATAAGTCAGCGAGAACACATACAACTGATAGAGTGACAGAACAAGTCAGCGAGAACACATACAACTGATAGAGTGACAGAACAAGTCAGCGAGAACACATACAACTGATAGAGTGACAGAACAAGTCAGCGAGAACACATACAACTGATAGAGTGACAGAACAAGTCAGCGAGAACACATACAACTGATAGAGTGACAGAACAAGTCAGCGAGAACACATACAACTGATAGAGTGACAGAACAAGTCAGCGAGAACACATACAACTGATAGAGTGACAGAACAAGTCAGCGAGAACACATACAACTGATAGAGTGACAGAACAAGTCAGCGAGAACACATACAACTGATAGAGTGACAGAACAAGTCAGCGAGAACACATACAACTGATAGAGTGACAGAACAAGTCAGCGAGAACACATACAACTGATAGAGTGACAGAACAAGTCAGCGAGAACACATACAACTGATAGAGTGACAGAACAAGTCAGCGAGAACACATACAACTGATAGAGTGACAGAATAAGTCAGCGAGAACACATACAACTGATAGAGTGACAGAATAAGTCAGCGAGAACACATACAACTGATAGAGTGACAGAATAAGTCAGCGAGAACACATACAACTGATAGAGTGACAGAATAAGTCAGCGAGAACACATACAACTGATAGAGTGACAGAATAAGTCAGCGAGAACACATACAACTGATAGAGTGACAGAACATGTAAATGAGGGCATATACGACTGATAGAGTGACAGAATAAGTCAGCGAGAACATATACAACTGATAGAGTGACAGAACATGTAAATGAGGGCATATACAACTGATAGAGTGACAGAATAAGTCAGCGAGAACACATACAACTGATAGAGTGACAGAACATGTAAATGAGGGCATATACGACTGATAGAGTGACAGAATAAGTCAGCGAGAACATATACAACTGATAGAGTGACAGAACATGTAAATGAGGGCATATACGACTGATAGAGTGACAGAATAAGTCAGCGAGAACACATACAACTGATAGAGTGACAGAACATGTAAATGAGGGCATATACGACTGATAGAGTGACAGAATAAGTCAGCGAGAACATATACAACTGATAGAGTGACAGAACATGTAAATGAGGGCATATACAACTGATAGAGTGACAGAATAAGTCAGCGAGAACACATACAACTGATAGAGTGACAGAACATGTAAATGAGGGCATATACGACTGATAGAGTGACAGAATAAGTCAGCGAGAACATATACAACTGATAGAGTGACAGAACATGTAAATGAGGGCATATACGACTGATAGAGTGACAGAATAAGTCAGCGAAAACACATACAACTGATAACAAGGAAGACAAACTGATCCATGGTAGCTACAGTTTCATTTCTGTTAAACGCACATGTGTACAGTATCTTGCTGACACTTATGTACAGTGTCTTGCTGACACTTATGTACAGTGTCTTGCTGACACTTATGCACAGTATCTTGCTAATACTATGTACAGTGTCTTGCTGACACTTATGTACAGTGTCTTGCTGACACTTATGTACACACAAAAAAGCACTGATGGAGGCTACAGAGTACATCGCCACGTATCTGAGAACATCGCCAACGTATCTGAGAACATCGCTACATATCTGAGAACATCGCCACATATCTGAGAACATCACCACATATCTGAGAACACCGCCAACGTATCTGAGTACATCGCCAACGTATCTAAGAACATCGCCAATGTATCTGAGAACACCGCCACTGAGCTGGGAAGATCGCCACGTATCTGAGAACATCACCACATATCTGAGAACATCACCACATATCTGAGAACATCACCACATATCTGAGAACATCGCCACGGTTATGTCGAACGCTGAGAGTGTGAAGATGGATGTTGTAGATAATATGGACAGTAATGATACCAGTAATAAAAGTGGTGTGTACAAATATGTACTAAATATATCAAAAAGAGCACAGAAGATAATGACAAATAAAATCGTTTATTTCTGAGTGAACTCTGCAAGGAACCTTCCTCTCTCTCCCTCCCTCTTTCTCCCTCCCTCTCTCCCACCCTCTCTCCCTTCGTCTCTCTCTCTCTCTCTCTGTTGCTCTAGTACCTAACCAAGATATTTGATTTTGCTTGACCGACGATCTAGATCACCAGGGATTCTTGTGTGATGAAGCGTATGAATATTAAGTGCATTCATGAGATAAGAAGGGGGACGGAGGTGGGGGAGGGAGGGGCACGGATCATTTGACCAAGGTGCACTACCCACAGAGGTAGTCAAGGAAGCCACGACGTCAGAGAAGAATGAGTTATGACCCGATTATGATCGCCAGCTGTTGCTTCGTCCATTGTTAAAGAAGTCTTTTTATTTATTTGTTTGTTTATTTATATCAAGTAGGGTCTGAAATACATGCAGCAGCAAGGTCAGAAAAACTTCACATTCATGTTGTGATATACTTCACACACATCATTCATATTCTGATATACTTCACACACATCATTCATGTTCTGATATACTTCACACACATCATTCATGTTCTGATATACTTCACACACATCATTCATGTTCTGATATACTTCACACACATCATTCATGTTCTGATATACTTCACACACATCATTTATGTTTTGATATACCCCGGACATATCGTCGTTATCGTAGTTTAAAAATACAAGATGATGGCGCTCTCACTCACAAAATACACCAGGATACACATATTGTCAGCGACAGAGTAACGTGCCACCACAAAATGTTGCAGGTTGTATATTGCCAAGGAAAAAGTGTTGTATATTATTATCACAAAGCGTTAGAAATTATATATTGCTACGCAAAAAGTGTTGTATATTAATTACCAGAAAATGTTGGAAGTTACGTATTGCCAAGCAAAAAGTGTTGTACATTATTACCATAAGGTGTTGCAAGTTGTATATTCTCACTACAAAGTGTTGCAGGTTGTATATTCTCACTATAAAGTGTCGCAGGTTGTATATTCTCATAATAAAGTGTTGCAAGTTGTATATTCTCACTATAAAGTGTTGCATTTTATATACTGCTAAGCAAAAAGTGTTGCATTTTATCACTACAAAGTGTTGCAAGTTGTATATTTCCGAGCACAAAATATTTATATTATCACTAGAAAATGTTATAAATTA
This sequence comes from Achatina immaculata, assembly GCA_009760885.1. Taxonomy (NCBI): domain Eukaryota; kingdom Metazoa; phylum Mollusca; class Gastropoda; order Stylommatophora; family Achatinidae; genus Lissachatina; species Lissachatina immaculata. The sequence goes on from CM019708.1 coordinate 32,095,154, forward strand.
TCACTACAAAATATATGATCACTACAAATTGTTGTAAGTTATCACAACAAAATGTTGGAAGTTGTACTAGAACTCTAGAAGAAATTTCTTCCTGGCACTTCACTTGGAGGAGGGGTGGGGGTAAGTGTAACACTCCAGGATGTGATCCCTGGACCACGAGACGGCTATCTTAATTACGTGCGGCTTGGCCAATCATTAGAAGCGACTTAACGGAGGAAACGTTGAAAATGCATGAGCTGGCTGAGAAGTAAGAGACTGCGGGTGGCAGGAGGGGGTCAGGGATTGTGCCTGTCACATTAACGACACGATGGAGCAGATGTATTATTGCATCAGATCTCTCTCTCTCTCTCTGTATCTCTTTCTCTGTATCTCTCTCTGTATCTCTTTCTCTGTATCTCTCTCTGTATCTCTCTCTGTATCTCTCTCTGTATCTGTCTCTCTCTGTATCTCTTTCTCTGTATCTCTTTCTCTGTATCTCTCTCTGTATCTCTTTCTCTGTATCTCTCTCTGTATCTCCCTCTGTATCTGTCTCTCTCTGTATCTCTTTCCCTCCCCCGCCCTTTCACTTCCTCATTCTGTTGTATATAATCATTACCCCAATCCCCTTTTTTTTCTTAAAATATCTTGATACAAAAATCTAAACATTGTCATAACACTGGTGAGTTGGTGGGGAGAGAGGAGAGACAACACGCAAGGTCACAAGGTCACATGCAAATTCTTTTTTTTTTTTTTAACGAAGCGTTGACCTTTAAGACAATCATCAGTTCATGTACCGAACTACAAGACAAATATCAGTTCATGTACCGAACTACAAAACATATATTAGTTCATGTACTGAACTACAAGACAAATATCAGTTCATGTACCGAACTACAAGACATATATTAGTTCATGTACTGAACTATCAAATATGAACATAAGTGCTGGACTCCAAAGCCACGGTGAGCAATAACTGTGAACAAACATATCTAAAGTGAACACTTTTTCACATCTTAAATTTATGATGAATGAACAGAAAGTTGGAAGTTACGAAAAAAAGTAGAAATGGTAAGAGTGAAATGTAGTATCATCAAAGATGAGAACTAGCCAAGTCTTGATGTTTGCACGCTCATATACTGAGAGCGACACATTACAGAAGATAGAACAGTGATGATACCTAGCAAATGATATACGATACCTAGCAAATTATAGATTATACCTAGCACATGATAGAACAAAGACGATAACTAGCAAAAGATAGAACAAAGATTATACCTAGTAAATGATAGAACAAAGATCATACCTAGCAAACGATAAAACAAAGATGATACTTGGCAAATGATACCCAACACCAGGCAAATAACAGAACAAAGATGATGTCTAGCAGACGATAGAGTAAAGATGATACCTAACAAATGATAGAAAAAAAAATGATACCTATTAAAAGATAGAACAAAGATGATACCAAGGAAATGATATATGATATCTAGCAAATGATAAAACAAAGATGATATCTAGCAAATAATAGACAAAAATGATACCTAACAAATGATAGAACACAGATTATGCCTAGCAAATGATAGAACAAAAATGATACCTAGCAAATGATAGAACGAAGGCCGATACCTAAAATAGCATCCAGATTTTGGAAGAAGAGAGAGAGCCACATAACAACTGTTGACTAAACACAAAAACAAAACGAAATTTGAATGAAGATTATTTTGCATCTTTAACAGAAACACAGCAAAACAAAGAGCAAATGATACACAAGACAAAGCTGTCCTTTGTTTGTTCAAGAAAATTGTAGAAGAAATGGCTAAGATGATCATCCTAAGTTACAAACAAACAAACAGTTACACTCAACCAAGTTTGCTGCAAATATTTCTTCTCTTCTCTCCGTGGTGAACAAGCAAACATGAATCAGCTTTATTGACAAGAAAATAATCAGCAAATTAATCCTTGCTGATGAACTCTGTGTAATTAAACTGCTGGAAACATGAAGCTACTGCACAGAACTTCACACAATATGTGTATGTACAAACACTTTATTATCTGTTTGTAGAAACATTTTATTATCAGTTTGTAGAAACACTGTACTATATGTGTGTCTAAACACTTTTATCTACGTGTAGAAACAGTTTATTATCTGCGCCCGGAGACAGTTTATTATCTGTGTGTATTATCGACATGTGGGAACACTTTATTATCTCCTTGTAGAATAACTTCATTATCCGTGTGTGAAAACACGTTATTATCTGTGTGTGGAAACACTTTATTATCTGTTAGCAGAAACACCTTTTTTTATCTATTTGCAGAAACAGTTTATTATCTGTTAGCGGAAACACTTTATTATCTGTGTGTGGAAACAGTTTATTATCTGTGTGTGGAAGCAGTTTATTATCTATGTATGGAAGCAGTTTATTATCTATGTATGGAAGCAGTTTATTATCTGTGTGTGGAAGCAGTTTATTATCTGTATATGGAAACACTTGTACGGAAACAACCCTCAGTGTCTCCTTGTTCGTTCATCCCAGATCTTGTTCTTGTGTTGCCAACTTCCCAGATGTAACTGACGAAATGCCTGCCAATCTTGGGTGGTCACAGAGGTGAATTCAGAAACAGATAGCAATCTAGGGGAGATTTGCTGGCCATTTTATGAACATAGCTGTGAGTGAGCATTTGAGCCCTCTGTTTTAGCTGTGACAGACAAGTCGAGGAGATGGAGAGGGCCAAGAACGGAAGAGAGGAATCTACGTTTGTGTGATGCATGTTTGTAATGTTTGTTTGTAGAGGCGGTGTGTTGTATGTTATTGTTAAATACTTGCTTGTATAGGTGATGTGTTGTATGTTAATGTTTGTTAGTAGAGGTGGTGTGTTGTATGTTATTGTTAAATGTTTGTTTGTAGAGGTGATGTGTTGTGTGTTATTGCTAAATGTTTGTTAGTAGAGGTGATGTGTTGTATGTTATTGTTAGATGTTTGTTTGTAGAGGTGATGTGTTGTATGTCATTGATAACTGTATCATTTTAATGTTAGTTGTATGATGTTTCTCAGTGCTTTGTCTCTTTTTTTTTGCCTGTTTGTTATGTTTATTGTATAATATTGCCGATTATTTCATGATGTTATAATTTGTGTATGTTGTAATTTGTTTTAAATGTTGCTAGTTGTTGACTGAAGTATGGCTCTAACATTATGCTGTTATTTGTCAAAGGTAGTTGTTTGGTGAGTACTGTTGACATTTCATACTAATGATTATCACCAGAAACACCAAAGATCTAAAGCAAGAAATCGCCAGACATGGAGAGCCTTGTCCTTCGCCCTATATGCTGCCTTTGGCCCAAGAGGATCAACTAACTAACTAACTAACTAACTAACTAACTAACTAACTAACTAACTAACTAACTAACTAACTAACTAACTAACTAACTAACTAACTAACTAACTAACCAACCAACTAACTAAATAACTAACTAACTAACTAAATAACTAACTAATTAACCAGCTAACTAAATTACTAACTGATGGTTATATTACGATACTGGATATAAGATTTTCCATCATCGTTCTGTTACATGTTGTATGTTGTATTTTATGCAAAATAAATGTTTTTAGTGCACATCTGGTTAAACTTGGTTTACATGTGTAAATATGTTGTTGTTGTTGTTATTTGAATTAGATTGTTTTTTGCACAATGGTTGTGTAATATTTTTGCATTATGGCGCTGTATGATGCTGTTATGTAATGCATGTTATTTATAATGTTGTGTCAATGTTGAGTAATAATGTTGACTCAAAATGTTACGTAATAACGTTGAATAATATGTTGTAGAAAATGAAATATACAAGGGAAAGAACGTGTAATGAATGACTTTCTGGGCTGGAGATGTGGACAGTTACGTTATAAGTTATGTTATAAAATGATAAGAATTGTTTCCATGGCAACAAATAACTTAGAGGGCGCCAAACAAAACAAAATAAGACAAAAGTCTGATCCACCAGACACATTGAGCAACTAACATTTTAGACGCTCGCAAACACAAGAAAAAAGAACAATATTTTAGACGCTCGCAAACACAAGATAAACGAATATTTTAGACGTTCGCAAACACAAGGTAAAAGAACAAAGGCAACATTTCACAGCATAGAAATCTTGCACTTGAGCTTCAAACAAACAAACAAACAAACAAACAAACAAACAAACAAACAAACAAACAAACAGACAGACAGACAGACAGACAGACAGGAGTGAAACAGACAAACATACAATCAGATAGACATGCAGACAGACAGATACACATGCAGATATACAGACAGACAGGCAGACAGACAGACAGACAAAGACATAGAAAGACTGAGAGATAAATACAGACAAACGGAGAGATGGATAAAGTGAGAGATAGATACAGACAGTGAGACATACACATGCATACAAACAGGCATGCAGAAAGACAGAATCTGAAACAGAATTAGAGAGATAGACATATAAGCAAATAGACAGAAACAGAGAATAACTGACCTTTAGCAGGCATGTTGCTGTCAAAGAACCTGATCTCCAGGTTTCCTTGGACTCTCAGGGGCAGAAAATCCAATGAGGAAGAACGAACACAGCCACACTCAACTCTACCACCACCACTACCACCACCACCACTACGACAGCTACCAGCAGGAATACTATCACTTACAAAATGACAACTGTTCCTCTCCCAGCCCGGAATAGAGCAGTTGGTTGCTCTGAGATAGCTAAGTGCACAGTAGGACAGTGCTTCCAGAGTTATGGACTCGCCTGCGTCATGCGCATTTCTTGTCTCACAAATCTTTGAACTGGTCGTCTGACAGCATCCAGTTGCGGTCAGGTCAAGTCTGAGAGAACCTGCTCACGTCCTGGTCAAGTCTGAGAGCATCTGATCACACTTTGGTCAAGTCTGAGACTATCTGATCACACCTTGGTCAAGTCTGAGAAAAACTGATTATGTAGATTATATTCTAGAAAATATTGTAGTGAACTGCAGAATTAAACTGACGTAAACAGATGTCTTGTAACCTTCAAGTTTATGTTCTGTTCTAAGCTTGTGGTCCGTCCTTCGATCCTCTGGTCTGTTCTAAGCTTGTGGTCCGTCTCTCGATATTCTGGTCTGTTCTAAGCTTGTGGTCCGTCTCTCGATATTCTGGTCTGTTCTAAGCTTGTGGTCCGTCTCTCGATATTCTGGTATGTCTAAGCTTGTGGTCTGAGAAGAAAGTTTAAGAATACTTTAGAGAAACTTGTGTTTCCTCTCGAAGTGGACATTCACAGTTTGCTGTCATATATCCACAGTTTGCTGTCATATATCCACAGTTTGTTGTAACTCTTTGATGTGGGCTTTTCGTGGGCCACTCATGGCAGATCATCAGGAAACTGGGGATGAGAAAAGTAAAATGAAAACTTTGTTGAAAAAGAATCATCATCTTCTTAACATTGTTAACTTCTTATCAACAATATCAACTGTTTCTTAATAATATAATCTATTTCTTAACATTGTTAACCTTTTTCTCAACAGTATCATCTACTTCTTAACATTATTAACTTCTCAACAATATCAACTATTTCTTAACAATAACATCCACTTTTTAACATTATTAACTTCTTCTCAACACTATCATCTCCTTCTTAACATTGCTAACTTTTTCTAAACACTATCATCTATTTCTTAACATTGTTAACTTCTGTTCAACAATATCAACTTCTTATCAACTGTTTCTCAACAATGTCAATTTCTCAACAATATCAACTGTTTCTCAACACTGTCATTGTTTCTCATCAATATCAATTTTTCTCAATAGTATCAACTTCTTCTCATCAGTATCAGTTTTTTCTCATCAAATCAACTGTTACTCAACATTATCAAATGCGGCTTAAATCATCACACAGAAGACTGAGCCATTAAACAAAGACAAGACATAGCAAGTAAACAAAGACAAGACATAGCAAGTAAACAAAGACAAGACATAGTAAGTAAACAAAGACAAGACCTAGTAAGTAAACAAAGACAAGACATAGTAAGTAAACAAAGACAAGACAGAGCCAGTAAGCAAAAATAAAACAGAGCCAGTATACAGAGAATGAAAGAGGCAGTATACAGAGACATGACAGAGCCAATAAACAAAGACAAGACAGAGCCAGTAAACAAAGACAAGACAGAGGCAGTATACAAGACAGGACGGAGCCAGTAAACAAAGACAAGACAGAGCCAGTAAACAAAGACAAGACAGAGCCAGTAAACAAAGACAAGACAGAGGCAGTATACGGAGAGAAGAAAGAGTCAGTATACAGAGACAAGACACAGCAAGTACGCAGAGGCAAGATAGGGCCAGTAAACAAATGCAAGACAGAGTCAGTAGACAAAGGCAAGACAGAGTCAGTAGACAAAGGCAAGACAGAGTCAGTAGACAAAGGCAAGACAGATACAGTAAACAGAATGTAATGGACAAGTAAAACATGTCAGATTTGAGGATTTTAGTAAATCATGGGCACATAACTCTGACTAAGCTTCATCTGCTTTAATAAACACATACATAAACAGATACGTACACATACATACACACATACGTACAAATACATACACACACAGATACACATACATGCACATACATACATACGTACGCACATACATAGACATATGCCCACAAATTGTACAAATTCAGTCAGAATGTGCATAAAACACTTGTACAAACTGAGCCAGAATGTACACAAACCAACGACCACGTGTACAAATGTTTCCACTGATTCCATCCGTGACTTGAGAAATGAAAGAATTGAAAGGGACAGTTCCCGCCATGTCCAGTCCTTCTCTACGATCTTTTAGTTTCACTCTCTCTCTCTGTATGTCTACAATATTTGTCAAAGTTTTGACTCTCTCTGTATGTCTACAATATTTATCAAGTTTTTATTGTCTCTGTATGTCTACAATATTTGTCAAGTTTTGACTAAAATATTTAGTTTGAAAGAGGGACTAGTTTATAATGTTCTAAGGTTAATTTTATTTTCAGCTTAGTTTGGGGCAGTCTTTATGTTGCCGGTTGATGGACAAGGCCATATTTCTATGTACGTCTTCTTCAGTGGTGCCCTGACTTACGGCCAATTTACAGCCGCTCATACTTGCGGCCAAGCTTGGGCCGGACAAATCAGAAAATATTTTATATCAAAAATAACCGCTAGAGCCTGCTCAGGTCCTAGGCATTGATTTATACACATTTGCTGTTCTGCCAACATCATAAATTCACCACAAGGCAAAAGAAGAAGATGAACAATCACATTACATCACCATAAATAATAACTAAAGTGAGGACAAGATAAATGTCCATGAATGTGACACACCAGGACATTGTTTCGCCTGTTGTGACTGTGTTTGTGACGCTGTCCAAGCAGCTACTGCACTAACCTGTATTCTCTTGACATTTTATAGTGACCCTGGGCATATCTATTCGTCTTGTAATATGGTATAGCAGTGAACTGTATCTATCATCCATAACGGCCTACGTACAGCCACATCAGCTACGGCCAGATGACCGGTGCCACATGCGGCCATAAGTCGGCCTGTATCTAGTTTGTAATCGACATATTTCTGCACAAAGTACTGTATCGATACCAGCTCACATATTCGATTATTTGTTCTGCTTGAAGGTCGAGACTGGTATCGTCCTAGGACAAGTTTACCCAGGAGTCGCCCATACTCAGCAACATCGTTCTCAGCAGATGAACATCGATTACAAGACGGACAAACTTGGCAAAGCAAGGGACAGACAAAACTCAGAAGGAAAACAGACAAAACTCTAGAAAATTAACAAATGAAGACATAAATAAAAATTCAGATAAAAACAGATAAAACACGTTGAAACAGCTGAAGACAGAGCTGACTGTATGAACTGATAACTTGACATAGACTGAAGACAGAGCTGACTGTATGAACTGATAACTTGACATAGACTGGAGACAGAGCTGACAGTATGAACTGATAACTTGACATAGACTGAAGACAGAGCTGACTGTATGAACTGATAACTTGACATAGACTGAAGACAGAGCTGACTGTATGAACTGATAACTTGACATAGACTGGACTATTTATGCGCACAGAGACCTGTTGACAGCAGTGCCACACAGAAACTGTTCTCTAAACTGTGATCTAACCCTGAAACAAACCCATGACAGAAGCGGATTATTCACATGAGATAAGCGGATTATTCACATGAGATAAGCGGATTATTTACATGATATGAGTGGATTATTGACATGAGATAAGCGGATTATTCACATGAGTTAAACGGATTATTCTCATGAGATAAGCGGATTATTCACATGAGATAAGCAGATTATTCACATGAGATAAGCGGATTATTCACATGAAATAAGCGGATAATTCACATCATAGAAACGGATAATTCACATGACAGAAGCGGATAATTCACATGACAGAAATGGATAATTCACATGAGAGAAACGGATAATTCACATGTTCTGCTACCAGTATACCAATATAGAAGATGTACAATGTGAGATGGCGGCCTGGTTAGCCGAGTTGTTGAGCGCTTGCTTCACAAATCAGGTGGTACCGGCTCCAGTCTCAACAGTGGGTTTTTTTTTTCCTGGTACACAAAAAAAAAAAAAATAAATAAATAAAAGGCCCCGGCCCCCCCCCCCCACCTCTAACAACGGGTAGCAGAGAAATGTGGGGAGGTAAATGCGGGCAGGCGTGATACTGACCACATCAGACTTTCATGTGCCCAAAGTCAGGAAAAATACGGGCCTAACACCGTACCCCATTATGCCTTAATGGCATAGAAACGGGACTTTCCCTTCTACAATGTGAGATCTCATAAACCGGCAGATGTCTGTGATGTAAGACATGATGAGACAAGCGATAACTGCAGTGTTATCTTCTCTGTTCTATGATGTAAGACATAATGAGACAGGCGATAACTGCAGTGTTATCTTCCCTGTTCTATGATGTAAGACATAATGAGACAGGCGATAACTGCAGTGTTATCTTCTCTGTTCTATGATGTAAGACATAATGAGACAGGCGATAACTGCAGTGTTATCTTCCCTGTTCTATGATGTAAGACATGATGAGACAAGCGATAACTGCAGTGTTATCTTCCCTGTTCTAAGACATGATGAGACAGGCGATAACTGCAGTGTTATCTTCCCTGTTCTAAGACATGATGAGACAGGCGATAACTGCAGTGTTATCTTCCCTGTTCTATGATGTAAGACATAATGAGACAGGCGATAACTGCAGTGTTATCTTCCCTGTTCTGTGATGTAAGACATGATGAGACAAGCGATAACTGCAGTGTTATCTTCCCTGTTCTAAGACATGATGAGACAGTCGATAACTGCAGTGTTATCTTCCCTGTTCTATCATGTAAGACATAATGAGACAGGCGATAACTGCAGTGTTATATTCTCTGTTCTCTGATGTAAGACATGATGAGACAGGCGATAACTGCAGTGTTATCTTCCCTGTTCCGATTCTTTCAAATGTTGATTCGCTGTAAAAACGTCACAACACACATACACACACACACACACACACGCTTCCTGTGTAAACACGTTATCTCATACAAAAAACACTTTCTCTGTAAATACATTATTCTAAAAAGAAATTTTATCTATAAATACGGTATTTTTTTTTTAAAACTTTCTCTATAAATAGGTTATTCTCATTTAAAAAAAATAGTTAAATAAATACAGAAAACAAAGATTTGCAAGGTTAAAGTTAAAAAAAGTTGCTGGAATACTTTTCTCTAAACTTTCATTTAGAACTACTTTTTATTGTGACTGTTGAGGAAAACAAAATAATTATGTAGAGTTCATGAACAAAATTTTGTTACATTTCTGATTAGTATGTCAAATTATTTGTAGAATTTTTAGCATGAACATTTATGTGTCAAGTTCTTTTTACTTGATTTTATTACGTTAGAATTATATTCTACGCACATTGTTACATTATGTTCTTTGTTCTTTGAGTAGAATGAATGTTTGAAAACACATTGTTGGTTTTAAGATTTTACTATCACTTTCTCCACGTTACTGCCAAACACAAGATTTTACTATCACTTTCTTCACGTTACTGCCAAACACACAATTTTACTATCACTTTCTTCACGTTACTGCCAAACACACGATTTACTATCACTTTCTTCACGTTACTGTCAAACACACGATTTACTATCACTTTCTTCACGTTACTGTCAAACACACGATTTACTATCACTTTCTTCACGTTACTGACAAACACAAGATTTTACTATCACTTTCTTCACGTTACTGACAAACACAAGATTTTACTATCACTTTCTTCACGTTACTGTCAAACACACGATTTACTATCACTTTCTTCACGTTACTGTCAAACACACGATTTACTATCACTTTCTTCACGTTACTGTCAAACACACGCTTTTACTATCACTTTCTTCACGTTACTGACAAACACAAGATTTTACTATCACTTTCTTCACGTTACTGCCAAACACAAGATTTTACTATCACTTTCTCCGCGTTACTGCCAAACACAAGATTTTACTATCACTTTCTTCATGTTACTGTTAGCAGAAAAGAAAAAAAAAACTTCACCAAACGTTTCTTATAACACAGTTCACAGTCTTGTAACATTCCTCTTTTCTCTTCAGAACTTATTTTCTAACACAAGCCTCACCTCCTCCAAACATCCGCTGTATTCATACACACGTAAACGTATGTCCACTATATAATCACAGACAGTGAACACATACAGGTATATGCTCCAGTACATATGCAAGCACACGCATATACATACAAACTAACAAACATAAATACCAATGCACACACATATACATATAGCTTAATGAAAATGTACAGACAACTGAGCATATATTCTACTCAGTAAAATGTGACAATCATTGATGTCAAACTTGTGATAATCACTGGTATAAGACATGTGACAATTATTGATATCAAACATGTGATAATCACTGGTATAAGACAACAACAACAACAACAAAATATGTCCTAACGAAAGTCTTTTACTGAACGACATCCAAGCTGGTAGCAAGGCCTCTTTTGTGTTCTCGTCTGTTTGGTCTAGCACAGTCATGACATATTTTTCTCACTGTTTTCATTTAGATAATATACTGTCAAAAAAAAACCGCATAGCTTATATAAGCTTCATTTGTTATATGTTATGACAATTCTTTTTCCCCGGTATCTCAAACCAAACCAAAAATTGTCACGAGATATCAGGTCCATGATTTAGAGTGAATTTTGCTATTCTGCTGTATAGCAGTAGCTGTCCTTGCTAATCACGCATTTTTTTTTTTACCATAACTCACGTTGCGTTTATGGAAAAGTCGTGATTTTTGTGGTGAGCACAACTCACTTCCCATGCAAATGAAACCGGATGAGGTTACACAAACAAATTCAGTTAATTTTCAAGCAGACAATTATGACCTGTCTATCGCAAAATTTACGAAACAAACAGGCGAAAGTCAAATTCAGGTTGCCAGGCATTTAGACGTGCAGCAGATTACCATCAATCGACTTTGGCACCGTTTCCAAGCCACTGGCTCAGCTGAAGACCGGCACCGCAGTGGACGACCCAGGGTGACAACAGCAGCTGATGATCGCTTTATTCTGGTTTATCACCTCAGAAACAGGTTTACAACAGCTTCCTCAAGTGCCCAGTCATTGCTTGCAGGACGTCGTATGTCTGATCAAACTGTCCGGAATAGACTGCATGAAGCTGGACTGGTGGCACGACGACCTTACCAAGGTCCTGTCTTAACGAGACGCCATCGCCAAAATCGACTTGTTTGGGCCAACCAGCATCGGCCCTGGACAACTGACAATCAATGGAGACGTGTCTGGTTTAGTGACGAATCTTCCTTTTTGTTGCACCGCCATGATATGCGGAGAAAGGTCTACCGTAGGCCAAATGAACGTTTTGCCCAAAATTGCGTTGATGAAGCTCCGCCGCATGGTGGTGGAGGTGTAATGGTATGTGGAATGATCAGTTTCAATGGAAGGAGTCCATTAGTGCAGACTGAAGGGTGCTTGAATGCGCATCTATACGTTAATGAAATTCTTCGACCCCGTGTCCTTCCATTTTTGGCTGCGCAAAGGTCTGTGTTTCAACAGGACAACGCCGGACCCCATTCTACACCGTTCACCACACAGTTCCTGGCTGCCAACTACATTCTCACCCTTCCCTGGCCATCCTTGTCTCCAGACGTGAATCCGATCGAGCACCTATGGGATGAGCTGCAAAGACGTGTTTGTCGCCGAAACATTTCTCCAGCCAATCGTCGTGATCTGTGGCAGGCACTCCAGGAAGAATTGGCAGCCACCCCACAGGCGCACATCAGACATCTGATCGCATCTATGCCAATGATGCCAGTCGCTGATCGATGCAAGCGGAGGCCACACAACATACTAACTTGAGAACCCCTGGGACTAACAAATTCTCGTCATACAGATGCAAGAAACTTTCAAGTGAGTGTTTAAACCCTTAGGTATCATTGTGTGCAATTTGAAAATTTTATTCATTCAATTTAAAAAGCTATGGCATATCAAATTTATGGCTAAAATTGGGTTATCGGTAATTATGCGTTTCTTTTTTGGACAGTATATTTTATAAAAGAATAAAAAAAACATCAAGACTAGACTATTGGTCAGACACAATCCTTGTCAAACTGAAGTAGCTATAATCCTTGTCAAACTGAAGTAGCTATAATATTTGTCAAACTGAAGTAGCTATAACCCTTGTCACATTAAAGCAGCTATAATATTTGTCAAACTAAAGCAGCTATAATCCTTGACAAACTAAAGCAGCTATAATCCTTGACAAACTAAAGCAGCTATAATCCTTGACAAACTAAAGCAGCTATAATCCTTGACAAACTAAAGCAGCTATAATATTTGTCAAACTTGTGATAATCACTGGTATAAGACATGTGACAATTATTGATATCAAACATGTGATAATCACTGGTATAAGACAACAACAACAACAACAAAATATGTCCTAACGAAAGTCTTTTACTGAACGACATCCAAGCTGGTAGCAAGGCCTCTTTTGTGTTCTCGTCTGTTTGGTCTAGCACAGTCATGACATATTTTTCTCACTGTTTTCATTTAGATAATATACTGTCAAAAAAAAACCGCATAGCTTATATAAGCTTCATTTGTTATATGTTATGACAATTCTTTTTCCCCGGTATCTCAAACCAAACCAAAAATTGTCACGAGATATCAGGTCCATGATTTAGAGTGAATTTTGCTATTCTGCTGTATAGCAGTAGCTGTCCTTGCTAATCACGCATTTTTTTTTTTACCATAACTCACGTTGCGTTTATGGAAAAGTCGTGATTTTTGTGGTGAGCACAACTCACTTCCCATGCAAATGAAACCGGATGAGGTTACACAAACAAATTCAGTTAATTTTCAAGCAGACAATTATGACCTGTCTATCGCAAAATTTACGAAACAAACAGGCGAAAGTCAAATTCAGGTTGCCAGGCATTTAGACGTGCAGCAGATTACCATCAATCGACTTTGGCACCGTTTCCAAGCCACTGGCTCAGCTGAAGACCGGCACCGCAGTGGACGACCCAGGGTGACAACAGCAGCTGATGATCGCTTTATTCTGGTTTATCACCTCAGAAACAGGTTTACAACAGCTTCCTCAAGTGCCCAGTCATTGCTTGCAGGACGTCGTATGTCTGATCAAACTGTCCGGAATAGACTGCATGAAGCTGGACTGGTGGCACGACGACCTTACCAAGGTCCTGTCTTAACGAGACGCCATCGCCAAAATCGACTTGTTTGGGCCAACCAGCATCGGCCCTGGACAACTGACAATCAATGGAGACGTGTCTGGTTTAGTGACGAATCTTCCTTTTTGTTGCACCGCCATGATATGCGGAGAAAGGTCTACCGTAGGCCAAATGAACGTTTTGCCCAAAATTGCGTTGATGAAGCTCCGCCGCATGGTGGTGGAGGTGTAATGGTATGTGGAATGATCAGTTTCAATGGAAGGAGTCCATTAGTGCAGACTGAAGGGTGCTTGAATGCGCATCTATACGTTAATGAAATTCTTCGACCCCGTGTCCTTCCATTTTTGGCTGCGCAAAGGTCTGTGTTTCAACAGGACAACGCCGGACCCCATTCTACACCGTTCACCACACAGTTCCTGGCTGCCAACTACATTCTCACCCTTCCCTGGCCATCCTTGTCTCCAGACGTGAATCCGATCGAGCACCTATGGGATGAGCTGCAAAGACGTGTTTGTCGCCGAAACATTTCTCCAGCCAATCGTCGTGATCTGTGGCAGGCACTCCAGGAAGAATTGGCAGCCACCCCACAGGCGCACATCAGACATCTGATCGCATCTATGCCAATGATGCCAGTCGCTGATCGATGCAAGCGGAGGCCACACAACATACTAACTTGAGAACCCCTGGGACTAACAAATTCTCGTCATACAGATGCAAGAAACTTTCAAGTGAGTGTTTAAACCCTTAGGTATCATTGTGTGCAATTTGAAAATTTTATTCATTCAATTTAAAAAGCTATGGCATATCAAATTTATGGCTAAAATTGGGTTATCGGTAATTATGCGTTTCTTTTTTGGACAGTATATTTTATAAAAGAATAAAAAAAACATCAAGACTAGACTATTGGTCAGACACAATCCTTGTCAAACTGAAGTAGCTATAATCCTTGTCAAACTGAAGTAGCTATAATATTTGTCAAACTGAAGTAGCTATAACCCTTGTCACATTAAAGCAGCTATAATATTTGTCAAACTAAAGCAGCTATAATCCTTGACAAACTAAAGCAGCTATAATCCTTGACAAACTAAAGCAGCTATAATCCTTGACAAACTAAAGCAGCTATAATCCTTGACAAACTAAAGCAGCTATAATATTTGTCAAACTGAAGTAGCTATAATCCTCGGCAAACTAAAGCAGCTATAATATTTGTCAAACTGAAGTAGCTATAATCCTCGGCAAACTAAAGCAGCTATAATATTTGTCAAACTGAAGTAGCTATAATCCTCGGCAAACTAAAGCAGCTATAATATTTGTCAAATTGAAGCAGCTATAATCCTTGACAAACTAAAGCAGCTATAATCCTTGGCAAACTAAAGCAGCTATAATCCTTGGCAAACTAAAGCAGCTATAATCCTTGGCAAACTAAAGCAGCTATAATCCTTGACAAACTAAAGCAGCTATAATCCTTGGCAAACTAAAGCAGCTATAACATTTGTCAAACTGAAGCAGCTACGGGCACAAGAAGTTCTTCACTTACAGGAGGAGAATATTGATATTTTTTGGTGAAATAATTGACTGTTCATGAAAAGAGCGTATTGACTCTAAGATAAACAGATTTTCAACAGCTTATTAACTGACCCGTGGCTCTCGTTCCTTGGGGGGGGGGGGGGGGGGGGTGTCGCTTTGTTGGAAGTTCACAAGGAAAAGTTTGGCTGCCACACTCAATTAAGGAAAAAGAGACCACACCTCTACAGGTAGTTATGTACAGGTAATTATGTACAGGTAAATGTCTACAGGAAGGTATGTACAGGTGGTTATGTACAGGTAGTTATGTACAGGTAATTATGTACAGGTAGTTGTCTACAGGTAGTTGTGTACATGTAGCTATCTACAGGTAGCTGTCTACAGGCAGTTATGTACAAGTAGTTAGGCACAGGTAATTATCTACAGGAAGTTGCCTACAGTTAGTTAGCTACATGTATTTATTTACAGGTGTCTATTGGTATCTATCTATCAAGTCAAACAATGACCACATTACTTTCTCCTGTTACGTGCAGAAGCTGAACATGTTCTGACAACCTTGAACTTGGAGATTTATAAATTCATGTCAGGTCACCGAACCACCCTGTGATATTCGTGTATCTTACATGTCAGGTCACCGAACCATCCTGCGACATTCATGTATCTTACATGTCAGGACATCTAATCACCCTGCGACATTTTTGTATCTTTTGTTATAAACACACAAAAAATGATGATGATGATGATGATGGTGATAATTAGCCTTCACAGTGTAAGTTTGCGATACAGGCAGAAATTTTCTGTACTGCGACTTCACGATTGCAGGTTATAAAAGTAATATAAATGTAATGTGTGGAGACTGTAGATTGTAAAAGTAATATAAATGTAATGTGTGGCGACTGTAGATTGTAAAATTAATATAAATGTAACGTGTGGCGATCGCAGGTTGCAAAAGTAATATAAATGTAATGTGTGGAGACTGTAGATTGTAAAAGTAATATAAATGTAATGTGTGGAGACTGTAGATTGTAAAAGTAATATAAATGTAATGTGTGGAGACTGTAGATTGTAAAAGTAATATAAATGTAATGTGTGGCGATTGTAGATTGTAAAATTAATATAAATGTAACGTGTGGCGATCGCAGGTTGCAAAAGTAATATAAATGTAATGTGTGGAGATTGCAGGTTGTAAAAGTAATATAAATATAATGTGTGGCGACTGAGAAATCATGCAGATAATCACATGTATTTTCCGTGCTCTTTTGTGTCATCTTTCTTGTTACATGTCAAGTGATATCAAACTGTGTTTTTACAAGTCAGGTGATATCAATCTGTGTTACATGCCACGTGATATCAAACTGTGTTTTACAAGTCAGGTGATATCAATCTGTGTTACATGTCAAGTGATATCAAACTGTGTTTTTACAAGTCATGTGATATCAAACTGTGTTACATGTCAAGTAATATCAAACTGTTTTGTTACAAGTCAGGTGATATCAATCTGTATTGCATGCCACTGTGTTTTACAAGCCAGGTGATATCAATCTGTGTTACATGTCAAGTGATATCAAACTGTGTTTTTACAAGTCAGGTGATATCAATCTCTGTTACATGTCAAGTGATATCAAACTGTGTTGTTACAAGTCAGGTGATATCAAACTGTGTTACATGTCAAGTGATATCAAACTGTGTTGTTACAAGTCATGTGATATCAAACTGTGTTACATGTCAAGTGATATCAAACTGTGTTGTTACAAGTCAGGTGATATCAAACTGTGTTACATGTCAAGCGATATCAAACCATAGTTCCTCTTTCCGTATCTTCATATCTTATAAGCCAGTCTGAACTGATAATTTTAGAACTCTCTCTCTCTCCCTCTCATTTTCTTTCCGTCTCCCGTCTCTCAGTCTCTCTCTCTCATTGTGGACGTAAATGTGTTAAGAAAGCACAGGAAGACGTGAAGAAATACTTGATTTCTTGATGTCAAACAAAAACCTGTGATATTTCTTCTTGTGACAACTCTGTACCTAAATCAAGCAATCATATTTCATACAACAAATCAGACATCTTATCATTTTGTTCCAAGCTTCTTCGCAGATCTTGTTGCTTTTCTTACCTGCTCCACCGTGGCACAAGAGCCAATGTTCACGCTGATGCTTACAACGTTATCACTCTCATCAGGAAAACTATGGGCCCTTCGTCAGAAAATAACTACATAGGCCGTCGATGTCTGCAATAATTCTTATGTGGATATCCTCAATAGTTGCTGTGTGGATATCCGTAATAGTTGTGTGGAGACTGTAGATTGTAAAAGTAATATAAATGTAATGTGTGGAGACTGTAGATTGTAAAAGTAATATAAATGTAATGTGTGGCGATTGTAGATTGTAAAATTAATATAAATGTAACGTGTGGCGATCGCAGGTTGCAAAAGTAATATAAATGTAATGTGTGGAGATTGCAGGTTGTAAAAGTAATATAAATATAATGTGTGGCGACTGAGAAATCATGCAGATAATCACATGTATTTTCCGTGCTCTTTTGTGTCATCTTTCTTGTTACATGTCAAGTGATATCAAACTGTGTTTTTACAAGTCAGGTGATATCAATCTGTGTTACATGCCACGTGATATCAAACTGTGTTTTACAAGTCAGGTGATATCAATCTGTGTTACATGTCAAGTGATATCAAACTGTGTTTTTACAAGTCATGTGATATCAAACTGTGTTACATGTCAAGTAATATCAAACTGTTTTGTTACAAGTCAGGTGATATCAATCTGTATTGCATGCCACTGTGTTTTACAAGCCAGGTGATATCAATCTGTGTTACATGTCAAGTGATATCAAACTGTGTTTTTACAAGTCAGGTGATATCAATCTCTGTTACATGTCAAGTGATATCAAACTGTGTTGTTACAAGTCAGGTGATATCAAACTGTGTTACATGTCAAGTGATATCAAACTGTGTTGTTACAAGTCATGTGATATCAAACTGTGTTACATGTCAAGTGATATCAAACTGTGTTGTTACAAGTCAGGTGATATCAAACTGTGTTACATGTCAAGCGATATCAAACCATAGTTCCTCTTTCCGTATCTTCATATCTTATAAGCCAGTCTGAACTGATAATTTTAGAACTCTCTCTCTCCCTCTCATTTTCTTTCCGTCTCCCGTCTCTCAGTCTCTCTCTCTCATTGTGGACGTAAATGTGTTAAGAAAGCACAGGAAGACGTGAAGAAATACTTGATTTCTTGATGTCAAACAAAAACCTGTGATATTTCTTCTTGTGACAACTCTGTACCTAAATCAAGCAATCATATTTCATACAACAAATCAGACATCTTATCATTTTGTTCCAAGCTTCTTCGCAGATCTTGTTGCTTTTCTTACCTGCTCCACCGTGGCACAAGAGCCAATGTTCACGCTGATGCTTACAACGTTATCACTCTCATCAGGAAAACTATGGGCCCTTCGTCAGAAAATAACTACATAGGCCGTCGATGTCTGCAATAATTCTTATGTGGATATCCTCAATAGTTGCTGTGTGGATATCCGTAATAGTTGTGTGGATATCCGTAATAGTTGTATGGATATTTGTAATAGTTGTGTGGATATCCGTAATAGTTGTGTGGATATCCGTAATAGTTGTATGGATATCTGTAATAGTTGTTATATGAATAATCTCAATAGTTATGTGAATATCCACAATAGCTTCAGTGCGAATATCGGCAATAGTTATGAAGTGAATGTTCATTTTAGATGGTTTGTGAATTTTTGCTATGGCTGGTGCACAACTATCTGCTAAGTTTGGCTATATGTGCTGTGCAATTATCTGCCACATTTAGCGTCTAAATATCTGCCACATTTAGCGTCTAAATATCTGCCACATTATAGCGTGTAAATATGTGCCACATTTAGCGTGTAGATATCTGCCATATTTAGCGTGTAAATATTTGCCACATTTAGCGTGTAAATATCTGCCCCATTTAGCGTGTAAATATTTGCCACATTTAGCGTGTAAATATCTGCCCCATTTAGCGTGTAAATATCTGCCACATTTAGCGTGTAAATATTTGCCACATTTAGCGTGTAAATATCTCCTGATTCGAATATCTCCTCTGAATAATACCCGGGCCAAACAGAAACTGTTAGACCACTATGTCAAGTGATATCAAACTGTGTTGTTACAAGTCAGGTGATATCAATCTGTGTTACATGTCAAGTGATATCAAACTGTGTTTTTACAAGTCAGGTGATATCAATCTGTGTTACATGTCAAGTGATATCAAACTGTGTTTTTACAAGTCAGGTGATATCAATCTCTGTTACATGTCAAGTGATATCAAACTGTGTTGTTACAAGTCAGGTGATATCAAACTGTGTTACATGTCAAGTGATATCAAACTGTGTTGTTACAAGTCATGTGATATCAAACTGTGTTACATGTCAAGTGATATCAAACTGTGTTGTTACAAGTCAGGTGATATCAAACTGTGTTACATGTCAAGCGATATCAAACCATAGTTCCTCTTTCCGTATCTTCATATCTTATAAGCCAGTCTGAACTGATAATTTTAGAACTCTCTCTCTCTCCCTCTCATTTTCTTTCCGTCTCCCGTCTCTCAGTCTCTCTCTCATTGTGGACGTAAATGTGTTAAGAAAGCACAGGAAGACGTGAAGAAATACTTGATTTCTTGATGTCAAACAAAAACCTGTGATATTTCTTCTTGTGACAACTCTGTACCTAAATCAAGCAATCATATTTCATACAACAAATCAGACATCTTATCATTTTGTTCCAAGCTTCTTCGCAGATCTTGTTGCTTTTCTTACCTGCTCCACCGTGGCACAAGAGCCAATGTTCACGCTGATGCTTACAACGTTATCACTCTCATCAGGAAAACTATGGGCCCTTCGTCAGAAAATAACTACATAGGCCGTCGATGTCTGCAATAATTCTTATGTGGATATCCTCAATAGTTGCTGTGTGGATATCCGTAATAGTTGTGTGGATATCCGTAATAGTTGTATGGATATTTGTAATAGTTGTGTGGATATCCGTAATAGTTGTGTGGATATCCGTAATAGTTGTATGGATATCTGTAATAGTTGTTATATGAATAATCTCAATAGTTATGTGAATATCCACAATAGCTTCAGTGCGAATATCGGCAATAGTTATGAAGTGAATGTTCATTTTAGATGGTTTGTGAATTTTTGCTATGGCTGGTGCACAACTATCTGCTAAGTTTGGCTATATGTGCTGTGCAATTATCTGCCACATTTAGCGTCTAAATATCTGCCACATTTAGCGTCTAAATATCTGCCACATTATAGCGTGTAAATATGTGCCACATTTAGCGTGTAGATATCTGCCATATTTAGCGTGTAAATATTTGCCACATTTAGCGTGTAAATATCTGCCCCATTTAGCGTGTAAATATTTGCCACATTTAGCGTGTAAATATCTGCCCCATTTAGCGTGTAAATATCTGCCACATTTAGCGTGTAAATATTTGCCACATTTAGCGTGTAAATATCTCCTGATTCGAATATCTCCTCTGAATAATACCCGGGCCAAACAGAAACTGTTAGACCACTATGTCAAGTGTGCTAGACCACTATGTCAAGTGTGCTAGACCACTATGTCAAGTGTGCTAGACCACTACGACAAGTATGCTAGACCACTATGTCAAGTGTGCTAGACCACTACGACAAGTATGCTAGACCACTATGTCAAGTGTGCTAGACCACTAGGACAAGTATACTAGACCACTAGGACAAGTATACTAGACCACTAGGACAAGTATGCTAGGCCAATAGGACAAGTGTCATATTTTTCTGACAGTTTTGTACTATTTACAACAGACTAACTTGTTATTTATGTTTCAAGTTATGTGTTTAATGTGCATGACTTCAGAACTGTTATCTTGTTTTCCCACTTATTTTGCTTCAAACAAAGGCTTTGAGAAAGTTTATCACTTTGGAAATAACGAATACTATCACAAAAACTCCCCGAGTTATGGAATGATAAGTTGTTCCCCCTTCCCCCCGATAATTCACAGACTGCTTCTGTTATAGTCACAACTTAGTATTTTTATATCTGTAAAATGGTTTTGTTATAACCAAAAACTGTTTTTTTAATATCCACAAACTGGTTCTGTTATGTTCACAAACTGGTTTTGTTATCTACATAAAACTGGTTATGTTATATTCACAAATTGGTTTTGTTATATATGTAGCATGGCCTTGTAGATAATGAATATGGTTATTATTATTATTATTAATGAATGATGATTATGAATATATTGTAGGCGTAATAGTAACATATCATAGCAACAGAAAAAGTAAATAGGAAAATTAGAGTAAGGTAGAAAAATAAACTTCCTTGACACTGTATGACTGGACGCTGACACAAGTAAACAGAATAGAAAAGACGAAGAGAAGAGACAGACACAATGAAAAGCGAAGACACAATAAAACCTCCGACATGAAAGAGCAAGATAATGACTTAGGTAAATGATAATTGTATAGACGGAGTTGACGCAGAGTTCAGCTTGCTAATCTTAGGACGCTATTGCACACGTTTTTTTTAAATAAAGGAGTGACCAACTCGGCCAGCTGACCAATTAAATATTTAGAGGCGTGGCCTATTGCACAATCGACTTACGACATGTAAGCCACGGGGCAGTTGAAGAACAGACGATCAGAGAGGAACACCAGACAGAGAGGGACGATCAGAGAGGAACACCAGACAGAGAGGGACGATCAGAGAGGAACACCAGACAGAGAGGGACGATTGAGTGGGGAATCGTCCGACCAAAGACGGTCAGTAAGCGAAGGCCGAGTGAGGTGGCAGAGGGGGACTGTTAGTAGAAATCAGAGGACAGACAATAGAAGAACAGAAGGGCAGACAAGAGAAGAAATCAGAGGACAGACAATAGAAGAACAGAAGGGCAGACAAGAGAAGAAATCAGAGGACAGACAATAGAAGAACAGAAGGGCAGACAAGAGAAGAAATCAGAGGACAGACAATAGAAGAACAGAAGGGCAGACAAGAGAAGAAATCAGAGGACAGATAATAGAAGAATAGAAGGGCAGACAAGAGAAGAAATCAGAGGACAGACAATAGAAGAACAGAAGGGCAGACAAGAGAAGAAATCAGAGGACAAACAATAGAAGAACAGAAGGGCAGAGAAGAGAAGAAAGAGGACGAGACGATATAGAATCAGAAGTAGTCTTAGACGAAAGATGTGTTTCAAGTGATTCAAGTGATTAAGTAGATTTGTTACTTTGAAACTTCAAGTAAAGAGATTTCAGACAAGTATACTAGACCACTATGTGCTAGACCACTAGGACAAGTATGCTAGACCACTATGTCAAGTGTGCTAGACCACTAGGACAAGTATACTAGACCACTAGGACAAGTATACTAGACCACTAGGACAAGTATGCTAGGCCAATAGGACAAGTGTCATATTTTTCTGACAGTTTTGTACTATTTACAACAGACTAACTTGTTATTTATGTTTCAAGTTATGTGTTTAATGTGCATGACTTCAGAACTGTTATCTTGTTTTCCCACTTATTTTGCTTCAAACAAAGGCTTTGAGAAAGTTTATCACTTTGGAAATAACGAATACTATCACAAAAACTCCCCGAGTTATGGAATGATAAGTTGTTCCCCCTTCCCCCCGATAATTCACAGACTGCTTCTGTTATAGTCACAACTTAGTATTTTTATATCTGTAAAATGGTTTTGTTATAACCAAAAACTGTTTTTTTAATATCCACAAACTGGTTCTGTTATGTTCACAAACTGGTTTTGTTATCTACATAAAACTGGTTATGTTATATTCACAAATTGGTTTTGTTATATATGTAGCATGGCCTTGTAGATAATGAATATGGTTATTATTATTATTATTAATGAATGATGATTATGAATATATTGTAGGCGTAATAGTAACATATCATAGCAACAGAAAAAGTAAATAGGAAAATTAGAGTAAGGTAGAAAAATAAACTTCCTTGACACTGTATGACTGGACGCTGACACAAGTAAACAGAATAGAAAAGACGAAGAGAAGAGACAGACACAATGAAAAGCGAAGACACAATAAAACCTCCGACATGAAAGAGCAAGATAATGACTTAGGTAAATGATAATTGTATAGACGGAGTTGACGCAGAGTTCAGCTTGCTAATCTTAGGACGCTATTGCACACGTTTTTTTTAAATAAAGGAGTGACCAACTCGGCCAGCTGACCAATTAAATATTTAGAGGCGTGGCCTATTGCACAATCGACTTACGACATGTAAGCCACGGGGCAGTTGAAGAACAGACGATCAGAGAGGAACACCAGACAGAGAGGGACGATCAGAGAGGAACACCAGACAGAGAGGGACGATCAGAGAGGAACACCAGACAGAGAGGGACGATTGAGTGGGGAATCGTCCGACCAAAGACGGTCAGTAAGCGAAGGCCGAGTGAGGTGGCAGAGGGGGACTGTTAGTAGAAATCAGAGGACAGACAATAGAAGAACAGAAGGGCAGACAAGAGAAGAAATCAGAGGACAGACAATAGAAGAACAGAAGGGCAGACAAGAGAAGAAATCAGAGGACAGACAATAGAAGAACAGAAGGGCAGACAAGAGAAGAAATCAGAGGACAGACAATAGAAGAACAGAAGGGCAGACAAGAGAAGAAATCAGAGGACAGATAATAGAAGAATAGAAGGGCAGACAAGAGAAGAAATCAGAGGACAGACAATAGAAGAACAGAAGGGCAGACAAGAGAAGAAATCAGAGGACAAACAATAGAAGAACAGAAGGGCAGAGAAGAGAAGAAAGAGGACGAGACGATATAGAATCAGAAGTAGTCTTAGACGAAAGATGTGTTTCAAGTGATTCAAGTGATTAAGTAGATTTGTTACTTTGAAACTTCAAGTAAAGAGATTTCAGACAAGAAATTAGCAGACCGCGTGTTGCAGATCTATTAGAAAAGAGAGTTCAAATTCGTCCTAGTATCACATGTAGAATATCTTGAAGTTGAGAACACTGACGAAATGATACATGTAGAATATCTTGAAGTTGAGAACATTGACGAAATGATGCATGTAGAATATCTTGAAGGTGAGAACACTGACGAAATGATACATGTAGAATATCTTGAAGTTGAGAACATTGACGAAATGATGCATGTAGAATATCTTGAAGTTGAAAACATTGACGAAATGATGCATGTAGAATATCTTGAAGTTGAAAACATTGACGAAATGATGCATGTAGAATATCTTGAAGTTGAGAACATTGACGAAATGATGCATGTAGAATATCTTGAAGTTGAAAACATTGACGAAATGATGCATGTAGAATATCTTGAAGTTGAAAACATTGACGAAATGATGCATGTAGAATATCTTGAAGTTGAGAACATTGACGAAATGATGCATGTAGAATATCTTGAAGTTGAAAACATTGACGAAATGATGCATGTAGAATATCTTGAAGTTGAAAACATTGACGAAATGATGCATGTAGAATATCTTGAAATTGAGAACACTGGCGAAATGATGCATGTAGAATATCTTGAATTATGGTGTGTGGTACCCGGGATCTGCAAAGAATAGGACCACTGTACCCTACCACGCATGATCGTAAAAGGCGACTAAGGAGGGTTCGGCATAGGGCCAGCAACCCTATCTGGTAAAAAAACTATCAGACTGCTACAGAAACGGAAGCAAGGGAAAAAACAAATGCAGGTGGAAGATGGACACCACAGGGGAACAGAAGTAAGGGTAGACCAAAAGAGACATAGAGAAGAACAACAGAAAGGATGTTGAGCAATAGAGGGCTCACCTGGGCAAGAGCAGAAAAAAAAGGCGAAGGACAGGCATTTGTGGAAAACCCTTGCGGAAGCCCCATGTGCCCTGGGCACTTAACTTTCAGAGAGAGAGAGAGAGAGAGAGAGAGAGAGAGAGAGAGAGAGAGAGAGAGAATATCTTGAAGTTGAGAACATTGACGAAATGATGCATGTAGAATATCTTGAAGGTGAGAACACTGACGAAATGATACATGTAGAATATCTTGAAGTTGAGAACATTGACGAAATGATGCATGTAGAATATCTTGAAGTTGAAAACATTGACGAAATGATGCATGTAGAATATCTTGAAGTTGAAAACATTGACGAAATGATGCATGTAGAATATCTTGAAGTTGAGAACATTGACGAAATGATGCATGTAGAATATCTTGAAGTTGAAAACATTGACGAAATGATGCATGTAGAATATCTTGAAGTTGAAAACATTGACGAAATGATGCATGTAGAATATCTTGAAGTTGAGAACATTGACGAAATGATGCATGTAGAATATCTTGAAGTTGAAAACATTGACGAAATGATGCATGTAGAATATCTTGAAGTTGAAAACATTGACGAAATGATGCATGTAGAATATCTTGAAATTGAGAACACTGGCGAAATGATGCATGTAGAATATCTTGAATTATGGTGTGTGGTACCCGGGATCTGCAAAGAATAGGACCACTGTACCCTACCACGCATGATCGTAAAAGGCGACTAAGGAGGGTTCGGCATAGGGCCAGCAACCCTATCTGGTAAAAAAACTATCAGACTGCTACAGAAACGGAAGCAAGGGAAAAAACAAATGCAGGTGGAAGATGGACACCACAGGGGAACAGAAGTAAGGGTAGACCAAAAGAGACATAGAGAAGAACAACAGAAAGGATGTTGAGCAATAGAGGGCTCACCTGGGCAAGAGCAGAAAAAAAAGGCGAAGGACAGGCATTTGTGGAAAACCCTTGCGGAAGCCCCATGTGCCCTGGGCACTTAACTTTCAGAGAGAGAGAGAGAGAGAGAGAGAGAGAGAGAGAGAGAGAGAGAGAGAGAATATCTTGAAGTTGAGAACATTGACGAAATGATGCATGTAGAATATCTTGAAGTTGAGAACATTGACGAAATGATGCATGTAGAATATCTTGAAACTGAGAACATTAACGAAATGATGCATGTAGAATATAATAGAGTTTTATATTGTGAAAAAATGATTACTTGCTTCATCGACGAAACTAACGAAGTTTATGTCATGTTACATCTTATTTCAAGTGATGTCGTCAACAATAAATCTGATACCTTGTCAGAAAGAAATACGCAGCGAACACTTCCTCTGACTTGGTCTAGCGAATGTTTGTGAAACCTGTCATGTGTTCATCAAAGAGCATCTGTAAGCTTCAATACTATAGAACTATTCTATAATATAGAACTATTCAGAAGCCCTTCTTTATTCAGCAATATATAATTCACAATTAAAAATATATATGCACACAAAATGGTTATGTTAGATGTGACGACGAAATATTTCAAATCACTCACTTTGATCAGCAGTAACTATTTGTCCAGGAAGATAAGACAAAGATAAACTCACATATCCTCACAAATAAAAACATTTTTGTATGAACATTCTGTTCGAAATATGTTGGCGGAGGTAGGTTTCATATATCCGCAACATATGTATGTTAATTCCATTCTGCCCAGCGAAATCTCCAAACAACATACACCAGTTAAAGAAGCTCCAAGAGATATGGCCACGTGATGAAATCCTTCAAGCAAATAGGCCCTATCTGAGGCGCCCAGACTCCCAGATGCTGATGCTGTGTGCAATGTTGCCGAGCGCCATGTCGAACTAAGGCTGCAAGTTGTGGTAGTCTGCACACCTCGGCTGCCAGCCCCGGGGGTGGGGCGTGGGGGGTTGACAGAACTGCAGGGGAGGGGGTGGGCGGGCGTGTTCATGGGCGGTCATTTCTTCAGACCAGAAGTGAAAGGTTAAACACAGCAGTTGATGGAGGCATGGCGAGGCGGAGGAGAGAGAGAGAGAGAGAGAGAGAGAGAGAGAGAGAGAGAGAATAGAAAAAAATGAAATAAGAAATGTAAGTAGAGATGTTTGTAGAAAAAAAAATATCAGCTATGTTAGAGAGAGAGAGAGAGAGAGAGAGAGAGAGAGAGAGAGAGGGTGGGTGGTTGGGTGAGATGGTGAAAGAGGAGGATGTAAGAATAATATTGATGGACAAATAACTTCCTGATTGGATGAGACCACGTGAGTGCATGGGAGGAGGACAAGAGATAGAGTAAAATAGAGGGAGGGAGGGAGGGAGGGAGGGAGAGAGGGAGGGAGGGAGAGAGGATGAGCTGAGGGTTACGGGAGTGAAGGAAGGACAGAAACTCGTCGGAACTGTTGTGTGAAGTCGGGCTGTCAGCGGAGAACATGAATATTTATAAGAAATTAAGATCTGCGGGCCGGGAGTGGGTTGGGTGGGACTGACTGGCCCGAGATGAAGATGGAGAGAGCAGAGATAATAAAAGATGGCGGCAGAACTGAAGAAGGTAATTCTCAATTAAGTTCAAGGTCAGCATCATTAGTCTCTGGGAAAGGTGGAGACAACTCTTCTGTGGTTATGACGGGCGTCAGCGGGACCTATCTTCTTTATTATTATTACTATTATTATTGCTTTTGTTGTTGTTGCTGTTGTCAATTAGGTTTTCATTGTGTCATATATTTAGCAAAATCTAACAATCGATGTACAGCTGTTCTCTCACAGATGTAAGATATGATTGGCAGGCAAACGCCCCAGTGTGGGACACTAAACAGAGGTGGGTTATAAGTCTTATCTTACAAGGAGCTGATCTAACAGGCTTTTGAGTGTGTGAATACATCTGGGTTGTTTATTGCAGAGACTAATAACTATTTTGTCGCATTAACATTACTTTCTGCAGGAGGCATAAGTAGTGTAAGCAAACAGTATACAGTCTGCGGGCTATATAATTAGTGTGAGCAAACAGTATACAGTCTGCGGGCTATATAAGTAGTGTAAGAAAACAGTATACAGTCTGCGGGCTATATAAGTAGTGTGAGCGAACAATATACAGTCTGCAGGCTATAGAAATAATGTAAACAAACAGTATACAGTCTGCGGGCTATATAAGTAGTGTGAGCAAACAGTATACAGTCTGCGGGCTATATAAGTAGTGTAAGAAAACAGTATACAGTCGGCGGGCTATAGAAGTAATGTAAACAAACAGTATACAGTCTGCGGGCTATATAAGTAGTGTAAGAAAACAGTATACAGTCGGCGGGCTATAGAAGTTGTGTAAGCAAACAATATACAGTCTGTGGGCTATAGATGTGGTGTAAGCAAACAACATACAGTCTGCGGGCTATATAAGTAGTGTAAGCAAACAACAGAAATTTCCATACGCAGAATTCAAACATATTATTTCGTGGAGAAAAGGTAATTTTTGAATAACAAAATAATACAGTACTCCTCAAGCAAGGCTCAGTACCAAACACACCTTCACTCTCACCTGACACTACAGTACAGGCAAATCTCGTTATACGCGTTTTAAATCAACGCAGTTTTCAGTTAACACACAAACACAGACATATCTCACATCTCAGAAACTGAAAGATTTGTTGTACAACAAAATATCATCCCATGGTTCTGACTAGAGCATACAACAAAATATCATCCCATGGTTCTGACTAGAGCATACAATAAAATATGATCACATAATTCTGCGAATGGACGCATCAGCAGCAGGGCATCATGCTTACAACCGAAAGACGTACAGAAGAGCTGTTAGAGAGGCAAAGTTTCGCAAGGGACGTGCAAATGACTGACTGAGTTGTGACTATAGCATAAACAAAATCTGACCTTGTAGAGAGAGACTATACGCTTCTCATGAACTCTCAAAAGGGGAGCAGAGTCAAGTTTTCAGTTAAACATGAGGAGTAGAGTCAAGTTTTCAGTTAAACATGAGGAGTAGAATCAAGTTTTCAGTTAAACATGAGGAGTAGAGTCAAGTTTTCAGTTAAACATGAGGAGTAGAGTCAAGTTTTCAGTTAAACATGAGGAGTAGAATCAAGTTTTCAGTTAAACATGAGGAGTAGAATCAAGTTTTCAGTTAAACATGAGGAGTAGAATCAAGTTTTCAGTTAAACATGAGGAGTAAAATCAAGTTTTCAGTTAAACATGAGGAGTAGAGTCAAGTTTTCAGTTAAACATGAGGAGTAGAGTCATGTTTTCAGCTAAATATGAGAAGCATAGTCAAGTTTTCAGCTAAATATCTGGAGCAGAATCAAATTTTCAGCTTAACATGAGGAGCAGAGTCAAGTTTTCAGCTAAACTGAGGAGATGAGTAAATCAGAAACTTGGTGGTCGCCATAAAACACTGCTTGGAGACACGGCGGTCGACGACAAGGTGTAGGTCACGTGACACTGACATCAATTTCTCTAGTCTCTGACAGACGTAATATACCGCTCTTCCCCCAAAAGTGAGGCAAGTGTGCACTTTGACCACGCGAATGGTTGTCCCTAACAGGAAGTAGGCCGTCCGCCATGATAGAGACTACAATGGCTCAGTTGTGTACTAACACTTCATTCTCTACTGCGACTGCTCACTTCCGGTTTAGATGCAGTTAAAACATAAATAACGGCGCTACGCTTGACACATTTCTGGTCTTTCATCACATTTCCGCTGCGTTTTTTTTCTATCATTGAAATGTTTCAGCTGTTGTGTCGGAGTAATCATGACAAATTTCTATGTTAGCGGAAGGTTGTGATTTGTATGTGAGGTTGACTGTGAGAGACAATATGATGAAGACACTGAATGTGAGACAATATGATGAAGACACTGAATGTGAGACAATATGATGAAGACGTTGAGTGTTAGAGACAATATGATGAAGATGATGAGTGTTAGAGACAGTATGATGAAGATGTTGAGTGTTAGAGACAATATGATGAAGACGTTGAGTGTTAGAGACAATATGATGAAGATGTTGAGTGTTAGAGACAATATGATAAAGACGTTGAGTGTTAGAGACAATATGATAGAGACGTTGAGTGTTAGAGACAATATGATAAAGACGTTGAGTGTTAGAGACAATATGATAAAGACGTTGAGTGTTAGAAAAAATATGATTAAGACGTTGAGTGTTAGAGACAATATGATGAAGAAGTTGAGTGTTAGAGACAATATGATAAAGACGTTGAGTGTTAGAGACCATATGATAAAGACGTTGAGTGTTAGAAAAAATATGATTAAGACGTTGAGTGTTAGAGATAATATGATGAAGAAGTTGAGTGTTAGAGACAATATGATGAAGACACTGAAGGTGAGACAATATGATGAAGACGTTGAGTGTTAGAGACAATATGATGAAAATGATGAGTGTTAGAGACAGTATGATGAAGATGTTGAGTGTTAGAGACAATATGATGAAGACGTTGAGTGTGAGAGACAATATGATGAAGATGTTGAGTGTTAGAGACAATATGTTGAAGATGTTGAGTGTGAGAGACAATATGAAGAAGATGTTGAGTTTTATAGACAATATGATGAAGACGTTGAGTGTTAGAAACAATATGATAAAGACGTTGAGTGTTAGAGGCAATATGATAAAGACGTTGAGTGTTAGAGACAATATGATGAAGAAGTTGAGTGTTAGAGACAATATGATGAAGAGACAACATGATGAAGACGTTGAGTGTTAGAGACCATATGATAAAGACGTTGAGTGTTAGAGACAATATGATGAAGACGTTGAGTGTTAGAGACCATATGATAAAGACGTTGAGTGTTAGAGACCATATGATAAAGACGTTGAGTGTTAGAGACAGTATGATAAAGACGTTGAGTGTTAGAGACAGTATGATAAAGACGTTGAGTGTTAGAGACCATATGATAAAGACGTTGAGTGTTAGAGACAATATGATAAAGACGTTGAGTGTTAGAGACAATATGGTGAAGACGTAGAGTGTTAGAGACAATATGATGAAGACGTAGAGTGTTAGAGACAATATGATGAAGATGTTGAGTGTTAGAGACAATATGATGAAGACGTTGAGTGTGAGAGACAATATGATGAAGATGTTGAGTGTTAGAGACAATATGTTGAAGATGTTGAGTGTGAGAGACAATATGAAGAAGATGTTGAGTTTTATAGACAATATGATGAAGACGTTGAGTGTTAGAAACAATATGATAAAGACGTTGAGTGTTAGAGGCAATATGATAAAGACGTTGAGTGTTAGAGACAATATGATGAAGAAGTTGAGTGTTAGAGACAATATGATGAAGAGACAACATGATGAAGACGTTGAGTGTTAGAGACCATATGATAAAGACGTTGAGTGTTAGAGACAATATGATGAAGACGTTGAGTGTTAGAGACCATATGATAAAGACGTTGAGTGTTAGAGACCATATGATAAAGACGTTGAGTGTTAGAGACAGTATGATAAAGACGTTGAGTGTTAGAGACAGTATGATAAAGACGTTGAGTGTTAGAGACCATATGATAAAGACGTTGAGTGTTAGAGACAATATGATAAAGACGTTGAGTGTTAGAGACAATATGGTGAAGACGTAGAGTGTTAGAGACAATATGATGAAGACGTAGAGTGTTAGAGACAATATGATGAAGATGTTGAGTGTTAGAGACAATATGATGAAGACGTTGAGTGTTAGAGACAATATGATGAAGATGTTGAGTGTTAGAGACCATATGATGAAGACGTTGAGTGTTAGAGACAATATGATGAAGATGTTGAGTGTTAGAGACAATATGATGAAGACGTTGAGTGTGTGCACAGCGGTCACTTCTTATTATAGGGGAGTGGACGGAGGGAGGTAAAAGAGAGAAGGGTTAGTGACATTGAATCAAATGAGCGAAAAACGATTTAGGGTTGGGTGTTGTTGTGGGGGGGGGGGGGTGCGCCCGCGTGTTAGAGAGGGGACGGGGTAGGGGAGGGCGACACCCAGGCTTGTGTGTGAGTAAATTATAACCGGATTTTATCTAAATACACAGCTAGAGATAATACAAACAACTGTTACAGCCCACGTATCCTACTTCCGTGCTGAATGTTTATGTTGGCTACCTCCATGCTGAATGTTTATGTTGGCTACCTCCATGCTGAATGTTTATGTTGGCTACCTCCATGCTGAATGTTTATGTTGGCTATCTCCATGCTGAATGTTTCTGTTGGCTACCTCCATGCTGAATGTTTATGTTGGCTACCTCCATGCTGAATGTTTATGTTGGCTACCTCCATGCTGAATGTTTCTATTGGCTACCTCCATGCTGAATGTTTCTGTTAGCTACCTCCATGCTGAATGTTTCTGTTAGCTACCTCCATGCTGAATGTTTCTGTTAGCTACCTCATGCTGAATGTTTATGTTGGCTAATCCATGCTGAATGTTTATGTTGGCTAATCCATGCTGAATGTTTATGTTGGCTAACTCTACGCTGAATGTTTATGTTGGCTACCTCCATGCTGAATGTTTATTTTGGCTACCTCCATATTGAATGTTTATGTTGGCTACCTCTATGTCAGTAACGGTAATTAAACAGCTTTCCCAGAAGTCTTGCACTGATTCTCCATCCATCTGTGTCCTTGGCCAGTGATCATTAAGCAATCACTGTCCAGTACGCCCTATGACGTCTTGCAGGGTAGCAACAAATTCTCTCCATCTCTCACGGTCTACGGCCTGTCTTTATATTGTGCCTGGGATGTGCAGCTTGCTGGTCATATCCCCGCCAGGTAGCCTGTGGTCGTCCTCTTTCTCTGTCCTCCCTGGGCTGTCCATCTCATGCTTGGTTTAACCATGTTTTAACCATGTTTTAACCATGTTTTAACCATGTTGCTGGGCTCTCGTCGAAGCACGTACCAGCGGGGTTTTTTTTTTTTTTTACAGCAAGCAGATTTTCTAGTTCTCGCTAGCAAACAGGTCCGGCCTACAGACTTGGACGAGAAGATTCTTGATGGTTAGTTTCCAACTGTTCCTAGTTTTGTTTTCAATAGTTTTAACATAAGTGAGGCAGAGATCTGGCAGGAGACAGGAACTTGGTTGTGTAAGACTCAGTGACAGGAATACGACTGTGTAAGAGTCAGCCAAGTGTGGTCACTTTCTATCAGTAAAAATCAATTTCTCCTCGTCCCACACAAGCTGACCTGCCTCAGAAAGATTTCGGATATTTGCTGGCCTATATAAATAATAGGTGGGTGGTAAACAGGGGGTGGGTAGTGCGGAAAGGGAAGAGAGAGAGAGAGAGAGAGAGAGAAAGAAAGAAAGAAAGAATGGTAAACTACCCGAGAAAAGAGAGGGTGGAATAGATCGATCCTATCACACATCACAAGTCTTCATTTAAACATTCACAATACTAATTTTGGCAGTTTCTGTTTGTTGCATATCATTCATGTGAATGTATGTTTTATGTGAATGTATGTTTTATCTTCTTCCCTACTTCTTTGGTTTGTGTGTTTTTGTAACTGTCTGCTCGTCAACTATTAAAGCTGTTACTGCTGTTTTGTTTTAAATACTTTTAAGATTTTTTTAAAAATTACATCCTTAGTGCAGTGGCTTTGTGTACATTTACACCTTTAGTTTTATATCTACTCATCATCATCATCATCATCATCATGACCTTTCACCCCCTTGAGAGCATTGGCCACGGATAAAGGCTCTCCAGTCATCCCTGTTCTTGGAATTATTCTCTGCTTCCTAGAACATGATTTGTAGGTTCATAAGTCTTTGTCCTGTCCTTTCCCAGACTTCCTCGTTCCTGATCTTGTCCTGCCATTTAATGTTTAAAATCCTAGTCAAGCAGTAGTTCATGAATGTTTGTATCCTCTGTTGTATTGTCTTGGTCATAACCCAGTCTCTGAACCATATAGTAGGACAGTCTTTACGTTTGTACTGAAAAGCCTACTTATAGTAAGACTATTTGTTGTTGTTGTTTTTTTTTTATTTTATATCTACTTATAATCAGACTATTCGTTTTTAGTCTTATATCTAGTCAGACTATTCGTCTGTTAGTGTTATATCTAGCCAGACTATTCGTCTGTTAGTGTTATATCTAGTCAGACTATTCGTCTGTTAGTGTTATATCTAGCCAGACTATTCGTCTGTTATTCTGGTTCATTAGTGGGACAAAGTGAAGACGATGTCTACTTTAGCCTAAAATTCCCGCCTTCTCCACACTAGGAAGTGTCCTCAGTTTTGGTGGCTCATTATGTTCTGATACGGGAGTCCATCAGTAACTTTACTGGCGATTCATTATGTTCTGATACGGGAGTCCATCAGTAACTTTACTGGCGATTCATTATGTTCTGATACGGGAGTCCAGCAATAACTTTACTGGTGACTCATTATGTTCTGACATGGGATGTGCAGCTTGCTGGTCATATCCCCGCCAGGTAGCCTGTGGTCGTCCTCTTTCTCTGTCCTCCCTGGGCTGTCCATCTCATGCTTGGTTTAACCATGTTTTAACCATGTTTTAACCATGTTTTAACCATGTTGCTGGGCTCTCGTCGAAGCACGTACCAGCGGGGTTTTTTTTTTTTTTTACAGCAAGCAGATTTTCTAGTTCTCGCTAGCAAACAGGTCCGGCCTACAGACTTGGACGAGAAGATTCTTGATGGTTAGTTTCCAACTGTTCCTAGTTTTGTTTTCAATAGTTTTAACATAAGTGAGGCAGAGATCTGGCAGGAGACAGGAACTTGGTTGTGTAAGACTCAGTGACAGGAATACGACTGTGTAAGAGTCAGCCAAGTGTGGTCACTTTCTATCAGTAAAAATCAATTTCTCCTCGTCCCACACAAGCTGACCTGCCTCAGAAAGATTTCGGATATTTGCTGGCCTATATAAATAATAGGTGGGTGGTAAACAGGGGGTGGGTAGTGCGGAAAGGGAAGAGAGAGAGAGAGAGAGAGAGAAAGAAAGAAAGAAAGAATGGTAAACTACCCGAGAAAAGAGAGGGTGGAATAGATCGATCCTATCACACATCACAAGTCTTCATTTAAACATTCACAATACTAATTTTGGCAGTTTCTGTTTGTTGCATATCATTCATGTGAATGTATGTTTTATGTGAATGTATGTTTTATCTTCTTCCCTACTTCTTTGGTTTGTGTGTTTTTGTAACTGTCTGCTCGTCAACTATTAAAGCTGTTACTGCTGTTTTGTTTTAAATACTTTTAAGATTTTTTTAAAAATTACATCCTTAGTGCAGTGGCTTTGTGTACATTTACACCTTTAGTTTTATATCTACTCATCATCATCATCATCATCATCATGACCTTTCACCCCCTTGAGAGCATTGGCCACGGATAAAGGCTCTCCAGTCATCCCTGTTCTTGGAATTATTCTCTGCTTCCTAGAACATGATTTGTAGGTTCATAAGTCTTTGTCCTGTCCTTTCCCAGACTTCCTCGTTCCTGATCTTGTCCTGCCATTTAATGTTTAAAATCCTAGTCAAGCAGTAGTTCATGAATGTTTGTATCCTCTGTTGTATTGTCTTGGTCATAACCCAGTCTCTGAACCATATAGTAGGACAGTCTTTACGTTTGTACTGAAAAGCCTACTTATAGTAAGACTATTTGTTGTTGTTGTTTTTTTTTTATTTTATATCTACTTATAATCAGACTATTCGTTTTTAGTCTTATATCTAGTCAGACTATTCGTCTGTTAGTGTTATATCTAGCCAGACTATTCGTCTGTTAGTGTTATATCTAGTCAGACTATTCGTCTGTTAGTGTTATATCTAGCCAGACTATTCGTCTGTTATTCTGGTTCATTAGTGGGACAAAGTGAAGACGATGTCTACTTTAGCCTAAAATTCCCGCCTTCTCCACACTAGGAAGTGTCCTCAGTTTTGGTGGCTCATTATGTTCTGATACGGGAGTCCATCAGTAACTTTACTGGCGATTCATTATGTTCTGATACGGGAGTCCATCAGTAACTTTACTGGCGATTCATTATGTTCTGATACGGGAGTCCAGCAATAACTTTACTGGTGACTCATTATGTTCTGACATGGGAGTCCATCAGTAGCTTTACTGGCGACTCATTATGTTCTGACATGGGAGTCCAGCAATAACTTTACTGGTGACTCATTATGTTCTGACATGGGAGTCCATCAGTAACTTTACTGGCGGCTCATTATGTTCTGACACGGGAGTCCATCAGTAACTTTATTGGCGGCTCATTATGTTCTGACATGGGAGTCCATCAGTAGCTTTACTGGCGACTCATTATGTTCTGACATGGGAGTCCATCAGTAACTTTACTGGCGACTCATTATGTTCTGACACGGGAGTCCATCAGTAACCTTACTAGCGACTCATTATTGTTCTGACATGGGAGTCCATCAGTAACCTTACTAGCGACTCATTATTGTTCTGACATGGGAGTCCATCAGTAACTTTACTGGCGACTCATTATGTTCTGACATGGAAGTCCATCAGTAACTTTACTGGCGATTCATTATGTTCTGACATGGGAGTCCATCAGTAACTTTATTGGCAGCTCATTATGTTCTGACATGGGAGTCCAGCATTTTACTGGCAGGTCA
This sequence comes from Achatina immaculata, assembly GCA_009760885.1. NCBI lineage: Eukaryota > Metazoa > Mollusca > Gastropoda > Stylommatophora > Achatinidae > Lissachatina > Lissachatina immaculata. The sequence continues at coordinate 32,131,887 of CM019708.1, forward strand.
TAATGCTCTGACATGGGGTGCTGCAGTAACAACTTTACTGCAAGAAGAACCTCAGCAGAATCACAGCAACAGCTGATTTAGGGGGCAGAAATTAAAACACAGCGGGATACAGAGTGCAAGGACTCTCGCCGGTGCTACGGAGCTTCTGAACTTGTTATGGGAATCTTCCTTTGTAGAGGAGATCAAACCCCCCCCCCCCCCCACCCCGATATATCTGTCTGATGGAATGAAGACTGTGTGACCCAGAAACTACAGAGAAACACCTTGAAGATAGTGCAAGAAAACAAAGATGGAGTTGATCTTGATACCTCAGGTTCTTATGGACGCCCAGCATGTTTCACCGTCGTCTATCCTTTGAACAGCAGATTACGTCGTCAGACTTTTTTTTTTTTTTTGGTACCTGTGTAACTGTCAGCAACTGTCAACATTTATCATCCCACATCACATGGAACAAAGAGACAAAATCATCACCATCATTTTTTTTTTTTTAGGCCAGATTCTGACATTTTAAAACTGCAGCTTTGCGACTCTCCATCATACTTCCTCGGCAGACCTCAGATCCTTTGGCACACGCCAGCGTGCTACGACACGGTGATGACTAGCACGGCATGTTTGTGTCTCTGTCCTCTACCTCGTTCATGTGTGAACAGGCGGATCTGGTTGTTTCTGTCTCTACCTCGTTCATGTGTGAACAGGCGGATCTGGTTGTTTCTGTCTCTACCTCGTTCATGTGTGAACAGGCGGATCTGGTTGTTTCTGTCTCTACCTCGTTCATGTGTGAACAGGCGGATCTGGTTGTTTCTGTCTCTACCTCGTTCATGTGTGAACAGGCGGATCTGGTTGTTTCTGTCCTCTAACTCGTCATTGTGTGAACAGGCGGATCTGGTTGTCGTGACGCAGCCGGTTGCGATGACCAAACTCACGTTCGTAGTTGTAAGGGGCGAGGGCTTTTGACTTAAGTGATAAATGTTATGATCGAGACGTGGGGGTCCTGATTATGACTGTCTTGTCAGCGATGATCTCAGAGGGGGTCCTGAGTATGACTGTCTTGTCAGCGATGATCTCAGAGGGGATCCTCAGTATGACTGTCTTGTCAGCGATGATCTCAGAGGGGGTCCTGAGTATGACTGTCTTGTCAGCGATGATCTCAGAGGGGATCCTCAGTATGACTGTCTTGTCAGCGATGATCTCAGAGGAGGTCCTGAATATGACTGTCTTGTCAGCGATGATCTCAGAGGAGGTCCTGAGTATGACTGTTTTGTCAGCAATGATCTCAGAGGGGGTCCTGAGTATGGCTGTTTTGTCAGCGATGATCTCAGAGGAGGTCCTGAATATGACTGTCTTGTCAGCGATGATCTCAGAGGAGGTCCTGAGTATGACTGTCTTGTCAGCGATGATCTCAGAGGAGGTCCTGAATATGACTGTCTTGTCAGCGATGATCTCAGAGGAGGTCCTGAGTATGACTGTTTTGTCAGCAATGATCTCAGAGGGGGTCCTGAGTATGGCTGTTTTGTCAGCGATGATCTCAGAGCGCTTCCGGGCCGCCTCGTTTGTGAAAGTTATTATATATCCGTGATTGTAAGTGTCAGGTAAATGTCCAGGCAAAATATGGTGTCAGCAGACGTAAGTGTGACATGTTCACTCTTTATGAGCTAACTAGTTTAGGACAAGAAGACTAATGAGTTATGAACTGCAATTTAAGTTGTAGAGCATACTTTGCTTGAATTATATTGCTAGGCAAAGACTGAGTGGAGGAAACAAGTAACTATGTGTTGCTATCTGTAGCGTGGTGGAGATGCTATTTCTTGTGGCTCACATTTTGTTCCAGTGTGCATAAAACTCTGATGGACCCATGTGAGTGTTTTAGTTTGAGCCAGGAGATAACTCTGTGTTCTTTTAATATATTTTAGTAATTAAGTGTTGTTGACTGTTATTGACAACCTTGATATAGGGAGGGGGGATGCTGGCACAAGTCCGCGAGGGGTTTGTGTGTCTGTGTTGTTGAAGAGAAGAGTCTGCTGGTGTTGGTTCCGCTCTGAGGGACGGAGAGCTGATAACTGCAGCTGGGGTAAAGCTGGGGTAAAGCTGGGGGTAAAGCTGGGGTAAAGCTGGGGTAAAGCTGGGGCGACCATCCCTAACCCAGCGAGTCACAGGTGGCGGATGGTGAAGTCCTCCAGATATGAAGGATCCCTGTGAATAAGAATTTACCCAAATAAACAGGAGCGGACCAACTGGCGGTAGACTCAGAGAGCGAGGTGGGGTAGTAGGTGGGTCTACTACTCCTATAAAGTGCCTCAGGTGCTCAGTGAAGGGAATATGAGGCAGGGAAGAGCCCCTTAAAACATCTCGCTCCCGCTGCCTTGCGTGTAGGACAGGGAGTCCAAAGGCTAGCGGAGAGTCCGTACACAAACCGACAGAAGGCAACGGGAAACCACTGTTGTAGCTCCAAGAACAATTATGCTTATTCAGAGTCATAGATTTATCATGAACGACGTTAATGGATGTTCTTTTGGAACACCCTCGTCCGGTAGGGCAGCTCACGAGCCACAGGTGAGGCCAGATCGTCATCAAGCTACTGGTGGCAAAACTAACAAGTTCAAAATAGCAACATGGAATGTTAGAACTTTATTCCAGGCTGGAAAATTAGAAAATGTAAAGAGTGAAATGAAAAGGATCAAAATCAACATATTAGGAATGAATGAAGTTAGATGGACAGGTGCAGGGAAAATAAACTCTGATAAATATACAATAATACATTCAGGAAGTGAGAAACATGAACGAGGAGTAGGAATAATATTTGACGAACAAGCAGCAAGGACAGCTATAGGATATTTGAACATCTTGGACCGAGTCCTGCTAGTTCAACTGAAAAGATGACCAATAAACATAAATATTATACAAGTGTACGCTCTAACATCTGAAAGTTCTGAAGAAGATGTACAACTATTTTATAATGACATAGAGACAGCCCTAAAACATACAAAGTCACATGAAGTTACCATAGTCATGGGACATTTTAATGCCAAAGTTGGTAAACGAAGAACTTCAGACATCGTTGGTGACTATGGACTGAGGGAGAGGAATGACAGAGGTTGTAAATTAATTGAATGGGCAAGAATACACAGCATGGTTGTAGGAAACACCTGGTTTAAACAACATCCTCGAAGACTGGCAACGTGGTGCAGCCCAGACAAAAAGACTTTTAACCAGATAGACTACATATTAATCAACAAAACTTTCCGCAATGCATTACTGACAACAAAAACCATGCCAGGAGCTGACTGCAATAGTGACCATGATCCACTCTGTGGAAAAGTTAGAATAAAGCTAAAGAAAGCAGGCAGAAAAGTTAGAAACATCAAACTGAATACAGAACTCCTTAAAAATAACAAAGAACTACGAGAACAATACAAAGTTATTATAACAAATAGATACAATGCAATAGCAAAGATAAATAGTATAGATGAACAATGGGAAATGTTAAGAGATTCTATCCACCAAACTGTTAAGGAGATAATACCACCGAAAAAAGAAGCCCCTAAAAATAAATGGATGACAGACGACATCTTAGGACTGATGGACAAGAGGAGGAGGAGTAAAAATAACGAGGAAAAATATAACAAGATAAATAAAGAAATAAGACGCAAATGCAGAGAAGCAAAAGAAGTGTGGTTAAATGAACAATGCAGACAGATAGAGGACTCTCATAATAAAGACAGCAAACACATGCACAAACGAATTAGTGAACTCACAGGCAGGAAAACAAAATATACCACAGGATGCCTGAAATCGAAAGAAGGTAAAATGTTAATGGGAAAAGAAGACATTCTGGACAGGTGGACAGAGTATATCAGTGAGCTATATGGAGGAGAAAGACCAGAATTAACACCAGATACTGAAAACTGTGATGGACTATCAATACTTGAAGATGAAATCATAGATGCCATCAAACACATGAAGAAAGGAAAAGCGACTGGGCCTGATAATATAGAAGAAATAGAGGCGCTAGAGGAGACAGGAATAAAAATAATAACCAAGTTACTGAATGACATTTACAACAGTGGTTATATGCCCAGTGACCTGCTTAAATCCACGTTTATAGCACTACCAAAGAAACCAGGTGCAAAGGAATGTGATGACTCTCGTGTCACATAAAATTAAATGGAACTGTTCTAAAGCAGGTGCAGAAATTCAAATACCTTGGAGCAGTAATAACTTCAGATGGGAAATGCAGAACAGAAATTAGGAACAGAGTAGGCCAAGCAAAGACTGCATTTCAGAGAATGAGAAGCATATTATCCAATCAATGAATGTTAGAAAACGAGTTCTAAAATGCTATATTGAACCTATCTTGCTATATGGAAGAGGATCATGGACAATAGGCAAGTCTGCACAAAAATCATTGGAAGCAGCAGAAATGTGGTTTATTAGAAGAATGTTGCGAATCCCCTGGACAGCAAAAATAACTAATGAAGAATGTATGAGAAGAGCTTGAGATATAAAAAATCTTGTCACAAAAATAAGAGAGAGCGACAATGTACTTTCATAGGACATGCAATGAGAAGACGGGGCATTGAAAATATTATAACAACAGGAAAAATAGAAGGAAGAAAATCAAGAGGAAGACCAAGAGAAATGATACTGGACAGTCTGACGGGATGGTGTGAGAGGAGATCACCAACTGAGCTGATGGCCTGCATGAAAGATCGTGTACCTTGGAGAAGCATAATAGCCAACGCCAGTCGGCACGGCACCTGATGATGATGATGATGATTATGATGATGATGATGATGATGGTGATGATGATCATGATGATGATCATGATGATGATGGGGTACGTCTGGGATTATGTGTTTATTTATATGTAATGGACATGTTTATGTGGAAGCTTTGTTAGGAACAGTTTGATTTTGGAGTTTTATTTTTAGTAATAAAGTATTTTCTTGTTTGGTTTGATAAACCATTTGTTAAGATTTTATAATTTATTGTTGCTGATGGATGGATTTGTAAGATGAAGAAGGATTATCTAGAAACGGGTGTAGTTGGCTCAAGAAAACTGGCTATGAAGTAAATGTCTTGGGTTGAACAGTAAAGTTTTGGATAGTTGGGTTGTGAAAGAGGTAGGAAATTGGGATTTCCACCCAAGCCGAGGGTTGGTTTGTCATTTTCCCTATCCAGAAGACGAACTACAAGAAGCCCTTGAAATTAAGTCCAGTGTGGCCCGAGACTTAATAATAATAATAAGAATCAAAGATATATAGTAATATTCTACACATGGTCGTCTTGTGGCCGCCTCGTGCCTTCAGTAAAACCACAACAGACTGAGTGGTTGCTGTTGTGATAGCAGCTGTTGCTACAACTATTGTCTGAGTTACAGATGTGACAGCAATTCAGATCACATGAGTACATCGATAAGACGAACAGTGCACTCATTTTATAGTGTCAATGTAAACACACACACATATAAACATGCACACACATACAAACATGCATTATGTTACAACATGCCAGCAAATACCCGGATGTTCTGTGAAACTGGGCACGTGTAGTTACTAGTATGCTTTTAGTAGCTGGTTACAATAGTGAAAATAATAACAATTATATAGTGAGGCAAAAATCTATAAGAAAATAACAATTATGTAGTGAGGCAAAAATCTATAAGAAAATAACAATTATGTAGTGAGGCAAAAATCTATAAGAAAATAACAATTATGTAGTGAGGCAAGAATCTATAATATGTGATTAAAAAAAAGGCTGTTACAACAAGACATCACGTCAGAATATAAGACAGACTGGAGGTTACCTTCACATGCAATATGTGACAAGATAGACTGCCATAGTATGTGATAAGACAGGCTGTCATAGTATGTGATAAGACAGGCTGTTATAATATGTGATAAGACAGGCTGTCATAATATGTGATAAGACAGGCTGTAATAATATGTGATAAGACAGGCTGTCATAATATGTGATAAGACAGGCTGTCATAATATGTGATAAGACAGGCTGTCATAATATGTGATAAGAGAGGCTGTCGTGATATGTGATAAGAGAGGCTGTCATAATATGTGATAAGAGAGGCTGTCATAATATGTGATAAGACAGGCTGTCATAATATGTGATAAGACAGGCTGTCATAATATGTGATAAGAGAGGCTGTCATAATATGTGATAAGAGAGGCTGTCATAATATGTGATAAGACAGGCTGTCATAATATGTGATAAGACAGGCTGTCATAATATGCTTCAATATGTCCGTGTGAGAGAGCACGTATGCGCGCGTGTGTATATGTATGCGTGCGTGTGTGTATGTGTGTGTGCGTGCGAGTGTGTATGTGTGTGCGTGTATGTATGCGTATATGTGTGCTTGCGTGTGTGAGTGGGTGCGTCTGTTTGTGTGTGTGTGACGTGTCGACTATGAAATTCTCTTCTACAGGGTAGGTGCTGACAAAGTGTGTGTGTGTGTGTGTGGAGTTCTGTAGCCCCGGGGAAAGTCCAGTCTTCAAGGGAGCGCTCTCCAGGGGCTAGGAGACTAGGGAACTAATGACGCGCTCTAGTGTCAGTCAGTGTGTGATAAACATCTGTTCTCTTGCTGGACTCATCAAAATCTGCTGGTCCCGTCCAAGATGGCGGCAACTTTTGCTCGTCTCAACATTTTAATGAGGAACCACTCGCACAAACTTATGAAAGGAGAGTATAGTCAGGAGGAGGGACGGTCAAGGAGTGTGTTGTGTCTATGAGCGGAAAGGGGGGGGGGGGTACATCGGCGGCAATTATAGGATACTAGATTTCAGGGGGGAGGGGGGTACACAGGCGACAATTATAGGATACTAGATTTCAGGGGGGAGGGGGGTACACAGGCGACAATTATAGGATACTAGATTTCAGGGGGGAGGGGGGTACACAGGCGACAATTATAGGATACTAGATTTCAGGGGGGGGGGGGTGGGTACACATGCGACAATTATAGGATACTAGATTTCAGGGGGGGGGGGGTGGGTACACAGGCGACAATTATAGGATACTAGATTTCAGGGGGGGGGGGGTGGGTACACAGGCGACAATTATAGGATACTAGATTTCAGGGGGGGGGTGGGTACACAGGCGACAATTATAGGATACTAGATTTCAGGGGGGGGGGGGTACACAGGCGACAATTATAGGATACTAGATTTCAGGGGGGGGGTGGGTACACAGGCGACAATTATAGGATACTAGATTTCAGGGAGGGGGGTACACAGGCGACAATTATAGGATACTATATTTCGGGGGGGGGGGGGGAAGGAAAGGTAGAAGGCGGCAATTATAGGATACTATATTTCAGGGGGGCAACATCAGACAAACGCAGAGGATTACAATGGACCCTTGACACAGTGCTGGAGGACCTTGACTTTGCGGACGACATTTGTCTATTATCAAGCAGTCACAAAGATATGCAAGATAAAATAAACAAGCTAACTCAGAATGCAAACAACATAGGACTAAAGATCAACGTAGGAAAGACAAAGTTAATGAAGCAAAATGTGAACAACAGAAATGTACTCAGAGTAGATAGCAAGTTAGTGGAAGAGGTCAACGAATTTGTATACCTTGGCAGCAGAGTAGTAGAAAATGGAGACAGCACAGAGGACATCAACAGCAGACTTACTAGAGCAAACCAGGCTTTTGCAATGCTACAGAATATATGGAAATCAAATAAACGAAGCATAAATATGAAAATCAGGATATTTAAGAGTAATGTTCTAAGTGTACTACTCTATGGAAGTGAATGCTGGAAAATCACCAAAACCATAGAAAACAAGTTGAATTCTTTCCAGACTAAATGTTTACGTAGAATTAAAAAAATATTTTGGCCAAACACCATAAGAAATAACATCTTATTGGCAGAAATGCAGATGAAACCACTGACAACAGTTATTGAGGAAACACGTTGGCGATGGTTGGGACATGTGCTCCGAATGACTGACAACTCACTACCAAAAATAGCACTAAGATGGACACCACAGGGGAACAGAAGTAAGGGTAGACCAAAAGAGACATGTAGAAGAACAACAGAAAGGATGTTGAGCAATAGAAGGCTCACCTGGGCAAGAGCAGAAAAAAAGGCGAAAGACAGGCATTTGTGGAAAACCCTTGCGGAAGCCCCATGTGCCCTGGGCACTTAAGGTTCAGAGAGAGATATTTCAGGGGGGGGGGGAGCAAAGGTAGAAGGCGGCAATTATAGGATACTAGATTTCAGGGGGGGGGGGAAGGAAAGGTAGAAGGCGACAATTATAGGATACTAGATTTCAGGGGGGGGGGGAAGGAAAGGTAGAAGGCGACAATTATAGGATACTAGATTTCGAGGGCGAAGGGTGGGTACATAGGGGACAATTATAGGATATTAGATTTCGGAGTGGGGGTGGGTGGGTGGGTACATAGGCGACAATTATAGGATATTAGATTTCGGAGTGGGGGTGGGTGGGTACATAGGCGACAATTATAGGATTTTAGATTTCGGAGTGGGGGGGGGTGGGTGGTTACATAGGCGACAATTATAGGATATAAGATTTCGAGGGGGGGAGGTGGGTAGATAGGCGGCAATTATAGGATATTAGATTTCGGGGGAGAAAGGGTGGGTACACAGGCGACAATTACAGGATATTAGATTTCGGAGTGGGGGGGGGTGGGTACATAGGCGACAATTATAGGATTTTAGATTTCGGAGTGGGGGGGGGTGGGTGGTTACATAGGCGACAATTATAGGATATAAGATTTCGAGGGGGGGAGGTGGGTAGATAGGCGGCAATTATAGGATGGTAGCTTTCGGGGGAGGAAGAATGGGTACATAGGCGGCAATTATAGGATACTAGTTTTCGGGGGGGGGGGGGTTCATAGGCGACAATATAGGATACTAGATTTGATGGGGGAGGGGGGATTATGCAAAGTGAGCACGAATCTATCTATCTATCTATCTATCTATCTATCTATCTATCTATATCTATCTATCTATCTATCTATCTATCTATCTATCTATCTATCTCTTTGTCTGTCTGTCTATTAATGATAGTCAACAATCAACCCTCAATTGTGTTCGGAGGAGAAAAGAAATCTCCTCTCTGCTACTCACTGTCTGAAGGCAGACTGTCGCCTAAGCCGTGTTGCATGCTTCTCATCTTTGCCTCAACAGTTCTTCCCCAAGTTGTCTTTTATCTTTGCCTCAACAGTTCTTCCCCAAGTTGTCTTTTATCTTTGCCTCAACAGTTCTTCCCCAAGTTGTCTTTTATCTTTGCCTCAACAGTTCTTCCCCAAGTTGTCTTTTATCTTTGCCTCAACAGTTCTTCCCCAAGTTGTCTTTTATCTTTGCCTCAACAGTTCTTCCCCAAGTTGTCTTTGTTTGGCTTGTCTTTCAATTCAGTGTCCACATACTTTCTTTATGTACACTACCAACATTTATGTTACTGCCCCTACTATATATATATATTTGTTAATGTTAATGTATGGTCTGTGCACGTCCCGTTATTTACACACAAGTTATTAGAGAAATTAAATACAAGTTACAAGAGAAATTACATATAGATTATAGGGGGAACTACATACAAGTTATTAGGTAAATTACACACAGGTTATGGGGGAAAATACATACAAGTTATAAGGGAAATTACACACAGGTTATGGGGGAAACTACATACAAGTTATTAGGTAAATTACACACAGGTTATGGGGGAAACTACATACAAGTTATAAGGGAAATTACACACAGGTTATGGGGGAAACTACATACAAGTTATAAGGGAAATTACACACAGGTTATGGGGGAAAATACATACAAGTTATAAGGGAAATTACACACAGGTTATGGGGGAAACTACATACAAGTTATAAGGGAAATTACACACAGGTTATGGGGGAAAATACATACAAGTTATAAGGGAAATTACACACAGGTTATGGGGGAAACTACATACAAGTTATAAGGGAAATTACACACAGGTTATGGGGGAAAATACATACAAGTTATAAGGGAAATTACACACAGGTTATGGGGGAAACTACATACAAGTTATAAGGGAAATTACACACAGGTTATTAGAGAAATTAAATACAAGTTACAAGAGAAATTACATATAGATTATAGGGGAAACTACATACAAGTTATTAGGTAAATTACACACAGGTTATGGAGGAAATTGCATATAAGTTTGTTTTTTTTTTGGGGGGGGGGGGTGGGGGTTGTGTGACATTTTTCTAATGCTGGAATATGTGTAGCTTGTTGTGTGAGGTTTTAATTTCATATTTTTAAAACGTTCATGATTTGCGAATCAGTAATACCAGGAAAGAATATCAAAACTGAAAATATCAGACAAGAAATATCAAAACTGAAAATATCAGACAAGAAATATCAAAACTGAAAATATCAGACAAGAAATATCAAAACTGAAAATATCAGACAAGAAATATTAATGCTATGAAAATATCAGACAAGAAATATTAATACTATGAAAATATCAGACAAGAAATATTAATGCTATGAAAATATCAGACAAGAAATATTAATGCTATGAAAATATCAGACAAGAAATATTAATGCTATGAAAATATCAGACAAGAAATATTAATACTGTGAAAATATCAGTGAAGAAATATTAAAACTGAAAATATCAGAGAAGAAATGCGTCACTATGCTGAGACACACTTCTCCTTGTGCCAGATGATAGGGTCATGTCCGCCGAGAAAGTCAGTGAAAAACTTCCCTAAACGATCCTAGGATAGAAAGATGTCTTGTGTAGCGCCCTAATGGCCGGGTGATGAGTGCAGAGATTGGTGCTAATTGTGTAAAGATGAAGGCAGGACAGCTCTTAACCTTGTACAGATGAGAACACAACGCCATGATAATTAACAAGCCAGTCTAATTATAGATCAGGTTCTCGCTCTGGGCAAAACTGATCCAGAAATCTGCGCCTTGGCTAGGCTGTCTAGGCGTATTGTGATCTGGCCCCGCTGGAGGTGCGATCTGCTGTCATCAGATCAGTCAATGACGTGCTAGCATTCACTCTATTATGTTGTCATGTCGCTGTGCTGCTGCTGGCGGTGGTGGTGCGCACAGGCAAGACAGGTGGCGTCTCACAACTTACGGAGAAAAGATACGTTTACTGAAATAAAACTTGTAATTGACGCAGACAATCTAGAATTTACTGAAATAAAACTTGTAATTGACGCAGACAATCTAGAATTTACTGAAATAAAACTTGTAATTGACGCAGACAATCTAGAATTTACTGAAATAAAACTTGTAATTGACGCAGACAATCTAGAATTTACTGAAATAAAACTTGTAAGTGAGGCAGAGAATCTAGAATTTACTGAAATAAAACTTGTAATTGACGCAGACAATCTAGAATTTACTGAAATAAAACTTGTAATTGACGCAGACAATCTAGAATTTACTGAAATAAAACTTGTAATTGACGCAGACAATCTAGAATTTACTGAAATAAAACTTGTAATTGACGCAGACAATCTAGAATTTACTGAAATAAAACTTGTAATTGACGCAGACAATCTAGAATTTACTGAAATAAAACTTGTAATTGACGCAGACAATCTAGAATTTACTGAAATAAAACTTGTAATTGACGCAGACAATCTAGAATTTACTGAAATAAAACTTGTAATTGACGCAGACAATCTAGAATTTACTGAAATAAAACTTGTAAGTGAGGCAGAGAATCTAGAATTTACTGAAATAAAACTTGTAATTGACGCAGACAATCTAGAATTTACTGAAATAAAACTTGTAATTGACGCAGACAATCTAGAATTTACTGAAATAAAACTTGTAATTGACGCAGACAATCTAGAATTTACTGAAATAAAACTTGTAATTGACGCAGACAATCTAGAATTTACTGAAATAAAACTTGTAATTGACGCAGACAATCTAGAATTTACTGAAATAAAACTTGTAAGTGAGGCAGAGAATCTAGAATTTACTGAAATAAAACTTGTAATTGGCGCAGATAATCTAGAATTTACTGAAATAAAACTTGTAATTGGCGCAGACAATTTAGAATTTACTGAAAAAAAAAAACTTGTAATTGACGCAGAGAATCTAGAATTTACTGAAATAAAACTTGTAAGTGAGGCAGAGAATCTAGAATTTATCAGTGGTTTTCTAATGCATTTTAATTAGTATCTATCTTTAATTAGTATCTATCTTTAATTAGTATCTATCTTTAATTAGTATCTATCTTTAATTAGTATCTATCTTTAATTAGTATCTATCTTTAATTAGTATCTATCTTTAATTAGTATCTATGTTTAATTGCAGCAGAAGAAGCCCTATTTTCTGGAACTGGTCAAGGTTAATTAGGACAGTCAGCACTTTACAAAAGACAGGCTCCTGTTAGGTCATAGCCAGGCTGCCAGGGCCAAAACTGGAGTCTTCCTGTTATGTCTTTGCCCACATGACCTTGACTAGCCCCAGGCCGGTGCAATGAGAACAGTTTAAGAGGAAAAGGTTTGGAGCTTTTTTTAAATGATGTGATGTGTGATTATTTGATGTGATTTATGTGTGATTATTTGATGTGATTTATGTGTGATTATTTGATGTGATTTATGTGTGATTATTTGATGTGACTGTTACTGGTAACAGAGCAAACGTGGAAGCTGCTTTTACCAGAAAGATCCTTTTTTCTATGTAGTAAAGGTTATATCAAATATCATGTGGCAGATATCAAACTAGCTACTCGAAACAACACGTGGAAAACTAACACCCAGAAACTGATAGCTTAGCTCTTCTTAAATTCAGAACAAGCGACAACACTTGGTTTACTGCTAGTGTACTACAGGCCACTCCGTACAGCTCACACAGCGCTATTTGTAGTGCTCACACGACACTATCTCTAGTGCTCACACAGCGCTATTTGTAGTGCTCACAGGCACTATCTCTAGTGCTCACACAGCGCAATTTGTAGTGCTCACACGACACTATCTCTAGTGCTCACACAGCGCTATTTGTAGTGCTCACAGACACTATCTCTAGTGCTCACACAGCGCTATTTGTAGTGCTCACAGACACTATCTCTAGTGCTCACACAGCGCTATTTGTAGTGCTCACACGACACTATCTCTAGTGCTCACACGACACTATCTCTAGTGCTCACACAGCGCTATTTGTAGTGCTCACAGGCACTATCTCTAGTGCTCACACGACACTATCTCTAGTGCTCACACAGCGCTATTTGTAGTGCTCACAGGCACTATCTCTAGTGCTCACACGACACTATCTCTAGTGCTCACACAGCGCTATTTGTAGTGCTCACAGGCACTATCTCTAGTGCTCACACAGCGCTAGTGCTCACACAGCGCTATTTGTAGTGCTCACAGGCACTATCTCTAGTGCTCACACAGCGCTAGTGCTCACACAGCGCTATTTGTAGTGCTCACAGGCACTATCTCTAGTGCTCACACAGCGCTATTTGTAGTGCTCACAGGCACTATCTCTAGTGCTCACAGACACTATCTCTAGTGCTCACACAGCGCTATTTGTAGTGCTCACAGGCACTATCTCTAGTGCTCACACAGCGCTATTTGTAGTGCTCACAGGCACTATCTCTAGTGCTCACACGACACTATCTCTAGTGCTCACACAGCGCTATTTGTAGTGCTCACAGGCACTATCTCTAGTGCTCACACAGCGCTATTTGTAGTGCTCACAGGCACTATCTCTAGTGCTCACACGACACTATCTCTAGTGCTCACACAGCGCTATTTGTAGTGCTCACACGACACTATCTCTAGTGCTCACACAGCGCTATCTAAAGCGAGGCCTGCTCTGTTTATGGTATTAACGCAGCAATTACTGACATGTTTTAAAACATCTGTGTATACTGTATGTAGAGTCTAGCGTAGGCAAGTTTCTGTGTTATGTTATCAGTGATAGTGTAAACGTTATGTTATCAGTGATAGTGTAAACGTTATGTTATCAGTGATAGTGTAAACGTTATGTTATCAGTGATAGTGTAAACGTTAACATCGAAAATATTCACTCAGTGCCCAAGGTTGGCCTGAATACTAAACAAACAAACAAACAAACAACTGATAAAAACTGCAACTGATAAGATAAGAAAAGACAAAAGTCAAGGTTTTACAATTTATTACTCTGTTGTGTGATTTGTTGGTAAGATTAAAGAGGCGGATCTTCTAGGACAACCAGTGAAAGTTTATATACTGGCAGAAAAATGACAAAGTAGACATGAAGTGACAAGACAGAAAATTACATAGACATGAAGTGACAAGACAGAAAATTACATAGACATGAAGTGACAAGACAGAAAATTACATAGACATGAAGTGACAAGACAGAAAATTACATAGACATGAAGTGACAAGACAGAAAATTACATAGACATGAAGTGACAAGACAGAAAATTACATAGACATGAAGTGACAAGACAGAAAATTACATAGACATGAAGTGACAAGACAGAAAATTACCTAAGACATGAAAAAACAAGACACAGAATTACTTAGACATGAATAGACAAAGCAAATGATCACAATAAAATGTTTAAAATTATACAGTAAAAGCAAACTTTTTTTCGCTGCTATATTGTGTAACATTACATTTCATGTTTCCTTTTTTTAAAAATTATTTTGTTAACTTACAACCTACATTTTTGTAGTCACTCTTGTCTGGTTGATTCTAATTCAGCAAAATTAGTAAACAGATGACGCCATATAAGCTTTCCATTTCAGTGTTTTTATTTGATGGAAAGTTTGGTCGACATATGTTTGTAAAAAAGCCGGTAAACATAGAAACTTACATTGTGCTTAGCTTATGACAAGTTTGCTGTTTGTCAATGGTGACAGATTTGTTAGCAATGTTGTTACATACCAATTTTCATAGTCCAACTGTATGATATGTATGATATATAAGATATGTATGCTATATATGATATGAATGATACGTATGATATGCATGATATGTATGATATATATGATGTATGATATCTATACAGCCAAATTAGACATGTTGAATGTAACATATAAAGAAATAGACAAGAAAGTAAAAAGTTCAGCTAGAAGGGATAAAAGAGAGTACATAGACAATATGGCGAATGAGGCAGAAAAAGCAACAAAAACAGGAGACAGCAAAACTTTATATAACATACAAAAGAGGCTAACAGGTACTATTACATCTAAAGAAAGACCAATCCTTAGCAAGACTGGAACCCTATTAACATCAAGTAAAGACCAAAAGCAAAGATGGGCTGAACACTTCCAAGAAATACTTAATCGACCACACCCAAAATAATTGATAAACCTTGAAATCGAATTACCAGCCCCAAAACTAAATGTCAACCTAAATGAAATTACATTGCATGAAATTGAAACAGCAGTGAATTTAATGGCTAACAACAAAGCTGCAGGTGAAGATGAAATAACACCCAAAATGCTAAAAGCTATCAATAGTGACAGCGTGAGACAACTACAGAGAATATTTAATACGATTTGGAAAGAAGAAAAGGTCTCTTCTAAATGGAAAACAGGAATCATTGTTAAAATACTAAAAAAAAAAAAGGGGGGGGGGGCAACCTTAGCGACTGCAACAATTGGAGAGGAGTAACCTTAGTATCAGCTGTGTCAAATATGAATAACATATTGAAAAGCAGAATGCACTAATACTGAACTTCATAGACTTTAAAAAAGGCATTTGATAGCATACACAGAGATTCATTGTGCAGAATTTTAAGTCTGTATGGAATACCATCTAAAATTGTCAACATCATTAAGGACTTCTACAATGGATATGTTTGTGCAGTTAAGACAGAAGAAGGGATGAGTGAATGGTTCCAGATTGAAACAGGTGTGAAACAAGGATGTATACTGTCTCATTTGCTTTTTGAAATTGCAATAGACTTCATAATGAAAAAATGCTGCACAAGTAACACAGGTATCGGTTGGGTACATGGAACCCAACTAGAAGATCTTGATTTTGCTGATGACATAACTCTTATCAGTAACAATGTGAATTCCATGCAAGAAAAAACAGATAGCCTGTCTTCACTGGCTAGTAAAATAGGACTTGAAATTAACAAGGACAAAACAAAAATAATGAAACTTCCCATTAATCAAAATGGAAAAATACACATAGAAGGGACAGATATTGAAGAAGTCAATCAATTTGCATACCTTGGCAGCTACATAGACCAGGATGGTGACACCAGAAAGGAAGTTAGAATCAGAATTGCAAAAGCAGCATCGATCTTCAAGAATCTTGAGAAAATATGGCATTCAAAAGTTATAAGCACAAAAACTAAGTTAAGACTATTCAATTCAAATGTAATATCCACCCTCATTTATGCATGCGAAAGCTGGAAAACAATTAAAGAAATAGATAGGAAATTAGACTATTTTGAAAACAAATGCCTAAGAAAAATACTTGGCATCAAGTGGAACGAATTCAAGAAGAATGCAGAGATAAGACAGATGACTGAACAACAACCAGTCTCATGGGTGATCAGGAAAAGGAGATGGACATATGTTGGTCACGTGAAGAGAAGAAACGATCAGAGAATCCCAAAACAAGCTATCAAGTGGAACACAACAGGCCGAAGAAAAAGAGGCAGACCGCGTGAAACTCTAAAGAGGACATTGTTAAGAGAGGCCAAATTAACAGGCATAAAATCCCTTGATGAGGTTGAAAGACTCGCCGAAAACAGGAAAACTTGGCGAACTACCCTGCAAGCCCTATGTGAAACTAGTCTACACAAATTATAAACTAGTCCAAACAAACTAGTCTATACTAACCAGAAACTAGTCCACACAAATTAGAAACTAGTCCAAACAAACTAGTCGTAGTATAGACTAGTTTGTATGAACTAATCGCATCAAATAAATCACACTTCTACACAGATGAGAAATTAATTTCAGCCATTTGATATTTTATTGCCGTTAAATTTTTACACAGAACAAAATTTAATAGAAAATCACAATAGACAAAGCACATTGACCAGGCCACAAATATATACGGGACATATAAATCACGCAATGCGGGTAGTTCCCCTGGGACAACTGTGTTAAGAGCACACTTATCTTAACATAGTCTTTGTGAGACAGGGAACATAGATCTGTTTGCTTAAAAACTCTGACCTATTTCTGTAGCCCAGAAACTTGTAGCAATCAACACTAATTGTAATTGTTATTTTTGTAAAATGTAATGTCAGGTTGGTGGACGGATGGGGACATGGAGATCTCTGGCGGGGATGAGGGAAGCCTGGTGTGAAACCAATGAATCCAGGACGTGACAAGCCTATGGGTCTTTACAACAATGGCTATCAGAATGATGTAAACAAAACAGAGCCAGTAGACTATGGGTGGCGGGGAATGGATATCGTTGAAGCACTCATCAGATTCCTCATCCCAAAGTCGGAGTGTCTCTGTGGAACTGTCTCAAAGCTGTCTGGCCAGCCAGCGTTGCATGCTGGATCTGACATGAAGAAGGGGCTTACGTACAGCCACCATAGGCTGGAAAACAAAGTTTTAGCCAGGCCAGCCACACTGTCTTCATGGCAGTCCGAGCAAGACCACATTCTGCCCTAGCAAAGAAAGGTGCAGAAGTCGGAGGTACCCACCCAAAAGGCGCATCGCAAAAATCAGGGTAGCACGCATCATGGCCGATGCGCGTAGGAAGAAGGTAGTTTTGTAAAAGTAGAAAATATCTGATTGTTTATGAGGAAGACTTGTCACAGAAGTAACGGTCTGACTGTGACTTTATGTGACAAGAACCGAGTCGCCATCACGGACCGAGTTTGTTTGCTAGCATGGAATCTGGTTTCCTTTCATCAGCTGTCATTCTGCCCAGTATTGTTTTGCCGGATTGATGAAGTTTATGTTCAATGTAAGCTCGATACACTTTCCCTGTTACTTTACACACTACATTTACATTGTATGCAAGTGCTTTCTGTCGTGTGACTTTAACTTTACAAAAACTTGATTGTTATTATAATGTCCATTCTCATCTATAAAATTATAGCATATTTCTCAGTATACAAGACACAATTTTATGTTTACTTGGCAATGTTGATTTTTACACAATAGACATTTCAATATTTCGTTTGACAAAATAATGGTTTAGCCAATAAAGATTTTGATATTTACCATGCACGATGTTAACTTATGAAATCTTATTTCAATATTAATTTTCCACTGCGATATTTTATACCTTACAAATTGTTTACCTTATTCTTGCACAATATTGATTCGCACAAAGTTTTTCCATGTCCTTTAATAAAAAGAGGTACCAGTATGACAGTAGCTGATGTCTATGAGTTTATCGAGGACATATTTCAGAGACATAGTAGTGTTGTCTATGTTATAACTAGTCACTAGTTTTCTCAGCTCCTGTAGACAGAGACACGGCACTGTTGTCTATGTTATAACTAGTCACTAGTTTTCTCAGCTCCTGTAGACAGAGACACGGCACTGTTGTCTATGTTATAACTAGTCAATAGTTTTCTCAGCTCCTGTAGACAGAGACACGGCACTGTTGTCTATGTTATAACTAGTCAATAGTTTTCTCAGCTCCTGTAGAGAGCAGATTGTGAAGCACGTCAGACAGCAAGCGTTTATCAGCCGGTGCTAGAATAAAACATAATCAGAGGAAAACAAAAGAGTCAGAGGAATACAAAAGACATCAGAGGAAAACAAAAGAGTCAGAGGAAAACAAAAGAGTCAGAGGAAAACAATACAAAGGAAGACAAAAGAGGTAGAGGAAAACAACACGATCATAGGAAAAAATATAAAGGAAAACAAGACAGTCATAATAAAGCATCAGGAAAGCATCATAGTTAGACGAAGACACCAGAGCTAATAAAGGAAGACATCACAGTTAAAAGAAGACATCACAGTTAGAGGAAGACATCACAGTTAGAGGAAGACATCACAGTTAATGAAAGACATCACTCTTAAAGGAAGACATCACACTTAAAGTAAGACATCACAGTTAAATGAAGACATCACACTTAAAGGAAGACATCACAGTTAGAGGAAGACGTCACTGTTAATGAAAGACATCACACTTGAAGGAAGACATCACAGTTAGAGGAAGACATCACAGTTAACGAAATACATCACACTTAAAGGAAGACATCACAGTTAAGACATCACACTTAAAGGAAGACAACACAGTTAGAGTAAGATATCACAGTTAGAGGAAGACATCACACTTAAAGGAAGACATCACAATTAAAGGAATTCATCACGGTTAAAGGAAGACATCACAGTTAAAGGAATTCATCACGGTTAAAGGAAGACATCACACTTAAAGGAAGGGATCAGATTTAAAAGAAGACATCAGATTTAAAGGAAGAACTAACAGTTAAAGAAAGACCTAACGATTAAAGAAAGACCTATCGGTTAAAGAAAGACCTAACGGTTAAAGAAAGACTTAAAAGTTAAAGAAAGACCTAACAGTTAAAGAAAGACCTAACGGTTAAAGAAAGACCTAACAGAGAAGGACGCCAAGGTTAGAAGAAATCTACGTTTGGCCTGATGTGTTTTCTTCGTTATGAAAAGTTCATGATTTAGTACAAATCTGCTTACAGCACCTAACTGTAGTAAATATAACCTTGACCTTCTCACCCCTGAATTGTGTGAGTGCTTTATATTAGTGAGGAAATATATCGATGTTTGTTGAGTCCACCGGGACTGTTTACCTGAATTGTCTACCTGGACTGTCTCTCTGAATTGTCTACCTGGACTGTCTCTCTGAATTGTCTACCTGGACTGTCTCTCTGAATTGTCTACCTGGACTGTCTCTCTGAATTGTCTACCTGTATTGTCTGTCTGAATTGTCTACCTGGAATGTGTTTTTATGTTTTCTTATTACCAAGAAAATGCCGAGAATATAGTCTAGTCTATGGTCAGAGGTAAGTAGAAATAACGAGAATATAGTCTAGTCTATGGTCAGAGGTAAGTAGAAGTAACGAGAATATAGTCTAGTCTATGGTCAGAGGTAAGTAGAAGTAAGAGGACTTGACGCCAGCGGTAAAACTGGTTCTAACAATAAAGGTAAACACAGGTAAAACTGGTTCTAATAATAAAGGTAGACACAGGTGTATAGTTTGGTTGGTGAAGAAAATGAGCAGGACAGGGAGTGGCAGAAAGTAAGAAGAGCACGTATAAATGAAGAACAAAGAACAATCCAATATTTCGGCCAATGCCTTCTTCGGTGATCACATACAGCCGATAGTGACGCGGTTTCTCTGACTGCAGTTACAGGGTTCTGTTTGCCGCGGCCGTCGCCATCCTGCTGTCACAACTGTAAATATGAGCACTCGGCTCCCGATGCTGAGGGAACACTAGAAATAAAAACTGGAACTATCTGCTAGAACAGCGAGGCACACTGGCTGTGTGGCTAGAGTCAGGTGACTTGCTCGTGTAAGCTTGCACTGAGCTGAGTGTGAGTGAAGATGATGATGATGATGTCAGGTGTGTCTCAGGTACATCAAACTCTCCATCATTTTTATACTGCTGTGTCAGTCTTACTGCCTTAGATTACCTGCCCTTGTTGTACAGATCTGGGTTGGGTGGGGGTCAGAATATAGAATGTGGGTTTATGTTATGGATCGCTGCTTTGCTACATGAAACATTTCTGAATTACATGTAATAGCTGGTTGTAGTGTATAGCTTGTTATGTGTAAAATAAGATGCACTGAACAGCTGATGTAACGAGAGGCTCATGATACAAGAGGTTCGAGATACGAGAGTTCGTGATACGAGAGAGCTGACACTATCTACTGCAATGTAACTGCTATACGAGAAACGTTCATTACGCCAGTTCCCCCCCCCCCCCCCCCGAATGATGGCTTTACATGCAATGTTTACAAGTGTGTGTGTGTGTGTAAAACTCTCACTTATTTTATTTACAAAGAACAACACAGTCCACTGTATAATAATGATAAGCTTGCTTTCAGTGAGATCAATATCAAATTAATTAACAATCAAGGACAGCGCAAAGTGCAAATATGTTTTACATCGCTTCCCGGCTAAAAGGACAGCGCAAAAACTGATTTTATAGGGACACAAAATTGTGTAAAATGATTTAGTTGTATTGATGGTTTCTCCCCACATGTACATAGTAAACAGCGGCAGTTTACAAATTCTGTGATGTGTTCTAGTACACTTGCTTTCTTGTACATATGCTTGTGTTTGTGGCCGAGAATATTTGAGAATAAAAGAGTTGTCAGCAAGTTCACAAATGTTAACTTACAGTGTTTCAGCACAAATGTTAACTTACAGTGTTTCAACACAAATGTTAACTTACAGTGTTTCAGCACAAATGTTAACTTACAGTGTTTCAACACAAATGTTAACTTACAGTGTTTCAGCACTTAGTAAATGTTTCAGCACTTAGTAAATGTTTCAGCACTTAGTAAATGGTTCAGCACTTAGTAAATGTTTCAGCACTTAGTAAATGGTTCAGCACTTAGTAAATGGTTCAGCACTTAGTAAATGTTTCAGCACTTAGTAAATGTTTCAGCACTTAGTAAATGTTTCAGCATTTAGTAAATGGTTCAGCATTTAGTAAATGTTTCAGCACTTAGTAAATGTTTCAGCATTTAGTAAATGTTTCAGCACTTAGTAAATGTTTCAGCATTTAGTAAATGTTTCAGCATAAACTGTATTTATTTAAGCAAGTGGTCACAAAAATATAAACTATAAGATAATAATATAAAAAGTACTTGGTTTTGCCCAAATTTGTGACAGCCTTGAATAATTTGTCCGAGAATAGCTGTTATCATCTACACTATCATCTGAGAATAGCTGTTATCATCTACACTATCAAGAAAGATAAAAATGATGGCCATCGTTTGTTGTGTATGATAAAGAAAACGGGACACATCTCTTTATTAAGTATGAAATGTTGTAAGTGACAGAATACGTGATTATTTACGAGATTCTTGGTGTAAAATGTTGAAGTTACAGCGTGCGGCCGTGTGCTGGCTACAAGTTCTCAACATTTGTCACCGGGAAATATGTTCAGGTTGTGGGATGAGATATGTGTGTAGTTAGTGTGTATGCGCGTGTAGTTTAATGTGTATGTGTGTGTTGTTTAGTGTGTATGTGCGTATAGTTTAGTGTGTATGTGTGTGTAGGTATGTGAGTGTACATATTTTCCGGGAGTCAAATATTTATCTCAGTCATAAAACATCCCATTTCCCATGTTATGTACAGAAGTTTCAAAATTTCTACTTCATTTATTTTCTATTTGCCAATATATCTTCTGAAATATTTACTATATGATTTTACATCTGATATCCTACAGCTTCTAAGATGTATATTATAAAACTAATCTGATATCCTACAAATTTTAACTTGTATATCATAAAACTAATCTGATATTCTACAAGGTTTAATGTGTATATCATAAAACGGCGTGTCCTACAAATGTATTGATCTGTGGTCAAACTAACTCTAGACCTGGAATCATGTACAGCCACTGGCGGGTGCGCCGCTGACGACAAGTGACAATAGTTGTACATTCCTGCATGATTATATTTAATGTAAAATAGTTGTACATTCCTGCATGATTATATTTAATGTAAAATAGTTGTACATTCCTGCATGATTATATTTAATGTAAAATAGTAGTACATTCCTTCATGATTATATTTAATGTAAAAAGGTTGTACATTCCTGCATGATTATATTTAGTGTAAAATAATTGTACATTCCTGCATGATTATATTTAACGTAAAATAGTTGTACATTCCTTCATGATTATATTTAGCGTAAAATAGTTAGTTATTTTTTCATGAGTATATTTAGTGTAAAATAGTTTTACATTCCTTCACGATTGTATTTAGTGTAAAATAGTTGTACATTCCTTCATGATTATATTTAGTGTAAAATAGTTGCACATTCTTTCATGATTATATTTAGTGTAAAATAGTTGCACATTCTTTCATGATTATATTTAGTGTATGTTATCTGTATGCGTACATATGTATTTGTTTTATATAACAATTTATTGTGATTGATACATATATTTCTTCGTGGGCTGATAGCATGTTGTATGTGGTAATATTTAGTAGTTTTGAGGAAGATTGGCCAGCATATTTTCTTATCTGTGACAGGTACAAGACAGTCCGAGATAAAAAGGTCCAGCTTACACAAGGTCGGATGTGGCCTGCAAGCCGAGAGAGAGAGAGAGAGAGAGAGAGAGAGAGAGAGAGAGAGAGAGAGATAGAGAAAGAATGAGGCGCTCTAGCCAGTTAGCTTTCTTAAGTTGGCTGGCCAGACATACACGGCCAGAGATGTCTAAGGTCGAGGTGAGAGATAATGTCTGATACAAACACATGCACATTCATGAGACGAGCAAGACAGATTGTTACCTGTCTGTATCCAGGTATTAAAGTATCCCAGAGATGGCTGTCACGGCTTGGCAAAGCTGTGGCACAGCTGGACCATGTCTCCTCATTCATCTGTGCAGTGTTGTGACACAATTCTCTACGAGTTCATTCAAACTTGCTAGCTATAATGTCCTGACATACCGGTAAATCTGATGACACTATTATTAACATGTGGCCCTGCAACTGAAGTAAGTTAAGATTGTCACAAAATGACATTAAATTTACTTGATGTCACACACACACAAAAACCTTTGTTTTAAAAATACCGCGGCTCCACACAAGTCCTAAACTGTTGATCGTGTGTGAAAAATGAAATTGTGCATAGTAAATAGCTGTGTTGTGTTGGCGAGTGTGAGCTCTATTTACCACTCACTCTGCACATTAATCCAAGAGCTGTGAATATCCGCTGATGTGCACTCTGGCATTTTGCTGGCGCAATCGGCCGTCCGGGCATTTGAGCAGTGGGGGAATCACTGTTTAGCATCTGTTCTTCCCTTCCACCCTGGGCGCTCGCTGTCCAAGGTTCGCTGCTCCACTGGGCAGGCACTGAAGCGACGGTGTATAGAATTACTCGCTCGGGGCTCACAGAGAGGAAAGGGCATCAAGCTGAGCATGAGGAACTAAAAACAGTGGCTGGACTGTCCAAGACAACTTAGCCGCTAGAAAACACATGTCGCTAGCTAAGCCACGACTTTCCCCTGCGCAGGCGGAGCTAAAACGTTGGAAGGCACGGCTGACTGGTTATCCAGGCAGAATAAGTGGCAGAGAGGGCGTGGACCTCGTGGGTTGTCACATTCCGTCAGCTCGTCCTGTGGTGCAAGCAAGGAAAAACCAGCCGATCACTCGTAAGCAGCGACCACTCACAGCTCGAGCGATCGAGTCATCGATAATCCGACTCTCGTGACCGCGCCCACTTCCAGGTCTCGCATCGAATCCTGGTTCGCGATTCGTCGGTGCCAGCTCACTTCCTGGAGGCAGGCAGCCACGTCAAGCCGGTCATGTTCAAATATTAGGCGGGGCCAAAAGTGTGCGGATATAACAGTGCTCGGTGGCTGAGGTCGTGCAACTTAAGAGCAAGTACCAGGCTTAGCCTCGCCTGGGTCTTGTAGCAGTCACGGAAAATTTCATTTCAAGATGTCTCCGGACACGTCAATCATTGGCTTGGTTCGGGTTTAGGGAGCAAGTTTCATTGCGAGATATGTCTGTGGGTTTTCAAAATGTAGACGATTTCATCATCATCATCATCATCATCAATCAGTCAAACAGTCAATCACATAATCGCAATCAAATAATCACATCATTGTTACAACGAAAATGTGAAGATACAATAAGAGAGGGAGAGAGACAGACAGAGATGGACAGAGAGAGAGAGAAGAATAGAGACAGACAGACAGACAGAGAGGGGAGACAGACAGACAGAGAGAGGGAGAGGGAGAGACATACAGACAGAGATAGAGACAGACAGACAGACAGAGACACGGAGAGAGAGAGAGAGAGAGAGAGAGAGAGAGAGAGAGAGAGAGAGAGAGGTCTGTTAAGATTACACTCTAACAAATAACTTCCATATCTGGTAGTGAGTGCCATATTTTTACAACTACGTTATGAACGTGAGCAGAAACATTGCCCGAGATTCTCACTAGATCTACCAGACTGAAAAAAAAAATGTTCCAAAATTTGTACTCACACCATAACAATGGTCACACCTTCTAGTCTGTTGTAAGACATCTGAGAAAATAGCATGTGACATGCCTGGAGGTGACTAGATCACGCGGTAACAGTCAGGTTACACCAGGTCTCACGAGAATAATTAGGTGACACTAACTACACTTTTCTTGGATAAGACACTAACTTATTTTTCCTAATCTCAGAATCCAACACATTCCTTCTCCCAAAACTGTCAAGAACTTTGAAGTCTAGGTTACGTGAAAACTGTCTACCTTCACAGTGTTACATTGCTAGGTACTGTGTAAAGTGAAAACTGTCTACCTTCACAGTGTTATATTGCTAGGTATTGTGTAAAGTGAAAACTGTCTACCTTCACAGTGTTATATTGCTAGGTACTGTGTAAAGTGAAAACTGTCTACCTTCACAGTGTTATATTGCTAGGTACTGTGTAAAGTGAAAACTGTCTACCTTCACAGTGTTATATTGCTAGGTACTGTGTAAAGTGAAAACTGTCTACCTTCACAGTGTTATATTGCTAGGTACTGTGTAAAGTGAAAACTGTCTACCTTCACAGTGTTATATTGCTAGGTACTGTGTAAAGTGAAACGTCATGATAATTTAGAAAAGACCGTATTGGAAGGATACATAATCGCAAATAGAAAAAGAGGAAGACCAAAACGAAGATGGCTGCAAGACATCGTTGATGATCTGCAAATGGATGCCGCAGCAGCAGGCCATCTTGTTCACAACCGAGAGGCCTACAGGACTGCTGTTTGGGAGGCAAAGTTACGCAAGGGACATGCAAATGAATGAATGAGTAAAGTGAAACACCGCCTACCTTCACAGTGTTATATTGCTAAGTACTGTGTAAAGTGAAACATTATCTACCATCATCCTGTTATGTTGCTAAGTACTGTGTAAAGTGAAACATTATCTACCATCATCCTGTTATGTTGCTAAGTACTGTGTAAAGTGAAACATTATCTACCATCATCCTGTTATGTTGCTAAGTACTGTGTAAAGTGAAACATTATCTACCATCATCTTGTTATGTTGCTGGCTACTATGTTAAGTGAAACAATGCCTACCATCATCCTACTATGTTGCTAAGTACTGTGTTAAATATAGACGTTCATCAGATTCTTCCAATACCTCTTATCTCACAGAAAACTATGACATTGATGACTTACAAATATCTTACTATCTCAGTTTACTACAAATATCTTAATATCTCAGTTTACGACATATATCTTAGTATCTCAGTTTACTACAAATATCTTAATATCTCAGTTTACTACAAATATCTGAATATCTCAGTTTACTACAAATATCTTAATATCTCAGTTTACTACAAATATCTTAATATCTCAGTTTACTACAAATATCTTAATATCTCAGTTTGCGTCTACCACGTGACCGGGCAGTCAGCGGACCTTGCAACAACCTGCATGAGAATAAGGTTGTCATCCTTTCTTGTTACTTGTCCTCTTAGTATTGTCATCCTTTCTTGTTACATGTCCTCTTAGTATTGTCATCCTTTCTTGTTACATGTCCTCTTAGTATTGTCATCTTTTCTTGTTACATGTCCTCCTTAGTATTGTCATCTTTTCTTGTTACATGTCCTCCTTAGTATTGTCATCCTTTCTTGTTACATGTTTCAGCCATCTCAATCTTCTTTCCCTAGTATTGTCATAGCTGATGGAAGCTTGGAAGCTCTGAACCTCTTTTCAAACACCAACAAAACCAAAGTAGTGATACCCGACAAAGTAGTGACAAAGTAGTGATACCCGACAAAGTAGTGACAAAGTAGTGATACCCGACAAAGTAGTGACAAAGTAGTGATACCCGACAAAGTAGTGACAAAGTAGTGATAACCGACAAAATAGTGACAAAGTAGTGATACCCGACAAAGTAGTGACAAAGTAGTGATACCCGACAAAGTAGTAACAAAGTAGTGATACCCGACAAAGTAGTGACAAAGTAGTGATACCCGACAAAGTAGTGATACCCGACAAGATGAGAAGCGAACGCAGAATTGCTTTGGACCAGGAAGAGCTGGAAACCATAAATAAATGAACTAGGTTCACCCGTCACCAACAACAGCGACCTCGCAGTGGAAACCAAAAGAAGAATTTCAGTTGCATCACAGAAACTAGCACAAATGAAGAGTATGTGGCAAGGTCATTCATTCATTCATTTGCATGTCCCTTGCGGAACTTTGCATCACTAACAGCATTCCTGTAGGCCTGTAGGTTGTGAGCAAGATGGCCTGCTGCTGATGCATCCATTTGCAGATCATCAACGATGTCTTGCAGCCATCTTCGCCTTGGTCTTCCTCTTTTTCTTTTTCCCATTATGTACCCTTCCAAGACGGTCTTCTCTAGATTATCATGACGTTTAATGTGTCCAAAATATTTAAGTTTTCTCTCGTTAATCCTCTTTACTAGCCAGCCTTTTTCAATATTAAGTTCTTGTAGTATGGATATATTTGTTCTTTTTGTGTCCTTGATATTTAAAGAACTCTTCTATAGCATTTACATTCATAGACATTTATGTGGCAAGGTACTAACAAGAGAATAAAGTTATGTTTACTAAGAGCTTACATATTCCTAGTGGCAACATATGGATCCGAAACATGAAAAATTAACAAATCACTAGAAAAGAGAATAATTGCATTTGAAATGAAATGTTACAGAAGGCCACTTAGAATATCGTGGGTTGAACGAAAATCAAATTAAAAAAAAAAAAGATTCTAATGGGATTAGGTGTCGCAGAAAACTGGCTCGTTAACATTATAAAAAATAAAAAGCTGAGATACTTCGGTCACATCAAGAGACACAACAGCTTGGAGAGGTTGATACTTCGGTCACATCAAGAGACACAACAGCTTGGAGATGTTGATACTTCGGCCACATCAAGAGACACAACAGCTTGGAGATGTTGATACTTCGGCCACATCAAGAGACACAACAGTTTGGAGAGGTTGATACTTCGGCCACATCAAGAGACACAACAGCTTGGAGAGGTTGATACTAGAAGGCATAGTGTCAGGCAAAAGAGAAAAGGGACGACCTCGGTGCAGGTGGACTCACGAAAGGTCTTAATGTGGCACTGCCAGACGTTGGTCAAATTTCTTTTTTTATTGCATTAAGGAAGGTTGTGAGAGAAACATGGAAAGGACGTGTTGGATGAAGAAGACGAAAGCTTGGTATATGCAGACCCTCAGAGCTGGTTGCTTTACCCTGCCCTGTGATGTTCAGTATTCTACCGTCTACCCTGTGATGTTCAGTATTCTGCCGAGGCAACGAAGATAGAAAAAATTACATTTTTTTCTCTCTTACCTTGAGAATGACGACCAAGTTTCAGATTGATATAAGAGAGAGGTAAGCAGACAGTTCTGATAAATCTGAAAATGAGAACAGTTTATCATGTTCATCTATAGTTATTTTCCATCATTCTGCTCCATAGAGTGGTGTGGATAACACACAACTTTGGTACAGCTTTATTTTGTTAGTATGCTGCCACGGTATGTGAAGGTATCTGTTTCTGGTATGCTGCCACGGGATGTGAAGGTATCTGTTTCTGGTATGCTGCCACGGTATGTGAAGGTATCTGTTTCTGGTATGCTGCCACGGGATGTGAAGGTATCTGTTTCTGGTATGCTGCCACGGTATGTGAAGGTATCTGTTTCTGGTATGCTGCCACGGGATGTGAAGGTATCTGTTTCTGGTATGCTGCCAAGGTATGTGAAGGTTTGTGTTTCTGGTATGCTGCCACGGTATGTGAAGGTATCTGTTTCTGGTATGCTGCCACGGGATGTGACGGTATCTGTTTCTGGTATGCTGCCAAGGTATGTGAAGGTTTGTGTTTCTGGTATGCTGCCAAGGTATGTGAAGGTATCTGTTTCTGGTATGCTGCCAAGGTATGTGAAGGTATATGTTTCTAGTTTGCTGCCACGGGATGTGACGGTATCTGTTTCTAGTTCGCTGCCACGGTATGTGAAGATATCTGTTTCTAGTTTGCTGCCACGGTATGTGAAGGTATCTGTTTCTGGTATGCTGCCAAGGTATGTGAAGGTATCTGTTTCTAGTTTGCTGCCATGGTATGTGAAGATATATGTTTCTAGTTTGCTGCCAAGGTATGTGAAGGTATCTGTTTGTTCTATGTTTTGGTCATTAATTTTAATTGCTGCTTGGTTTTCTGTATTTACTTTCATTATTTCTGACTTCTTGATATTGCTGTTCAGCCCCATTTGTCTGCTGATTGTATCTAGAGTGCTTGTTTTCTCCTGTATGTGGTGGTGAGTATGTGCTATGAGTGCTGTATCATCTCTCCTGTATGTGATGGTGAGTATGTGCTATGAGTGCTGTATCATCTCTCCTGTATGTGATGGTGAGTATGTGCTATGAGTGCTGTACAATCCCTCCTGTATGTGGTGGTAAGTATGTGCTATGAGTGCTATACAGTCTCTCCTGTATGTGGTAGTGAGTATGTGCTATGAGTGCTGTACAATCTCTCCTGTATGTGGTGGTGAGTATGTGCTGTGAGTGCTGTACAATCTCTCCTGTATGTGCTGGTGAGTATGTGCTATGGCAGCGGTCCTCAGACCCTTTTGCTGCACGGTCCACATTTGAAAGTGAAACATTTTTGCAGCCCACTAATAAAGTGCTTTATATTTGCAAGGTATAAATCTAATTTTATAAAGTATTATAGAATATTTTCTCCACATGTTTAACTACATATTCATTGCTGCACAAAAGTTCTTTTCATTTACCTTAAAGATGGCACTGTTTCCGGTTGGACAGCATGTCTATTCTGGTTGGAATTTGTGACAAACACACTCGAAGATCATCCTCCTCGTTCATTCTTGAACAATATTTGGTTTTCATGGCAGTCGATGGAGAAAATGAAACTTGGCATAAATAAGTTGTTGAAAGAGGAAGAACTTTCATCGCCAAGGCTGACAACAACGGATATTCCAGCGAAACAGTGCACCAAAAGGAGGAGATATCCACAGCGGGGTCGTTAAATCTGATTTGTAATGTGCGATCACTAGACAGTTCCGCTAATTCTTCTTGTGCACGACCGGTTCATTCAGAGAATGCACACTGAAAAGGATTACGAATCCAGTCGTACGCTGTAATGTCTTCGGGCGTGAAGTATTTGTCAAAATATTCAGCAAGAGATGTCAGATGCCCTTTTATTACACCACTGACCTCTTCCAGAATCTCGCCGTTAACTTCATTGCTCTCTATAAATTCACAAAACAAGTGAAACATGTCTTTTTATTTGTCCTCGGGTCGCGGGCGCCAAAGTCGTAGTTTCTTCTTAAAGGCTGCAACTTTGTTGTATGTCTTGAGTATACTGGCATCTTTACCCTGCAGTGACATGTTCAAACTGTTAAAAGGGCTAAAATTGTCAGCAAGGTATGCTAGCATGGCAAGCCACTCAATATCAGCGATCTTATCTGCCTCGGACATTTCAGATAGTCTTCTGCGGACAGTGTCGTTCGAGATGGGAATGCTTTTCAGTTTTGTAGCGCATTCTGAGCCGAACAATAGGTAACATATCTCAACAGCGGCTGGCATGATAAGATCTTCTCCAATCGTGTGCGATTTCTTTGATTTTGAGATCCTGTGGATGACCAGGTACGATGCTTTAAGAGCTTTTTTGTTGAGAGCAGCTCTTGTTTTTAACACTGTCTTCTGTTTACTATATTCCTTGGCTGTGTATTCAAAAAATTCTTTGGTTTTATTCTGTAGATCTGGATGTCTTGTAGTTAGATGACGACGCAATTTCATCGGCTGCACTGCCTCATTAGAGAGGATTTTCAAACAAATAACACACTGTGGCAGATTTTGGTCATTTGTTGATAGAACGAAACCGTACTTAATATACTTCACATCACATTTTCAAGCGTATTTAGCTTTG
Organism: Achatina immaculata; assembly: GCA_009760885.1. Classification (NCBI taxonomy): domain Eukaryota; kingdom Metazoa; phylum Mollusca; class Gastropoda; order Stylommatophora; family Achatinidae; genus Lissachatina; species Lissachatina immaculata. Next base: position 32,162,882 of record CM019708.1, read on the forward strand.
TTACAAGTATCCATGTTAACGTCGTCTCGATCACAGTGACTTTCGCTGCCCCTACTATCAATTTGTTTCCGTGAAGTCGAAGGCTTACGTTTCATAAATAGATCCAATTTAGCGCCTAAAGTTTAAACAATAAAAAAAGGCTATCGGAAAAGTTTCCACGATCACTTCGTGGGTAACTAGAATCCGTTGATTAATCCAAAATGAATTACACACAGCACCAAGACAGCTCTCAAGACAACGAAATATGATTTTTAAACTAAAACACAAGAGCTTAGAGTTATATTTCATTTCCGCTCTCTCGCAGAATCTCCCTGGACAGGGAAGGCAGTAATAGCTTTATTGTTTGCTCCCTAGACAGGGAAGGCAGTAATAGCTTTATTCTTTGCTCCCTAGACAGGGAAGACAGTAATAGCTTTATTCTGTGCTCCCTAGACAGGGAAGGCAAACATAGCTTTATTCTTTGCTCCCTAAACAGGGAAGGAAGTAATAGCTTTATTCTTTGCTCCCTAGAGAGGGAAGGCAGTAATAGCTTTATTCTTTGCTCCCTAGACAGGGAAGGTAGTAACAGCTTTATTCTTTGCTCCCTAGAAGGGAAGGTAGTAATAGCTTTATTCTTTGCTCCCTAGACAGGAAGGTAGTAATAGCTTTATTCTGTGCTCCCTAGACAGGGAAGGTAGCAATAGGTTTATTCTGTGCTCCCTGGACAGGGAAGGTAGTAATAGCTTTATTCTTTGCTCCCTAGACAGGGAAGGTAGTCTTCTTCTTCTTCTTCTTCGTTCACTTCTACCACCAAAAACCGCACTGTGAACCTACTGAATTCACGCATGTGGTCCTCGTTAGGTCCCGTGGTCCCCTGTGTGGTCCAAAATAGACCACACGAGATCCACGAAAGGACCACAAGGGGTTCAGAGTATCATAGTGCTTTAGCCTGTATTCTTGGTGGGTCTCGGAAACGAGATTGCGTGACACCGTGGTTTTCATTGCACCAGTTTAGTCTAGGGTTGGACTTTCTCACCGGAAGACCTCGACGTGTTTAGGATATAAGTGCATCCCCGCTGGGTGAGAGGCGGTAGCCCACCCAGGCCAGAGTTGGACTTTCTCACCGGAAAACCTCGACGTGTTTTGAGATACCCGTGTATCACCGCCGGGTGAGAGGTGGTTGCCCATCCAGTCCAGGGTTGGACTTTCTCACCAGAAAACCTCAGCGTGATTAGGATATGCAAACATCCCTGCCGGGTGAGAGGTGGTTGCCTATCTAGACTTCCCTGGTCCAGTGTCTCCGACTTCAGCATTTTGCGGTCGTGGCCGCTACCCTTCCTAGTTGTGACCAGGATGGAGCTTTTGTCCAGGAGGACGAATCCTCGCCACTAGTGAATTCTACCCCTGGGTTGAGCCGGTTTAAGCATTTCCCAGTATGGGCGTGTTTGGGACGGGACCGACCTCTAGGGCAGAGGTACTGTGACATGCATAGCCTTCAAGATTCACCCCTGGTATGAGCCGGTTTAGGCAATTCACCAGTATGGGTGTTTATCAGGCGTTACCGACCTCTAGAGCGGAGGTGGCATGACATGTCTAGCCATCGAGTTCCACCCCTGGTGTGTGCCGGTTTAGGCATATTTCACCAGTGTAGGTGTATTTCGGACGTGGGCGGCCTCTAGAGCAGAGGTGCCGTGGTATAGCTCTCGTAGCGATACTACTGGACATACCGGTTAAACTTCACTTTCCACCACCTTTTCCCATCGGCGCCGCACAGCAACCTTTATTTCTTTTCCGCATTTACTTACTTAACCGGGAGGAGCTTCACTCCACGCGCGGCATTTGAGGAGTCTCGCCAGCAGTGTCTTAACCTCTGGGACAAGCCGGTTCATGCATTTCACCCGATATGACTGCACTCAGGACGTGGCCGACCTCCAGACCAGAGGTGCCGTGATTTGACTGTTTGCTTCGCTTTATCCTTTCTACCACCTTTTCCGCAGTGATGCTGCGCGGCAACCTCATTTGCAAATTTCTTCATTGGCCGGGAGGAGCATCGCTCCACGCACGGCAGCTGAAGATCTCGCCAACAGCGGAGGGAAGGTAGTAATAGCTTTATTCTGTGCTCCCTAGACAGGGAAGGTAGTAATAGCTTTATTCTGTGCTCCCTAGACAGGGAAGGTAGTAATAGCTTTATTCTGTGCTCCCTAGACAGGGAAGGTAGTAATAGCTTTATTCTGTGCTCCCCAGTCTAACGCCCGGGCCCCACAGCCAGACGGACGATATAACTAATAATATCAATATTTATATCATAACATCAGGGCCCTAGGTACTTTACTTTCTATATGTACAACATAGGCAACCTCCGACCAATATCTGATGTTTTTTGTTATTTCTTTATATGTACTTTCTATATGTACAACATAGGCAACCTCCGACCAATATCTGATGTTTTTTGTTATTTCTTTATATGTACTTTCTATATGTACAACATAGGCAACCTCCGACCAATATCGGATGTTTTTTGTTATTTCTTTATATGTACTTTCTATATGTACAACATAGGCAACCTCCGACCAATATCTGATGTTAGTTTTTCTTATTTATCGCTTGATCTTTGTTGTGACCGTTTTATTTTTTTAAAGAGGTCAGATTTTTCGGAGGAAGAATTACATTTGTTTTAATATAGTACAAATGTAACATGAAGGACTTTCTCAATCTATCAACAACAACAACAACAACAACAACAACATGAATATCCAGGGCTTTCAGACAGATTGGCGTGAGCTTTTCTGATTGATTTTGCTTCATTCACGTGAGTACTTTCTTCATTCAAATGAGTACTTTCTTCATTCACGTGATCACTTTCTTTATTTATTTATTGTGAATCAGATGTACTTTTAATTAGAAGAGCAAGAGAAATGATAAGTGAATGACTGCGCATGTCACGAGAGAATCACAGAAACAGAGAGATGAGATACACATAATCAGGAGAAAATAACACACAGACACAGAAGTAAGGGAGAAGTAATAACACACAGACACAGAAGTAAGGGAGAAGTAATGACACACAGACACAGAAGTAAGGGAGAAGTAATTCGTTATTATTGTGAATCACCTTCCACCTGTCAATCTTTTTCTTTTTTATTGAATCGTTTAGGCTTTTTTAAACATTTATTTTGCTGACCTAGTCTAGACTTTCTTAACACCTGTGAAGAATCTTGTGTGAAAGTTGGTTGCTTAGTATGAAGAGTCGTGTGTGAAAGTTGGTTGCTTAGTATGAAGAGTCGTGTGTGAAAGTTGGTTGCTTAGTATGAAGAGTCGTGTGTGAAAGTTGGTTGCTTAGTATGAAGAGTCGTGTGTGAAAGTTGGTTGCTTAGTATGAAGAATCTTGTGTGAAAGTTGGTTGCTTAGTATGAAGAGTCGTGTGTGAAAGTTGGTTGCTTAGTATGAAGAGTCGTGTGTGAAAGTTGGTTGCTTAGTATGAAGAGTCGTGTGTGAAAGTTGGTTGCTTAGTATGAAGAATCTTGTGTGAAAGTTGGTTGCTTAGTATGAAGAATCTTGTGTGAAAGTTGGTTGTTTAGTGTGAAGAATCGTGTGTGAAAGTCGGTTGCTTAGTATGAAGAATCTTGTGTGAAAGTCGGTTGCTTATTATGAAAAATCTTGCGTGAAAGTTGGTTGCTTAGTGTGAAATGTGGAGGGACATTTATTCTTGAAAGAAATATTTGTAGCACTAGTGGGACATTTATTAATGAGAGAATTAGTTGTAGCACTAGGCAGACATTTGTTCATGAAAGAATTATTTTTAGCCCTAGTGGGACATTTATTCATGAAAGAATTATTTGTAGCACTAGGCAGACATTTATTGCATAAAGAATTATTTGTAGCACTGATAGGACATTTATTCATGAAAGAATTATTTGTAGCACTGATAGGACATTTATTCATGAAAGAATTATTTGTAGCACTGATAGGACATTTATTCATGGAAGAATTATTTGTAGCACAGATAAGACATTTATTCATGAAAGAATTATTTGTAGCACAGATAAGACATTTATTCATGAAAGAATTATTTGTAGCACTGATAGGACATTTATTCATGGAAGAATTATTTGTAGCACTGATAGGACATTTATTCATGGAAGAATTATTTGTAGCACAGATAAGACATTTATTCATGAAAGAATTATTTGTAGCACAGATAAGACATTTATTCATGAAAGAATTATTTGTAGCACAGATAAGACATTTATTCATGAAAGAATTATTTGTAGCACAGATAAGACATTTATTCATGAAAGAATTATTTGTAGCACAGATAAGACATTTATTCATGAAAGAATTATTTGTAGCACAGATAAGACATTTATTCATGAAAGAATTATTTGTAGCACAGATAAGACATTTATTCATGAAAGAATTATTTGTAGCACAGATAAGACATTTATTCATGAAAGAATTATTTGTAGCACAGATAAGACATTTATTCATGGAAGAATTATTTGTAGCACTGTTTCCCACTTAGGCTTTCATATGATGATATTTATGACACGGTGCTAGGTATTTCCTTCCCAAGTATCTACCCGGGCAATTCCGGGTACCAACACAGTAAAAAAGTGTGTGTGTGTGTGTTTGTGCGCGCGCGAGCGCGAGCGCGTCTGTGTGTGCGTAAGATTTGAAAAGAAAAAAGATGTGGATAACTGAGTATAGATAATGACTGGTAAATGTTAACAAACAGATGTGGGATTTTGGTGTTAGTTGTCATTACTCTGATAACAATGAGACTTCTAATCTGCCCAGACTGCAGCATCGCTTTCACGTCGTCCACAACAAGGAAGCTATCAACATCAGCAGTGAAATGAGTCAACAGCTGCATGCACCAGAAACTTGACCACGACAGCAACAACAACAGCAGCAACAACAACAGCTATAATTTAACATCCCGCATGCTCTAAATTAGGAAATAATTTAGAATTTGGCACGGAAACAAGCGAGCCGGTTAAAGCTTTATGCGTCCGTGGGGAGAACTTAGGACCCTCGGCAAACACCAACACATTGAGGTAGGGAGCTAGGTCAGCAGACATCACACATTACCATCCGCCACATCTACACATTCATCAACAACATCATTTGCGGTAACGACCACAAATATATTCGTAAATTTCGACAGAAATCAAATAGTTTACTTTAGAAATGAAAGGATGGAAGATTCGCGTCTAAAATAAATAGTCTGTCTTGTGTGACATAGCGTGGTTGATTGCTTGTGTGACATCAGAGCGTGTGACAAGCCAGCTAGAAGTAACAGCTGTAGCAAACAACTGTAAACAACATTTCTAACAACAGCAGTTAGACGAGTGGCCGTATTTTGTGACAGAAACCCAGGAGATGTTCCAGTCTGCCACCAGGTTTCCATCTCTTCTCTTCTTACTTTAATCCAACTATGAAAAACGCTTTTGGAGAAATTTGTAACACTCAGTTTTCTAAATATGCTATGTGTGATACTTTTTTTTCTACATTACTCAACAATCATCACATTGTCACATATAATGACCGACTATCACGTTGTCTAACATAATGACCGACTATCACATTGCCTAACATAATGACCGACTATCACGTTGTCTAACATAATGACCGACTATCACATTGTCTAACATAATGACCGACTATCACATTGTCTAACATAATGACCGACTATCACATTGTCTAACATAATGACCGACTATCACATTGTCACATATAACTACTAGTTACCACATTGTTACATATAATGACTGCATATTCATTCAAAGAAATATGACTAAATATCACATTGTCACAAAAATGACTAAATATCGCATTGTCACATATAAGGACAAAATATCACATGGTCACACATAACAAGTAAATATCACATTATAACGACTAAATATCACATTGTTACATGTAAATTTGTTTGACAGGTGTGGCCTCTTCTAATTTTATTGTTCTGTAACTGCTCTGCTATCATCAGTTTTTATCTTTCTCTCTCTCGCTCACTGTCTCTGTCTTTCTCATGCCGTGTCTCTCTCTCTCTCTCTCTCTACCTCTCTCTCTCAGTGTCACTGTCTCTCTTCCTCTCTCTCAACGTGTCTATGTTTTTCTCTTCCATGTCTATCTCTCTTCCTCTCTCCCACAATATCTCTGTCTCTCTTCCTCTCTCTCACAGTGTCTCTGTCTCTCTTCCTCTCTCTCAACGTGTCTATGTTTTTCTCTTCCATGTCTATCTCTCTTCCTCTCTCCCACAATATCACTGTCTCTCTTCCTCTCTCTCAACGTGTCTATGTTTTTCTCTTCCATGTCTATCTCTCTTCCTCTCTCCCACAATATCTCTGTCTCTCTTCCTCTCTCTCACAGTGTCTCTGTCTCTCGCTCACCGTGTCTATTTCTCTTTCTCTGTCTCACCGTGTCTCTATCTCTCTTCCTCTCTTTTACAATGTCTCTCTCTCTCTTCCTCTCTCTCTCTCTCTCAGTGTCTCATTCTCTTCTTCTCTCTCACCGTGTATATCTCTCTTCTTCTCTCTCACTGTGTCTCTCTCTTCCTCTCTCTCACCGTGACTCTCTCTTCTCTCTCTCACCGTGTCTCTCTCTTCCTCTCTCTCACTGTGTCTCTCTCTTCCTCTCTCTCACCGTATCTCTCTCTTCCTCTCTCTCACCGTGTGTCTCTCTCTTCTCTCTTATCGTGTCTCTCTCTTCCTCTCTCTCACTGTGTCTCTCTCTTCCTCTCTCTCACTGTGTCTCTCTCTTCCTCTCTCTCACCGTGTGTCTCTCTCTTCTTCTCTCTCACTGTGTCTCTCTCTTCCTCTCTCTCACTGTGTCTCTCTCTTCCTCTCTCTCACCGTGCCTCTCTCTTCCTCTCTCTCACCGTATCTCTCTCTTCCTCTCTCTCACCGTGTGTCTCTCTCTTCTTCTCTCTCACTGTGTCTCTCTCTTCCTCTCTCTCACTGTGTCTCTCTCTTCCTCTCTCTCACTGTGTCTCTCTCTTCCTCTCTCTCACCGTGTGTCTCTCTCTTCTTCTCTCTTATCGTGTCTCTCTCTTCCTTACCCTAACCGTGTCTCTCTCTCGCTCAGTGTCTCTTTCTCACCTGTCCCTCTCATCATGTCTCTCTCTCTTCCTCTCTCTCACCGTGTCTCTTTTTTCCTCTCTCTGAACGCGTCTCACCGTGTCTCTATCTCTTCCTCTCTTTCACAATGTCTCTCTCTTCCTCTCTCTCTCCCACCGTGTCTCTCTCTTCCTCTTTGTCACACTGTCTCTCTCTTCCTCTCTCTCTCCTACCGTGTCTCTCTCTTCCTCTTTGTCACAATGTCTCTGTCTTCCTCTCTCTTCTTCCTAAACCCAGGACTGATCTGTACAAGAAAAGCCTTGCATACTCTGCAGTACAGCTCTGGAACACCCTCCCCTACCATTTAAAATCCATTGGTAATACTTCATCCTTTAACTCAATCCTGTTTCATTATTTACTTGCTTGTAATTATATGCCTCCATAAAATAACCAGCACTCTCTCAACAACTCGCCAACCGAGAGAACGTGGCTAGACGGCTGCTCGTCCTACCGGAGTCCGTGTTCGAATCCCAGGTAATTCTCTTGTGATTTTTCTTTCTCTCACGTCTCACTAAAGTGCTTTGTCTACGATTTTTTCGAGGTTTAATCCTACAATATTTGTTCTCTTACTTTACCGTACCAAAACCTCGTAGTTTCCTATTTATAAAAAATTGTTCCTGTATTTACAATGTATTTTTGTTTATGTATATGTCTGTGTGTGTATGTGTGCGTGAGAGCTATTTTATTAGGTTAATTACTTCTTCTCTTTTACCTTGAATGTAGTAGTTAAATCTTACACTCTTTTGATATGTTTTTTTCCTAATTTAATTTGTATTTTTGTACTAAATCAAGTGTGTGGGAAGAATGAAAGATGGAGTGATGAAGGGCAGAATGTAAGACGGGCCTGCATGCCCAATTCTTTACTCTTGAAAAATAAAGATTATTCATTCATTCATTCATTCATTCATTCTCTCCGTGTCTTCCTCTCTTTCTCTATCTCACCGTGTCTCTCCTTCTCTCGCCATGTCTCTCTCTTCTTCTCTCTCACCGTGTCTCTGTCACTCTTCCTCTCTCTCACCATGTCTCTGTCTCTCTCATCATGTCATTCTCTCTTCCTCTTTTTCACGGTGTCTCTCTCTTCTTCTCTATCACAGTGTCTCTGTCTCTCTTCCTCTCTCTCATAGTGTCATTCTATAGCTTCTCTCTCTCACAGTGTCTCTGTCTCTATTCCTCTCTCTCATAGTGTCATTCTCTAGCTTCTCTCTCTCACAGTGTCTCTGTCTCTATTCCTCTCTCTCATAGTGTCATTCTCTAGCTTCTCTCTCTCACAGTGTCTCTGTCTCTCTTCCTCTCTCTCATAGTGTCATTCTCTAGCTTCTCTCTCTCACAGTGTCTCTGTTTCTCTTCCTCTCTCTCACAGTGTCTCTGTTTCTCTTCCTCTCTCTCACAGTGTCTCTGTTTCTCTTCCTCTCTCTCACAGTGTCTCTGTTTCTCTTCCTCTCTCTCACAGTGTCTCTGTTTCTCTTCCTCTCTCTCACAGTGTCTCTGTTTCTCTTCCTCTCTCTCACAGTGTCTCTGTTTCTCTTCCTCTCTCTCACAGTGTCTCTGTTTCTCTTCCTCTCTCTCACAGTGTCTCTGTTTCTCTTCCTCTCTCTCACAGTGTCTCTGTTTCTCTTCCTCTCTCTCACAGTGTCTCTGTTTCTCTTCCTCTCTCTCACAGTGTCTCTGTTTCTCTTCCTCTCTCTCACAGTGTCTCTGTTTCTCTTCCTCTCTCTCACAGTGTCTCTGTTTCTCTTCCTCTCTCTCACAGTGTCTCTGTTTCTCTTCCTCTCTCTCACAGTGTCTCTGTCTCTCTTCCTCTCTCTCACAGTGTCTCTGTTTCTCGTTCACCGTGTTTCTGACTCTCTTTCTCTCTCTCTCTCTCTCTCTCACAGTGTCTCTGTCTCTCTTCCTCTCTCTCACAGTGTCTCTGTTTCTCGTTCACCGTGTTTCTGACTCTCTTTCTCTCTCTCTCTCTCTCACATTGTTTCTCTTTCGCTTCCTCTCTATTTCTTTTTTCTCACATCTCTTTCTCTCTCTCTCTCTCTCTCTCTCTCTCACTCTTTGTTTCCCAGTTATATTTCACTCTCTCTCTTTTTTTCTCATTTCTCTTTCCCCCTGTCTCTCTGTGTTTCTCAATTCTCTTTCTCTCTCTCTCTCTTTCTATCTCTCTCTCTTCTCACTTCTATATCTCTCTTTATTTATTTCTAACTTCTCTTTCCTCTTCTCTCTTGTTTCTAACTACTCTTTCTCTCTCTTTCTTTGTTTCTCACTTATCTCTCTCACTCTCTATTTGTTTCTCACTTCTCGTTTTCTCTGTTTCTTCTTTGTTTATCATTTTTCCTTCTCTATCTCTATCTCTTTTGCTTCTCTCTGTCCCTTTGTTTCTCACTTCTATCTCTTTTCATGTTTTTCACTTCTCTTTTTCTCTCTGTCTCTTTTTTTTTGTTTTTATTTCTCTTTTTCTCTCTGTCTCTTTTTTGTTTTTTATTTCTCTTTCCTCTGTCTCTTTATTTCTCACTGTCTCTCTTTATGTGTCTTACTTCTCTTCTCTGTCTGTCTCTTTTTTCCTCAGTTTTCTTTCTCTCTCTCTCTTTCTTTCTCATTTCTCTCTCTCTCTGTTTCTCACTTATCTCCCTCTTTTTTCTCACTTCTCTTCCCCCTTCTCTTTCTCTCTATTAGCCACTTCTCTCTCTCTCTCTGTCTCTCTCTGTTTCTCACTTCTTTTTCTCTCTCTCTCTCTCTTTTATTTTTGTTTCTCACTTCTCAATCTTTCTCGGTTTCTATTTTGTTTCTCAGTTCTCTTTCTCTTTCTCTCTTTGTTTCTCACTTCTTTTTCTCTCTTTTTTTCTCACTTCTCTCTCTCTCTTTGTTTGTCACTTCTCTTTCTCTCTCTCTGACTCTTTGTTTGTCACTTCTCTTGCTCCCTCTCTGTCTCTTTGTTTGTCACTTCTCTTTCTCCCTCTCTCTCTCTGTTTCTCACTTCTTTTTCTCTCTCTCTTTTTTCACTTCTCTTTCTCTTTCTTTCTGTTTCTTTCTCTCCCATTCTCTTCCCCCCCCCCCCTTTTTTTAAAAAAATAAATTCTAGAATGCTTGCTAGCATGGCATTTTACTGTATGACAGAAATGTCTGAGTTGATAGATTCTGGTCTCATTGTTTCAGGTATGGAATGCTTCTGATGTCTTTAGCATACTTGGTCATCTCTCTCCACTGACCAGGTGATATTCTTCTCTCTACTTCCTTCCTACTTCCACACATCAAAGATACACCACACGCATACACACGCACAGAGGAGCAGGCAAACATAAAAGATGTGAAGAAATATATGAGCTGTGCATAATTTGATATTGTTTTTGTTTTGATGTGATTCGCTAGCACATCTGAAAATGATTAGTCTACAGATTTTGTTACCTAGACTAGAAAATGTCTGCCATGTGGAAATAAATCTTGCAAGATCTCACCAAAACAGCAAGTGAGCGACTCGGACACCAAGACCAGCTAGGAACCCAGTGACCAATGCATCATGCCCATTTAGGAACTGACAACTCAAGAGCTTAAACCATTTAGGAACTGAGCGACGCAGGAACCTCAACCACCTAGAAACTGAGCAACATAAGAAGTTATAGAATCTGAAAGATGGAGGAACCTAAACAAACTAGAAACTGAGCAACATAAGAAATTATAGAATCTGAAAGATGGAGGAACCTAAACAAACTAGAAACTGAGCAACATAAGAAGTTATAGAATCTGAAAGATGGAGGAACCTAAACAAACTAGAAACTGAGCAACATAAGAAATTATAGAATCTGAAAGATGGAGGAACCTAAACAAACTAGAAACTGAGCAACCCATGAAGTTGTAGAACATGAGCGAGGCAGAAACCCGAAACAACTAGAAACTGAGCAACCCATGAAGTTGTAGAACATGAGCGAGGCAGAAACCCGAAACAACTAGAAACTGAGCAACATAAGAACTTGTAGAACATGAGCAAGGCAGAAACCCGAAACAACTAGAAACTGAGCAACCCATGAAGTTGTAGAACATGAGCAAGGCAGAAACCCGAAACAACTAGAAACTGAGCAACATAATAAGTTGTAGAACATGAGCGAGGCAGAAACCCGAAACAACTAGAAACTGAGCAACCCATGAAGTTGAACCATGCAAAAACTGAGCGATCCAGGAATCTGAACAACCTAGGAACTGAGTAACCCAAGAACTTAAACCGTGTAGAAAATGAGCACTCCAGGGACGTGACCTATTTAGGAACTGGGCAACGCAGGAATTTGAACCACGTAGAAAATGAGCGACATAAAAACCTGAATCATGCACGAACTGAGTGACCCAAGAACTTGAATCATCTAGGAACGTAGTGACACAAGGACCAGAAACATCTAGTGATTAAAGAACCCAGTTATCACTAACAACCAGAAACCTGAGAAACCCAGGAACACTTACAAGCCAGATGTCTGAGATACCAAGGAATTATTACGAGTCAGAAGTCTAAGATACCAAGGAATTATTACGAGTCGGAAGTCTGAGATACCAAGGAATTATTACGAGTCAGAAGTCTGAGATACCAAGGAATTATTACGAGCCAGAAGTCTAAGATACCAAGGAATTATTACGAGCCAGAAGTCTAAGATACCAAGGAATTATTACGAGGCAGAAGTCTGAGATACCAAGGAACTATTACGAGCCAGAAGTCTCAGGGACCAAGGAATTATTACGAGCCAGAAGTCTAAGATACCAAGGAATTATTACGAGCCAGAAGTCTAAGATACCAAGGAATTATTACGAACCAGAAGTCTGAAAGACCAAGGAATTATTACGAGCCAGAAGTCTGAGATACCAAGGAATTATTACGAGCCAGAAGTCTGAGATACCAAGGAATTATTACGAGCCAGAAGTCTGAAAGACCAAGGAATTATTACGAGCCAGAAGTCTGAGAGACCCATCAAACTATTATGAGTCAGAAATATGAGAGACCCAAGATTTATTACAAGCGAGAAATCTCAGAGAACCAGGAATTATTACGAGCCTGAAGTTTGAAAGTCACAGGAACTAATACGGAACAGAAAACTGAGAGAATCAGGAACTATTACCAGCCAGAAGTCTGAGAGACACAGCAACTATTACGATCCAGAAATTTGAAAGAATCAGGTACTATTACGATCCAGAAATCTGAAAGAATCAGGTACTATTACGAGTCAGAAATCTGAGAGAATCAGGTACTATTACGAGTCAAAAATCTAAAAGAATCAGGTACTATTACGAGCCAGAAATCCGAGAGAATGAGGTACTATTACGAGCCAGAAATCTGAGAGAATCAGGTACTATTACGAGCCAGAAATCTGAGAGAATCAGGTACTATTACTAGCCAGAAATCCGGGAGAATCAGGTACTATTACGAGTCAGAAATCTGAGAGAATCAGGTACTATTACGAGCCAGAAATCCGAGAGAATGAGGTACTATTACGAGCCAGAAATCTGAGAGAATCAGGTACTATTACGACACAGAAATCAGAAAGAATCAGGTATTATTACGACACAGAAATCTGAAAGAATCAGGTACTATTACGACACAGAAATCAGAAAGAATCAGGTACTATTACGACACAGAAATCTGAAAGAGCCAGGTACTATTACGACACAGAAATCTGAGAGAATAGGTACTATTACGAGCCAGAAATCTGAAAGAATCAGGTACTATTACGACACAGAAATCTGAATAACCAGGGAGCTATTACGGGCCAGAAGTCTGAGAGACCTATGCCTATGTTATGATTGACAAGGTAGAAAAGTTTCAAGATATTCTAAGAGACAAAGAAGCAGGAACACATTTATTACTTAACTAAGTAAAAAGTAGGAAGAGTTTTATTACTTGATTAGGGAGAAAGTAGGAACAGTTTTATTACTTAACTAAGGAAAAAGTAGAAAGAGGTTTATTATTTAACTAGCTAAAAGTAGGAACAGCTTTATTACTTCATTGGGGGGAAAAGTAGGCAAAGATGTAGACAAAGAATATTACGATGCCATAACAACTGGAGGTTATGAAATACCGGAGATTAGATATGCTGATGAAACAGTATTACTGTCCACAACACAAAAATTAATTGAAAAACTAATTATGTCAGTCCGTAAGAACAGCGAAGAGCAAAATCTCTATCTTAATGCGAAGAAAAATAAATTGATGACAACTGACAAAACAAACAAGGCAGTTGATATATGTATCAATGAGGAAAAACTGGAAGAAGTGGAGAGTTTTGAATATCTTGGATCGCTACTGACTAATAATGGAGATACAATGAGGGAAATTAAAAGGAAGACATCTATCGCTCTTCAGAAAGTAAAAGAACTAAAGAATCTGTGGAGAGGAGCAGACAGAACTAGAAAAATAAGATTTTTAAGGTCATGCATCTTTCCCATCTCAACATATGCCTGTGAGACCTGGACACTTAACAAAACAGCTGATAAACACATAAATACCTTTAAGTGTAAATGGTACAGAAGAGTTCTTCAGATATCGTGGACACAAAAAAGAACAAATATATCTATACTACAAGAACTTAATATTGAAGAAGGCTGGCTGGTAAAGAAGATTAAAGAGAGAAAACTTAAATATTTTGGACACATTAAACGTCATGATAATCCAGACAAAACTGTCATGGAAGGGTATATAATGGAAAAAAGAGAGAAGACCAAAGCGAAGACGGCTGTAAGACATCGTTGATGATCTGCAAATAGATGCATCAACAGTAGGCCATCTTGCTCACAACCGAGAGACCTACAGGAGTGCTGTTAGAAAGGCAAAGTTCCGCAATGGACATGCAAATGAATGAATGAATGAATGGGGAAAAACTACGAACAGCTTTATTACTGAATATGAAAAAAGTAGGAACAGCCTTATTATTTAACTAGGGGAAACGTTGGAACAGCTTTATTACTTAACTAGAGGAAAACACTTTTATTTACTTAACTAGGAAAAAAATAGGAGCAGCTTTATTACTCTGCTAGTAAATTGTATGAACAGCTTTATTACTTAACTTAGAATAAAAAAGTAGTAACAGCTCTATTGCTTAGCTATAATAAAAAAGGAGGAACAGCTTTATTACTTAAATTAGAATGTAAAAATGAACGAACGGCTTTATTACTTAAATTAGAATTTAAAAAGTAGAAACAGCTTTATCACTTAACTAGGAAAAAATAGGAACAGCTTTATTACTTAACTAGGATTTAAAAAGTAGGAAAAGCTTTATTACTTAATTAAGATAAAAAGTAGCAACAGTTTTATTACTTAACTAGGATAAAAAAAAGTAAGAACAACTTTACTGCTTAAGTAAGATTTTTAAAAATAGAAACAGCTTTATTACTTAACTAGAATTTAAAAAGTAAGACCAGCTTTATTACTTAACTAGGATAAAAAAAGGGACTAGTTTTATCTCTGAACTGGGGAAAAAAGTCAGAACAGCTTTATTACTTGACGTGCTCACAGGTATGGCGTTTCTGTGTTAACCGTGACCATATAAAAACACACACACACAGGACTAAGAAATGGAAAGAGAAGATAAAATATACTTGTAAGTTTGCATGAATACTATGTAAAAAGAAAGGAATAAAAAGAACAGAATAAAATAAAATGAATGGGGCACTTAGGTGTAACTTGTAAGAGGCTGTGTTCAGAAGTGCGCATGATGGAGTGTAGAGAATGTTTAAATGGAGACTTGTGATGTGTGATAGGTTGGTCGTAAATGTGTAGCGGCAGGTGGAAAGATAAGAGAGTGATACAATAGTAATCTAGCCGGGAGAAGGTAAAATAGGTGATTATATTTGGGATAGAGGGTTGTAATGTGATGCTGTGAGAATGTTCTGAACTATGTGTTACAAGTGAGAAGGGAGTGGAACTGGGTGCAGAGGGATTATGATTGTGGAAGAGGGGGATGTTAAGTGTAGCTGAATAGCGAGTGCAAACATCACACGTCTCTGTTTAAACATTCTCTACACTCCACCACGCGCACTTCTGAGCATAGCCTCTTACAAGTCACAGCTTCTTACGAGTCACAGCTAAGTGCTCCATTCATTTTATTTTATTCTGTCTTTTCTATTCCATTTCTTTTTACATAGCATTCATGCGAATTCATACTTTATCTCATCTCTCCATTTCTTCGTTCTGTGTGTTTTTGTATGATTAAGTTCACACCGAAACGTCACAACTCTGTTCTCGTTAAGTAATAAAGCTGTTCCTACCTCTTTCCTGGTCTGGTCTGGTAGGCTCTCCACCAGATCTTTTTCCCATCTGATCTTCCATGTTGCTGTTTAGGTGTCTTGATATATTTCCAGAAGATAGTTTACCATTGCTTTCCTTCCGGGCAGTGACTGTACTAGTCAGTGTTTGTAGCCATTGTCCCTACATTGAGATCATCTGCCTACCATCATAGAATGGTGACCATAACCAACATTATCTGTCGGCTGCTCTCCCATTCCATCCACCACCTGCTCCCATGGCTTCACGTCACCCTGATCGGGGGCCATGTAGACTTTGCCGACGCTAGATCTTCAACTGGGGACAATTTAGAGAAGGGACAGGACAAAAACCCAGGTGCAACCCATAAATCCATGGCTTATGTGCTACCGCACTGGGTGGCCACGGTCAAACCCATCTAACCGACAACCCAGGACTCCCCTCCACGGATACTGTATGCCAGTTATGCAGCATATTACATACATTCATACCATATACATGACATGCAATACACATTACCAAGTCAAACAATTCAAATCAATCAACATTTATTTATCCACACTACATACACCATTTTAACGTCACAACAGACATTGCATATACAGGACATCAACGTGTATCATCATGCCATCAATATAATGCATAACTCTCTAGGTATCAACTGAAATCATATGGATCCCGTTGGCCTGGGCTCTCCTGGCTCTCATAAGTACATACATTCATTCATATAATTTGTGCATCGCACTTATTAACATTGCAGCTACTGTTGCTCTTATGAAACTCGCATCTCCCCGTATCACTTGTTGCCACTGCACTTCTGCACTTGCAAAAACTGCTCCCATGATTCCCCTTCTCATACTGCACATAATATTCCCCTTGTGCTAACGCACTGAATTGTCACACGTATCTCCCCCTTGTGCTAACACACATATTTATCACACATATCTCACCTTTGTACTAACGCACTGAATTATCACACATATATCTCCCCCTTGTGCTAACGCACTGAATTATCACACATATCTGCCGCTATGGTGCCTCTTCCAATCTCCAGATTTTACCATGTGCTGATGCACATAATTGATTGTGCAGCTTCTCGCGGCCGGGTTAGGTATCTCCTGATACCAGTGATATAGTATTATTAATATAAATGAACACGTGATGGACTTTGATGTATACCCATCCAAATATATAACGAACATCATCAAGAGTCAGAGAATCTCCACATAAGATGATAACGACATAAATCCACAGATGATATGATGCCACAATAGATTATCAAACAGTAGAGGTCGACTGGGGCTATGTAATTACTATAATCATAAGCGCAGACAAAACGAACTCAGCCCCGCCATCTTTCCTCTAGATTGCCTCCCTTTAGCACGCTTTTCCTCGCTATATATGGTCCTTCCACACCCAACCCCCCCCCCCCCCGGGATTATGTAAACGGCGACGCTCCGCCCACGTCGTACATCAGTGAGCTTGGAATGGCCGTTCACAGCTTTACGGGTACTCCACCTTGACAAAGAGCGTCCCGTAGACTGACGGAGGTAAGAAGGCGTCTTACTTCTCGTTTGATGGGGGTTACCTCTACCCCGCTAACCGCTGGTTAGTTATGTTAGTGTGTAAGAACAGTGAAGAGCAAAACCTCTATCTTAATGCGAAGAAAACTAAATTGATGACAATTGACAAAACAAATAGGGCAGCTGAAACATATATCTCAATGAGAAAAATTTGGAAGAAGTGGAGAGTTTTGAATATCTTGGCTCATTACTAACTAATAATGGAGATACAATGAGGGAAATTAAAAAGAGGACATCTATCACTCTTCAAAAAGTAAAACAATTAAAGAAGCTGTGGAGAGGAACAAATAAATGTACAGAAATAAAATGGCAACATATGCCTGTGAGATCTGGACACTTAACAAAACAGCCGAGAAATACATAAATACCTTTGAATGTAAATGCTACAGAGGAGTTCTTCAAGTGTCATGAACAAATAAAAAAAAGAACAAGTATATCCTTTCTACAAGAACTTAATATTGAAGAAGGCTGGTTAGTAAGAGGATTAAAGAGAGAAAACTTAAATATTTTTAACGCATTAAATATCAAAAAAATTTAGAGAAAATCGTCTTGGAATGATACAAAATGGAAAAAAAGAAAGAGGAGAAACCAAGGTGAAGGTAGCGCAAGACATGGTTGATGATCTGTAAATGGATGCATCAGCAGCAGGCCATCTTGCTCACAAGGTCTACAGGAGATCTCTTAGGGGGCAAAGTTTGGCAAGGGACACGCAAATGCCTGACTGACTGACTGACTGACTTTATTTCCTAGTTTATACATTTTGTTATCACAAACTTACTGCAGTGGCTTTGTGTATAGTTATATACTTATTTTTATATAAACTAATTATTCGTCTGTAGTTCTACGAGGTCCGACAATTAAGTAATGAGACTAATTCCATACAAAATAAAATAGACAACAGTTGACGATATAACCTGTGTTCTATTCAAAGTAACCCCCTTGTGCATTGATACAGCGAGTGGCACGATCTAACAAACACTGGAACGACCTCTGCAATTCTTCTGTTGGCACGGCCCTTAAATTGGATGTTACGGCTCTTTGCATGTCACCATTGTCGTCGAAGAGGAGTCCTTTCACTGGTAACTTTAATTTTAGGAATATAAAATAATTTCAGGGAAACAAATCTGGGGAATACTGTCGATGGTTGAGAATACACTTGTGTTTGGGTCAAAAATTCCTTTATAACTATCGCCAGGTGAGCCGGTGCATTATCATGAAAAAGGAAAAACTGCCAGGTGGTGAATACTCGAGTCGGACTCGGAGAGTCCTTTTTAATATGCATTTCGAAATACTTAAATAAATTTTGGCAAAAGTAACAGACTGGAATAAAATCTTTGTGTATAACTCCGTTGCTTTCGTAGAAAATCACCGACAGTATCTTCACTTTCGACTTTTGAAGACGGAATTTTTGCCTTTTGGTGATGATGATGACTTCCACCGAGCACTTTGGCGTTTAATTGTGAGATCACGGCGGAAAATCCTTGTTTCATCCTCTGCAACAATCAAATTTAAGAAATGTTTATTTCTGCGACACGTTGTGATGATGTTTTTTGCGTACTCAACACGCTGATATTCTTCATCATCAGACAACACATGTGGTACAAACCGTCAAGCAACTTTTTACTTGTCCAAATCTTCAACTAAAATTTTACGAATAGTCTCTCGGTTAACACCAAATTCATCCTCACAATCAAACAACAATCTTCTTGTATCCTTTCTCTGACAGAAACTGGGCGTCCATGTCTAGTTGCATTTGTAATCGCTTCCACACCACTTTTGAATCGTGAATACCACTTGAATATCTGTGCACGAGATAAACAATTATCCCCATAAACTTGTCGCATCAATTCACTGTCTCAGTGGCACTTTTTCCGAGTTTTAAACAGATTTTAATGTTAGCTTTTTGCTTTATGCTGATTACGCAATAATGCATCTCTAACTAGGTCAACAAAATGGCGGCTTGTTTGTCGCCTACTTATTGGGCAGCGAAAAAAAGTTGCCAGATCATACATGAGTGTTTCCTCTTTGGATTCCATGCTTTAGTTCATAGATGGCATTTTTGTCTTGGCCACAATAAAATCAGTCTCATTACTTAATTGTCGAGATCTTGTATATTTAGTTTTATAGACAAATAAACTAATTACTCGTGTACAGTGTTATACACATGTTGCGATATTAGTTGGTTGTGAAAACATAGGTTTTTGTGATTTTAGTTGGTTATGAAAACATAGACTGTTGTGGTATTCGTTGGTTGTGAAAACATAGGCTTTTGTGATATATAATTGGTTATGGAAACATGGGCTGTTGTGATATTAGCTGGTTGTGAAAACATGGGTTGTTGTGATATTAGTTGCTTTTGAAAATATGGGCTGTTATGATATTACCTGTTTTTGATTTTAGCGGGTTGTGAAAACATGGGCTCTTGTGATATTAACTGATTGTGAAAACACGGGTTTTTGTGATATTGCTTGCGAAAACATAGGTTGCTGTGAAATTAGATGGTTGTGAAAACAATGGCTGTTGTGATATTAGCTGGTTGTGAAAATATGGAATGTTGTAATATTATCTAGTTGTGAAAACATGAGTTGTTCTGATATTAGCTGGTTGTGAAAACTTATGTTGCTGTGGCATCAGTTGGCTGTGAAAACATGGATTGTTGTGATATTAATTGATTGTGAAAACATCTGTTGTTGTGATATTAGCTGGTTGAAAGGACATAGGTTGTTGTGATATTAGTTGGTTGTGAAAACATTTGTTGTTGTGATATTAGGCAGTTGTGAAAACATGCAGTATTGTGATATTGGTTGTAAAAACGTGGATTGTTGTGATATTAGTTGGTTGTGAAAACATGGATTGTTGTGATATTAGCTGGTTGAAAGGACATAGGTTGTTGTGATATTAGTTGGTTGTGAAAACAATGGCTGTTGTGATATTAATTGATTGTGAAAACATCTGTTGTTGTGATATTAGCTGGTTGTGAAAACAATGGCTGTTGTGATATTAATTGATTGTGAAAACACGGGTTTTTGTGATATTGCTTGCGAAAACATAGGTTGCTGTGAAATTAGATGGTTGTGAAAACAATGGCTGTTGTGATATTAGCTGGTTGTGAAAATATGGAATGTTGTAATATTATCTAGTTGTGAAAACATGAGTTGTTCTGATATTAGCTGGTTGTGAAAACTTATGTTGCTGTGGCATCAGTTGGCTGTGAAAACATGGATTGTTGTGATATTAATTGATTGTGAAAACATCTGTTGTTGTGATATTAGCTGGTTGAAAGGACATAGGTTGTTGTGATATTAGTTGGTTGTGAAAACATTTGTTGTTGTGATATTAGGCAGTTGTGAAAACATGCAGTATTGTGATATTGGTTGTAAAAACGTGGATTGCTGTGACATTAGTTGATTGCGAAAACATGGCTTGTTATGATATTAGCTGGTTGAGAAGACATATATTGTAGTGATATTAGCTGGTTGGGAGGACATAGGTTAATATGATATCAGTTGATTGTGAAGACATTTTGGTGGTTTTGATATTCCCAAATGGCACAAATGAAGTGATCAAGTGGTGTTTGGTGATTGTGGTGTTTAGTGATTGTGGTGTTTGGTGATTGTGTGGACCAGTGATCGTGTTCTTCGGTGATTGTAATATTCGGTAATTGTGATGTTCGGTGTATGTGACGTTCTGTGATTGCAATATTCGATGATTGTGATGTTCGGTGATCGTGGAACCATATTCACACTCAGTCAGACATGCAGTAAGAAGACTATGTTGGTGTTGACGATGTCAAATGATGGAGAAATATGAACATTGTTTTGGTAGTGAGGTGCAGAGGAGTGAGCAAGATGTGAGATGTTGGTGACGTATAGAGGGGTGAGCAAGATGTGAGATATTGGTGACATGTAGAGGAGTGAGCAAGATGTGAGATATTGGTGACATGTAGAGGAGTGAGCAAGATGTGAGATATTGGTGACATGTAGAGGGGTGAGCAAGATGTGAGATATTGGTGACATGTAGAAGAGTGAGCAAGATGTGTGATATTGGTGACGTGTAGAGGGGTGAGCAAGATGTGAGATATTGGTGACGTGTAGAGGAGTGAGCAAGATGTGAGTTATTGGTGACGTGTAGAGGAGTGAGCAAGATGAGAGATATTGGTGACGTATAGAGGGGTGAGCAAGATGTGAGATATTGGTGACGTGTAGAGGGGTGAGCAAGATATGAGATAGTAGTGACGTGTAGAAGGGTGAGCAAGATGTGAGATATTGGTGACGTTTAGAGGGGTGAGCAAGATGTGAGATATTGGTGACGTGTAGAGGGGTGAGCAAGATGTGAGATAGTAGTGACGTGTAGAGGGGTGAGCAAGATGTGAGATAGTAGTGACGTATAGAGGGATGAGCAAGATATGAGATAGTAGTGACGTGTAGAGGGGTGAGCAAGATGTAAGATAGTAGTGACGTATAGAGGGATGATCAAGATATGAGATAGTAGTGACGTATAGAGGGATGAGCAAGATGTAAGATAGTAGTGACGTATAGAGGGATGAGCAAGATATGAGATAGTAGTGACGTGTAGAGGGGTGAGCAAGATGTAAGATAGTAGTGACGTATAGAGGGATGAGCAAGATATGAGATAGTAGTGACGTATAGAGGGATGAGCAAGATGTAAGATAGTAGTGACGTATAGAGGGATGAGCAAGATATGAGATAGTAGTGACGTATAGAGGGATGAGCAAGATGTAAGATAGTAGTGACGTATAGAGGGATGAGCAAGATATGAGATAGTAGTGACGTGTAGAGGGGTGAGCAAGATGTAAGATAGTAGTGACGTATAGAGGGATGAGCAAGATATGAGATAGTAGTGACGTGTAGAGGGATGAGCAAGATGTAAGATAGTAGTGACGTATAGAGGGATGAGCAAGGTATGAGATAGTAGTGACGTGTAGAGGGGTGAGCAAGATGTAAGATAGTAGTGACGTATAGAGGGATGAGCAAGATATGAGATAGTAGTGACGTATAGAGGGATGAGCAAGATATGAGATAGTAGTGACGTATAGAGGGATGAGCAAGATATGAGATAGTAGTGAAGTATAGAGGGGTGAGCAAGATATGAGATAGTAGTGACGTATAGAGGGATGAGCAAGATATGAGATAGTAGTGACGTATAGAGGGGTGAGCAAGATATGAGATAGTAGTGAAGTATAGAGGGGTGAGCAAGATATGAGATAGTAGTGACGTATAGAGGGATGAGCAAGATATGAGATAGTAGTGACGTATAGAGGGGTGAGCAAGATATGAGACGTGCGTGTGCCCAGACACTGCAGTGCTAGAAGAAGAAGATAAAAGAAAATGGGATGGTGGGGGGGAGAATCGAGAGTGTGAGGACTTTGAGGGAAGGGCAGGGGGCAGCACATGAAAGGTTTGCAGGGGCAGACAACTGGGAAGAGGTAAGTGAAAGCCTAAAAGACGAGCAGTGGCCGTAATTATCCAGGACGAGAACTTCTCGCGTAGCCCGTTATGAGAAGTCAGGCGGAAAACTCTACGTGCAGCCTAGAACACTTTCCATATCAATCACTTTCATTACGGCTAGAATTTTCCGCCTTATTAGGCTCGTTCGTGAAATTAAATTGTCCTCGTCGTGCGGAAAATTTCCCTCGGAGAAGTTCCCGTTTTGAGGATCTCTCCTTGCATACAGAGAGGACTTCGCGACCTCCTTGCATCGCCAGTCTCCTGGCTTCTCCATGTACTCTCCCTTCTCTCTCTCTCTCTCCCTTGTCTCCAACCATCTCATGGTAGCTGTTTCTAAAAAAAAACTTATAGGCCGTTGTTGTGTAAGATAGTATCAGACTGGGGGAGGAAGAGACAGTTGGAGACAGAGATAGACGGAGGAAGAGAAGGCGGATACAGAGATAGACGGAGGAAGAGAAGGCGGAGACAGAGATAGACGGAGGAAGAGACAGGCAGAGGCAGAGACAAGCGGAGACAGAGATAGATGGAGGAAGAGACAGGTGGAGACAGAATTAGACGGAAGAAGAGACAGGCGGAGACAGAGATAGATAGAGAGACAAGCGAAGACAGGCGGAGACAGGTAGAGACAGCCGAAGTAAATAGAGACAGGCAGACAGTATGATGATGATAGGCAGAGACAGAGACAAGCAGAATGAATGAATGAATGAATGAATGAATGAATAATCTTTATTTTTCAAGGGTAAAGAATTGGGCACGCAGGCCTGTCTTACATTCTGCCCTTCATCACTCCATCTTTCATTCTTCCCACACACTTGATTTAGTACAAATATACAAATTAAATTAGGAAAAACATATCAAAAGAGTGTAAGATTTAACTACTACATTCAAAGTAAAAGAGAAGAAGTAATTAACCTAATAAAATAGCTCTCACGCACACATACACACACAGACATATACATACAGATTGATGACAGGAGAGAGATGACAGACGCAGATTGAGACACAGAGAGAGGCATGGATAAGCTGAAACATATAGAGAGACGGGCCGAGAAAGGAGACGGATAGAGAGACGGAAAGAGACTTGAGATAGAGACTGAGGGAGACAGGATCCAGATAGAGAGACAGCAGAGACATGCTGAAGCAGATAGAGAGACGGGTAGAGACAGGAGACAGAGACAAGCAGAGACAGGAGACAGATAGAAAAGCAGAGAAAGGAGTTAGTCAGCCAGAGGCGGGAGAGAGACAAGCATAGACAGGAGACAGAAGCAGAGACACGAGACATATAGAGAGACAAACAGAGACAAGAGACAGATAGAAAAACAGAGAAAGGAGTTAGGCAGAGGCGGGAGAGAGACAAGCAGAGACACGAGACAGATAGAGAGACAGGCAGAGGCAGGAGACAGATAGAGAGAGACAAGCAGAGACAGGAGACAGATAGAGAGACAAGCAGAGACAGGAGACAGATAGAGAGAAACAAGCAGAGACAGGAGACAGATAGAGAGACAAGCGGAGACAGGAGACAGATAGAGAGACAACCGGAGACAAGAGACAGATGACAAAATTTCTTGCTCAGGAGAAAGTTAGATTTAATGAAGGTTAACAGGAACATTATCATCAGTAACTTGTGTCGAAGCTTATTAGTATCAACAAGAACATTATCATCAGTAATTTTGTATCGAAGCATACCAGTTACAACATGAATTTTATCATCAGCAATCTTGTATCGAAACTTATCAGTAACAACAAGAATATTATCATTAGTAATCTTTTATCGAAATTTATCAGTAACAACAAGAACATTATCATCGGTAATCTTATGTTCAGACATCAGTAACAGCAGCACCTTCTCGTTGCTGTAGCTCACATCAACTTGTGAATGTGTTTGCAGGCGCAGAGAGAAGTGGTCGGTGTTGTGGAGATGATGTCTGAGAATTTATAGTGGAGAAAATGTGTGGTAAATGTTGTAGTTTGTGAGATTGCCACTTGTGAGTTGGGCAAGTAAGTGTAACAATGATGCTAGAGAATGTGAGCGACTGCGTTCTGCGTACGGTCTTGACCACAACGTAATCGTCCACTTGAGCTGTGGTTGTTTCAGATTTTAATATACCAATCTCAGTAGCTGCAGTAACGTCATCAACAGAAAACAAGCAACTGTTGGTAACGTCATCAACAGAAAACAAGCAACTGTTGGTAACGTCATCAACAGAAAACAAGCAACTGCTGGTATGTTATCAACAGAAAACAAGCAACTGCTGGTATGTTATCAACAGAAAACAAGCAACTGCTGGTATGTTATCAACAGAAAACAAGCAACTGCTGGTATGTTATCAACAGAAAACAAGCAACTGTTCGTGTGTTATCAGCATAAAACATAATTGTTCGTGTGTTATCAGCATAAAACATAATTGTTCGTGTGTTATCAGCATAAAACAATGAATTGTTCATGTGTTATCAGCATAAAACATAATTGTTCATGTGTTATCAGCATAAAACAAGCAATTGTTCATGTGTTATCAGCATAAAAAATGTAATTGTTCGTGTGTTATCAGCATAAAACAAGCAATTGTTCATGTGTTATCAGCATAAAACAAGTAATTGTTCGTGTGTTATGAACTAAACAGTTGATGTTTTTCAGACATTTCAAGCATTGTCGTCTGCCGACAGTTTAGTTACATGTTTGGAACAATAATTTCAAAGCCAAATGTTATATAATGATAGTGTCATATAAAGTCAAATGTTATATGAGTCTTATAAAATCTAATGCTATATGATGATAGTGCCAAATAAAGTTAAATGTTATATAAAGATAGTGACATTCAAATGTTATTAAAGATAGTGACATATAAAATCAAATGTTATAACAGAGCCATAGAAAATCAAATGTTATAATTGAGCCATATAAATAGAATATTACATGAGGACACCGTCATATACAAACAATGTTATGATGTAATATTAAATAAGGAGAATATTACATAAATAGAGTATGACATAAACACACTGTTATATCAAGACAATGTTATAGAAAGACACTGTTATATCAAGACAGTGTTATATCAAGACAGTGTTATAGAAAGACAGTTATATCAAGACAGTGTTATATCAAGACAATGCTATATCAAGACAATGTTATATCAAGACAGTGTTATAGAAAGACAATGTTATATCAAGACAATGTTATATCAAGACAGTGTTATAGAAAGACACTGTTATATCACGACAATGTTATAGAAAGACAATGTTATATCAAGACAATGTTATAGAAAGACACTGTTATATCAAGACAATGTTGGATTAAGAGAAGAGAGAGGGAAAAAATAATCAGCATAGAATATAGATCACAAGAAGATGAAGAAATTTTGACAAGAGCACGTGAACTGTTGAATGTCACTATCTGACATATCTACACATCATTTAAGATATATGTTTGTGCTATATATCATTTATATCATTTATGTTTATAATACATTTCTTGTGTGTCTATAGCTGTGTCTCTTGTGTGTCTATAGCTGTGTCTCTTGTGTGTCTATAGCTGTGTCTTCTGTGTGTCTATAGCTGTGTCTTCTGTGTGTCTATAGCTGCGTCTCTTGTATTTCCATAGATGTGTCACTTGTATTTCTATAGTTGTGTCACTTGTGTTTTTATATATGTGTCTCTTGTGTTTCTATAGCTGTGTCACTTGTATTTCCATAGATGTGTCACTTGTATTTCTATAGTTGTGTCACTTGTGTTTTTATATATGTGTCTCTCGTGTTTCTATAGCTGTGTCATTTGTATTTCTATAGATGTGTCACTTGTGTTTCTATAGATGTGTCTCTCGTGTTCCTTGTAGCGTGTCTTTAGTGTTTTTATAGCTGTCTCTTTCGTGTTTCTGTATCTGTGTCTCCTGTGTGTCTACAGCTGTGTGTGTCCTGTGTGTCTACAGCTGTGTGTGTCCTTCCTGTGTGTCTCCTGTATGTCTACTGCCGTGAATGTCCTGCGTGTCTACAGCTGTGTGTGTCCTGTGTGTCTACAACTGTGTGTCTCCTGTATGTCTACAGCTGTGTGTTGCCTGTGTGTCTACAGCTGTGTGTCTACAGCTGTGTGTCTCCTGTGTGTCTACAGCTATATGTCTCCTGTGTGATATAGCTGTGTTTCTACAGCTATATGTCTCCTGTGTGATATAGCTGTGTGTCTCCTGTTGTCTACAGCTGTATGTCTCATGTGTGATATAGCTGTGTTTCTACAGCTATATGTCTCCTGTGTGATATAGCTGTGTGTCTCCTGTGTGTCTACAACTATATGTCTCCTGTGTGATATAGCTGTGTGTCTACAGCTGTGTGTCTACTGTGTCTACAGCTATATGTCTCCTGTGTGATATAGCTGTGTGTCTACACCTGTGTGTCTCCCGTGTGTCTACAGCTATATGTCTCCCGTGTGTCTACAGCTGTGTGTCTCCTGTGTGTCTACACCTGTGTGTCTCCAGTGTGTTTACAGCTATATGTCTCCTGTGTGTCTACAGCTGTGTGTCTCCTGTGTGTCTACACCTGTGTGTCTCCCGTGTGTCTACAGCTATATGTCTCCCGTGTGTCTACAGCTATATGTCTCCTGTGTGTCTACAGCTATATGTCTCCTGTGTGTCTACAGCTGTGTGTCTCCTGTGTGTCTACAGCTGTGTGTCTACACCTGTGTGTCTCCTGTGTGTCTACACCTGTGTGTCTCCCGTGTGTCTACAGCTATATGTCTCCCGTGTGTCTACAGCTATATGTCTCCTGTGTGTCTACAGCTGTGTGTCTCCCGTGTGTCTACAGCTATATGTCTCCTGTGTGTCTACAGCTGTGTGTCTGGTGTTTGTGTATCTGGATGTACAAGTACGGGACGAAAGAAAAAGAAATAAAGGCGAGCAAGGGACATCACAAACTTGCCTCCCTCCATTTTTTCCCTTCCTCTCATTCTTCGATCAGCCATCCATCTTCTTTCTCTATCATTTATTTTTTTCACTGTCGAGCCTAAAATTCAATTTTCCTCTCACTAATCATCGTAGCTGCTTTGAGGGACTTTCTAAAATTTTTGGAACTCTTTTTTTTCTATAGGAGAAAAGGGAGAGAAACAGAAACGTCGCTTTTGAGAAGAGATTACTTCCCCTTGAACAAGCCCATAAGTCAATGCGCGCTGTTCTGCCCGCGGTCAATGCTCGACTGTTTCCCATGTTTGTCAGTTGGTCTGTTTGCTAGACTGTTTCTCATGTTTGTCAGTTGGTCTGTTTGCTAGACTGTTTCCCACGTTTGTCAGTTGGTCTGTTTGCTAGACTGTTTCTCATGTTTGTCAGTTGGTCTGTTTGCTAGACTGTTTCCCACGTTTGTCAGTTGGTCTGTTTGCTAGACTGTTTCCCATGTTTGTCAGTTGGTCTGTTTGCTAGACTGTTTCCCACGTTTGTCAGTTGGTCTGTTTGCTAGACTGTTTCTCATGTTTGTCAGTTGGTCTGTTTGCTAGACTGTTTCCCATGTTTGTCAGTTGGTCTGTTTGCTAGATTGTTTCCCGCGTTTGTCAGTTGATCTGTTTGCTAGACTGTTTCCCATGTTTGTCATTTGGTCTATTTGCTAGTCTGTTTGCTAGTCTGTTTTCATTCAGTTCATTTTCTCCACCGCAGATCGTCCAACAACTGACAAAGTGTAATGTTATTATTTCCTGTCTATGTTTTCATGTTATTCTAACCCAATTTGCGTCTTTTTTCAACGCTATGTCATTTTTTTCCGTTCCTTTTTCTGTTATCATGTGACCTAATTATGTGCAGGCTTTGGTATGTTAGAAAAGTCTGCACAGTGTTGCTAATGTTCACAGAAGTCACGCTGGTGTTCACAGAAATCACGCTGGTGTTCACAGGAGTCACACTGGCGTTTACAGGAGTCATGCTGACGTTCACAGAAGTCACCTTGTTCACAGAAGCCAGACTGACGTTCACAGAGGTCACCTTGTTCACAGAAGTTACTATGACGTTCACAGAAGTCGGGCTGACGTTCACAGAAGTCGGGCTGACGTTCACAGAAGTCACTTCGTTGACAGTGATGGATGTCACGTTGTCTGTTTTCTCGGATGTCTTCAACGTACTAAGTGACCAGGAGCTAATGTTGTCTAAGTGAGAGAGAGAGAGAAAGAGAGAGAAAGAGAAAGAGAGAGAGAAGGAGAGAGAAAGAGAGAAAGAGACATACAGACAGACAAGAGAGAGAGAAAGAGAGAGAGAAGGAAAGAGAGAGAAAGAGACATACGGACAGACAGAGAAAAAGAGAGAGAAAGAGAGAGACATACAGAGAGAGAAAGAGAGAGCGGGAAGAAGAAGAGACAGAAAGAGAGAGAGAAGGAGAGAGAGAAAGATAGATTAGATAGATAGATAGATAGATAGATAGATAGATAGATAGATAGATAGATAGATAGATAGATAGATAGATAGATAGATGTTTACTAAGAGAGAGACAGTGAGAGAGAGAGCAAAAGCTGATGTTAAGACATATTAAGACAGAGAGAAAGAAAGAGGGAGAGAGAGAGAGAGAGAGAAAGCTGATGTTAAGACATATTAAGACGGAGAGAGAGAGAAAGAGAGAGAGAGAGCATATGTGAGCAGATTGTGACTAGATCCACGCAAAAAAAAATCGTTTAGATGTCACAGTTTACAAACATTGTGGTCTATGATTTGTGGACCACTATCAGTTCAGACCTCAGTCTATGACGTGTGGACCATCATCAACTCAGACCTCAGTCATAGTTCTATCTGCTCACCTTCTGTTCAGACCACCATCAGCTCAGACCTCAGTCATAATTCTATCTGCTCACCCTCTCTTCAGACCACCATCAGCTCAGACCTCAGTCATAGTTCTATCTGCTCACCCTCTCTTCAGATAGCTCCTGCCTATCCTGTGCCAATGGTCAAACGAGATTGTTAATCAGGTCAAACAGTTCCATGTGGGTCGTAACCGGGCGGACAGGTTAACCAGACCAGTCAGTTACGTGTAGGTAGTGACCTACAGATATAGAAAGTAAATAACAGGTTAACCAGACCAGTCAGTTACGTGTAGGTAGTGACCTACAGATATAGAAAGTAAATAACAGGTTAACCAGACCAGTCAGTTACGTGTAGGTAGTGACCTACAGATATAGAAAGTAAATGACAGGTTAACCAGACCAGTCAGTTACGTGTAGGTAGTGACCTACAGATATAGAAAGTAAATGACAGGTTAACCAGACCAGTCAGTTACGTGTAAGTAGTGACCTACAGATATAGAAAGTAAATGACAGGTTACACGAATCAACCAATGACATGTGGCTCACAGCAGAACGGGTAGAGCTATTGAGTTTTGTATCGCAGCCATGCAAATAAGTGTGGGATACATAGAACAAGTCAAGTCAAGAAAAGACAAGATATAACGAGACAAGTCAAGATAAGACAAAATATAATGAGATGATTCAAGATAAGACAAGATATAACGAGATAAGTCAAGATGTGAAAAATGAAAGAAAGTACATTTGTGTTATGAATCACGAAATGTTGTTATCTTCTCAAGATATTATCTGTTACTGTTACATATTTCTCGTTATTCTTTTCATTTTCTGCCATCATTTCTGTAAGATAAAGTTGATATATTTACACAGAACATTTGAATTTTGCCACTTCCAATGTTCTAGAAATATTATGAGCTTTCCTTAGTATTTTTCCTCTATATCTTACAATCATTGCTTCACAAAATTATGTAAACATTATTGACATTCTTTACTTCCAGAATATATGAAAACAGTCTTTACTTGAGAAATGTATAAAAACATGACAAAATGGCAAAGAGAATTTATAACAGGAAAGTACTGTACACAGCCATGAAGATTAATGTGTTGCTATTTTAAATATTGTGTGTTATAAAGATTAATGTGTTATTGTTTCAAATATTGTGTGTTTTAAAGAGTAATGTCTTATTGTTTCAAATATTTTGTCTGTTATAAAGGTTAATGTCTTATTGTTTCAAATATTTTGTCTGTTATAAAGGTTAATGTCTTATTGTTTCAAATATTTTGTCTGTTATAAAGACTGCGCAGTGGAAATCAAAAGAAGAATTTCAGTTGCATCACAGAAACTAGCACAAATGAGGAGTATGTGCCAAGGTAGCATCAAGAAAACAAAGTTATGTTTACTAAGAGCTTACATATTCTCAGTGGCAACATATGGATGTAAAACATGGACACTAGAAAAGAGAATAACAGGATTCGAAATGAAATGTTACAGAAGGGCACTTAGAATATCATGGGATAGAACGAAAACCAATAAAGAGATATTTGATGGGATTAGGTGTCGCAGAAAACTGGCTCGTTAGCAATATAAAAAATAAAAAGCTGAGATACTTCGACCACACCAAGAGACACAACAGCTTGGAGAGGTTGAAACTTCGGTCACATCAAGAGACACAACAGCTTGGAGAGGTTGATACTTCGGCCACATCAAGAGACACAACAGCTTGGAGAGGTTGACAGTAGAAAACTTAGTGCCCAGCAAAAGAGAAAAAGGATGACCTCTGTACAAGTGGACTCAGGACATCACAGAAAGTCTGAATGTGTCACTGCAAGACGCTGGTCAACTTGCCCAAGACTGCACTGCATTCAAGGAGGCTGTGAGAGAGACAAGGTTCAGGAAAAGACCTGTCAGATGAATGAATGAATATAAAGATGAATGTGTTATTGTTTCAAATATTGTCTCTGGTTTATATGCAGATCCCTTTTCTTTAAGTCGAGTTCAGAGAAAAAATGGAGGACAGAGCTCTGTGCCGGTGTCCAAGGCTTGGTTACTAGCTCACGTGATCTTTTCTGGAATGTTCCTTCAGAACACAGGGTTTCCCAGGACCAGAATATGCTCGCTTGGTTTTAATCTTTTAATGTGCGCTACTGACAGATGTTTACAAAATGATCGTTTGGTTTCATTCGCGTTAGTTATGTGCTTTAATACCACGCAATATTATGATTATCGTTGCAGGCATATACTAACCAGGCATTTTGTTTGACAGTTTGTATGATAATTAATATTGCGATCACGTGGCGTGTGGCACGCTCAGGTTGGCACGAGTGATGTCAAGTGTGCAACAAGGGAGCATATTTTCTCCTTCATTCTTAAGCGCACGTGCGTCTTTAGTGTAAGTTCAGTCATGCGCAGTGCAGAGAGAAGAAGCAGACCGCCATGAAATAGTTCCGCCATCTTGTCGCTTTGTGTACACAAGTCACGTCCAAGGCAGAAGTGAATTACTTGGCCAGTGAACGGGACAGACGGAGAGTTTCACGTAAGAGTGTTACAATTCTCAGTTTTTCTTTTGTTACATTCAAAATATCTTCACAAAACCATCACATTACTTGTGATGTCATTCTTTGTTACACAGACGGGCTAAGACAAGAATGGCTGCACAGTTTGAGAACGAGATAAAGTAACTAAAATAAATTTTTGGTGTGCCAGATTTTTCTGAGAAAGTTCTATCTTGGTCAAAGCACGGAGAGATGTAGGGCGAGCCACAGGAAAATCATGTCCTTGGTCTGAGCCGGCTGACAATCACCAGTATAGAAGACATGATTTATAAATCGCTCTTCCAGAATATATGGCTAAATCTCAGAATCACGTATTAGTTCCTACCTGTGTAAGCACTAACACATATATTAGTTCCTACCTGAGCTTCCACTGACACATATATTAGTTTCAACCTGTGTAAGCACTAACACATATATTAGTTCCTACCTGAGCTTCCACTGACAAATATATTAGTTCCTACCTGTGTAAGCACTACCACATATATTAGTTCCTACCTGAGCTTCAAGTGTCACATATATTAGTTCCTACATGTGTAAGCACTAACACATATATTAGTTCCTACGTGTGTAAGCACTGACGCATATATTAGTTCCTACCTGTGTAAGCATTAACACATGTATTAGTTCCTACCTGTGTAAGCATTAACACATATATTAGTTCCAACCTGTGTAAGCAATAACACATATATTAGTTCCAACCTGTGTAAGCAATAACACATATATTAGTTTCAACCTGTGGAAGCACTAACACATATGTTAATTCCTATCTGTGTAAGCACTGACACACATATTAGTTCCTATGTGAACTGCTTTTCGAAGTCCAGAAAATTGTACGGGTTTTGAACGGAGAGATGCAGTTCACGTGATGCGGGGGTGGAAGACCTATATAAAGGAAAAAGCGTGCGAGAAAGGTCACACTGAGCATGGCCAGCGGACAAATGGAGGGGCAAGTTCGATCTTGTCTGTGGTGTTTAATATGGGAATACTTACCCCCAGCCGCCCAATATATATATATATATATATATATATATATATATATATATATATATTCTATATATATATAGATAATTCATGAAGGTTAATGTTTTCTGAATGGCACGGGGGATGTCATCATGGGTTACTTTCACCTGAACTTCATGAAGCTGAGAGAAGGGCAGAAAACCGGAGGATATAACAGGGAGCTAATTTCGTCTCGTCTAGTTGTTATCACTGCCGACCTCACAATGTTTGATTCAAATGTACTGTGGATTATATGATGTGTCCTAATCATACTGTTATCTGTTATCAGATAAAACATGGAAGTATATACATGAAAGACGAGCAGTCAAATTAGACACGTTGAATGCAAAAACAGATCATGAAAGAGATTTGGCAAAAGCAAAATACAAAGAAATAGACAAAAAACTAAAAAGTTCAGCTAGAAGGGATAAAAGAGAATACATAGACAATATGGCGAAAAAGGCAGAAAAAGCAGCAAAAACAGGAGACAGCAAAACTTTATATAACATACAAAAGAGGCTAACAGGTACTATTACATCTAAAGAAAGACCAATCCTTAGCAAAACTGGAACACTATTAACATCAAATAAAGACCAAAAGCAAAGATGGGCTGAACACTTCCAAGAAATACTTAATCGACTACACCCAAAAGAATTGTTAAACCTTGAAACTGACTTACCAGCCCCACAACTAAATGTCAACCTAGATGAAGTTGAATTGCATGAAATTGAAACAGCAGTGAATTTAATGGCTAACAACAAAGCTGCAGGTGAAGATGAAATAACAGCCGAAATGCTAAAAGCTATCAATAGTGAAAACATGAGACAACTACAGAGAATGTTTAACAAGATTTGGAAAGAAGAAAAGGTCCCTTCTAATTGGAAGAAAGGAATCATTGTTAAAATACCAAAAAAGGGCAACCTTAGTGACTGTAACAACTGGAGAGGAGTAACCTTAATATCATTTGTGTCAAAAGTATTTTGCAAGGTCATTTTGAATAGACTCAAAGATATAGTGGATACTGCAATGAGAGAAGAACAAGCAGGATTTCGAAAAGAGAGAAGGTGTCTCGACCAGATCTTTACTCTCAGAATAATACTTGAAGAACATATTGAAAAGCAGAAACCATTAATACGGAACTTCATAGATTTTAAAAAAGCATTTGATAGCATACACAGAGATTCATTATGGAGAATTTTATGTTTATATGGAATACAATCTAAAATTGTCAACATCATTAAGGACTTATACAATGGATATGTTTGTGCAGTCAAGACAGAAGAAGGAATGAGTGAATGGTTCCAGATTGAAACAGGAGTGAAACAAGGATGTATACTGTCTCCTTTACTTTTTGGGATTACAATAGACTTCATAATGAAAAAATGCTGCACAGGTAATACAGGTATTGACTGGGTACATGGGACCCAACTAGAAGATCTTGATTTTGCTGATGACATAACTCTTATCAGTAATAATGTGAATTAAATGCAAGAAAAAACAGATAGCCTGTCTTCACTGGCTAGCAAAATAGGACTTGAAATTAACAAGGACAAAACAAAAATAATGAAAATTCCTCTCAATCAAAATGGAAAAATACACATAGAATGGACAGATATTGAAGAAGTCAATCAATTTGCATACCTTGGCAGCTACATAGACCAGGATGGTGACACTAGAAAGGAAGTTAGGATCAGAATTGTAAAAGCAGCATCAATCTTCAAGAATCTTGAGAACATATGGAATTCAAAAGTTATAAGCACAAAAACCAAGTTAAGACTATTCAATGCAAATATAATATCCACCCTCATTTGTGCATGCGAAAGCTGGAAAACAACTAAAGAAATAGACAAGAAATTAGACTATTTTGAAAACAAATGCCTAAGGAAAATACTCGGCATCAAGTGGAATGAATTCAAGGACAATGCAGAGATAAGACAGATGACTGAACAACAACCAGTCTCATGGGTGATCAGGAAAAGGAGATGGACATATGTTGGTCACTTGATGAGAAGAAATGATCAGAGAATCCCAAAACAAGCTATCAAGTGGAACACAACAGGCCGAAGAAAAAGAGGCAGACCGCGTGAAACTCTGAAGAGGACATTATTAAGAGAGGCCAAATTAACAGGCATAAAATCCTTTGATGAGGTTAAAAGACTCGCCGAAGACAGGAAAAATGGGCGAACTACTTTGGGAGCCCTATGTGACGTTTAACGGCACGGGAAGGATATAAGATATAAGATATAAGAAATCATACTGTGCTGTTGGATTATCGTCACGTTCGTCACACGTGCAGATTTCACTAATTCTGTTGAGTCTTATCATATTTGGATGGGCACACATTTTACATCTTACATCTTTACGGGGCCGTTAAACGTCATATAAGGCCCGCGTGGTAGTTCGCCAAGATAGGTCCATCATATGTTATTCAGTGTGTTGGCACAAAGTGAAACATATTATTCAGTGCAGTGGCACAAAAGTGAAATATGTTATTCAGTGCGCTGGCACAAGTGGAAATATGTATTCAGTGCATTTTACACAAGTGGAAATATGTTATTCAGTGCATTGGCACAGCGAAGTTTTATGTGAGATAGGGGGATGGGGATTTCATGGCAGCAGCGGCTGAAATGTGTTACCAGTGCAGTGGCACAATATTGGATAAATGTATACTTGGTTAGTAGGGCCAGAGGAGCCCAGGCCAATCTGGTCCACTGATTTAGTTGTTACTTAGTTAGAGATAATACATTGTATTTATGTCATAACTTGCTATTATCATGATGATACATGCTGATGTCCTGTGATGTAATGTCTGTGGTGGCGTCACTATAATATATGTAGGGAGTGTTAAATAAATGGACGTAAATTGAAAGCTGACTTGGTATATGTATTTCATGTTGATATGATGTATGAATGTGTAAGATGCTGAATTAACTGGCTTGTAGTTTCCTTGGAGGGGAGAATCTGGGTGTGCGGTCATAGGAGTCACGAGATCTTGGCCAGGTAGTACGGTAGTACATGCCAAAGGGAGGCCTGAAACAGCTGGCTTGATCTATTTCTTCCCAACCTATCCATAAAATGTATATTTAGCACCAGCTAAGTTTACACCTACCTGTGTGAGCTCTGACACACATATTAGTTCTTACCTGTGTGAGCTCTGACAGACATATTAGTTCTTACCTGTGTGAGCTCTGACACATATTAGTTCCTACCTGTGTACACACTAACACACATATTATTTCTTACGTGTGTGAGCACTGATACATATATTAGTTCCTACCCGTGCAAGCACTGACACACATATTAGTTCCTTCTTGTGTGAGCCATGACAAACATATTAGCTCATACATGTGTGAGCACTGACCAACTACCTGGGGGAGTCCAGTCAAAGTTGTGGAATTGCTGCCGTGGAACATCGGCAGTAGATTGCCAGATCTATGTACTTTTGTGTTTAAGGAATGATGAGTGTTAAAACTATTTGATAAGAAAAGTAGGAACAGTTTTATTAATTAACGAGCACACCGTTGTAAAGTTTCGACTTACGCCTTAATCATACCCCCCCCCCCCACCCCCAAAGAGAAAAAAACAGAATAAGGAAATAGTGAAAGAAGATAAAATATACTCTCTTGGCTGTACTGGCAGCTGCTGTTGACATGTTGCTAGAAGATGTTGTAAGTAGGGGTGTGGGGGTGTGGGGGTGTGGGGGTGTGGTGTGTGGGACGGAGGCTAGGCAAGAAAATCAGATTCGGAAATTCCAGGACCAGCAATCTCAGGCTTGTAAGAGAGAAATGTAAAATAAACAACAATTAAATTCTGGTCAGCACGAGAGGCTGGCCCTGGAGTCGGGGCTGACGGCTTTGCCGGGGCTTGTTTTGTCGCCCCAAGTTAGCAAATGTCCCTACACAAAACCCGCTAAGACTGCATTGTTCCACTTCCAGTAATCGACAGTAATTCTTGGCCAGGATAAAGAAAGGTGTTGACCCAGGTTTCTCCGTGACCCCGGGGAAAGATCTGGGCGCCGGTGTGTCGATGGAGCAGATTTGTGCGGGTGGCCATCATATGTTATTCAGTGTGTTGGCACAAAGTGAAACATATTATTCAGTGCAGTGGCACAAAAGTGAAATATGTTATTCAGTGCGCTGGCACAAGTGGAAATATGTATTCAGTGCATTTTACACAAGTGGAAATATGTTATTCAGTGCATTGGCACAGCGAAGTTTTATGTGAGATAGGGGGATGGGGATTTCATGGCAGCAGCGGCTGAAATGTGTTACCAGTGCAGTGGCACAATATTGGATAAATGTATACTTGGTTAGTAGGGCCAGAGGAGCCCAGGCCAATCTGGTCCACTGATTTAGTTGTTACTTAGTTAGAGATAATACATTGTATTTATGTCATAACTTGCTATTATCATGATGATACATGCTGATGTCCTGTGATGTAATGTCTGTGGTGGCGTCACTATAATATATGTAGGGAGTGTTAAATAAATGGACGTAAATTGAAAGCTGACTTGGTATATGTATTTCATGTTGATATGATGTATGAATGTGTAAGATGCTGAATTAACTGGCTTGTAGTTTCCTTGGAGGGGAGAATCTGGGTGTGCGGTCATAGGAGTCACGAGATCTTGGCCAGGTAGTACGGTAGTACATGCCAAAGGGAGGCCTGAAACAGCTGGCTTGATCTATTTCTTCCCAACCTATCCATAAAATGTATATTTAGCACCAGCTAAGTTTACACCTACCTGTGTGAGCTCTGACACATATTAGTTCTTACCTGTGTGAGCTCTGACAGACATATTAGTTCTTACCTGTGTGAGCTCTGACACATATTAGTTCCTACCTGTGTACACACTAACACACATATTATTTCTTACGTGTGTGAGCACTGATACATATATTAGTTCCTACCCGTGCAAGCACTGACACACATATTAGTTCCTTCTTGTGTGAGCCATGACAAACATATTAGCTCATACATGTGTGAGCACTGACCAACTACCTGGGGGAGTCCAGTCAAAGTTGTGGAATTGCTGCCGTGGAACATCGGCAGTAGATTGCCAGATCTATGTACTTTTGTGTTTAAGGAATGATGAGTGTTAAAACTATTTGATAAGAAAAGTAGGAACAGTTTTATTAATTAACGAGCACACCGTTGTAAAGTTTCGACTTACGCCTTAATCATACCCCCCACCCCCCACCCCCAAAGAGAAAAAAACAGAATAAGGAAATAGTGAAAGAAGATAAAATATACTCTCTTGGCTGTACTGGCAGCTGCTGTTGACATGTTGCTAGAAGATGTTGTAAGTAGGGGTGTGGGGGTGTGGGGGTGTGGGGGTGTGGTGTGTGGGACGGAGGCTAGGCAAGAAAATCAGATTCGGAAATTCCAGGACCAGCAATCTCAGGCTTGTAAGAGAGAAATGTAAAATAAACAACAATTAAATTCTGGTCAGCACGAGAGGCTGGCCCTGGAGTCGGGGCTGACGGCTTTGCCGGGGCTTGTTTTGTCGCCCCAAGTTAGCAAATGTCCCTACACAAAACCCGCTAAGACTGCATTGTTCCACTTCCAGTAATCGACAGTAATTCTTGGCCAGGATAAAGAAAGGTGTTGACCCAGGTTTCTCCGTGACCCCGGGGAAAGATCTGGGCGCCGGTGTGTCGATGGAGCAGATTTGTGCGGGTGGCCAGCATAGAGAAGCTTGTTGGCCTCACTTCATGGCACAGCAGCCAGACAATCGCCGACTAATCAGCTCCAGCTCTGCTTGCTTTGACCAGAAACATGCACCAAGGATCAGCGCCAGCAGAAAATATGAGCAGCTCTCTCTTTAGTATCAGGTAATCAAACAATAGTTGTTGGGTTGAGTGGGAGCAGAAGATGGTTGTGTGAGTGGGAGCAGAAGATGGTTGTTAGATAGAGTGGGAGCAGAAGATGGTTGTTAGATAGAGTGGGAGCAGAAGATGGTTGTTAGATAGAGTGGGAGCAGAAGATGGTTGTGTGAGTGGGAGCAGAAGATGGTTGTTAGATAGAGTGGGAGCAGAAGATGGTTGTTAGATAGAGTGGGAGCAGAAGATGGTTGTTAGATAGAGTGGGAGCAGAAGATGGTTGTTAGATAGAGTGGGAGCAGAAGATGGTTGTTAGATACAGTGGGAGCAGAAGATGGTTGTGTGAATGGGAGCAGAAGATGGTTGTTAGATAGAGTGGGAGCAGAAGATGGTTGTTAGATAGAGTGGGAGCAGAAGATGGTCGTTAGATAGAGTGGGAGCAGAAGATGGTTGTTAGATACAGTGGGAGCAGAAGATGGTTGTGTGAGTGGGCAGAAGATGGTTGTAGATACAGTGGGAGCAGAAGATGGTTGTGTGAGTGGGAGCAGAAGATGGTTGTTAGATACAGTGGGAGCAGAAGATGGTTGTTAGATAGAGTGGGAGCAGAAGATGGTTGTGTGAGTGGGAGCAGAAGATGGTTGTTAGATACAGTGGGAGCAGAAGATGGTTGTTAGATACAGTGGGAGCAGAAGATGGTTGTTAGATACAGTGGGAGCAGAAGATGGTTGTTAGATACAGTGGGAGCAGAAGATGGTTGTTAGATACAGTGGGAGCAGAAGATGGTTGTGTGAGTGGGAGCAGAAGATGGTTGTGTGAGTGGGAGCAGAAGATGGTTGTGTGAGTGGGAGCAGAAGATGGTTGTGTGAGTGGGAGCAGAAGATGGTTGTGTGAGTGGGAGCAGAAGATGGTTGTGTGAGTGGGAGCAGAAGATGGTTGTTAGATAGAGTGGGAGCAGAAGATGGTTGTTAGATAGAGTGGGAGCAGAAGATAGTTGTTAGATACAGTGGGAGCAGAAGATGGTTGTGTGAGTGGGAGCAGAAGATGATTGTTAGATAGAGTGGGAGCAGAAGATGGTTGTTAGATACAGTGGGAGCAGAAGATGGTTGTTAGATACAGTGGGAGCAGAAGATGGTTGTTAGATACAGTGGGAGCAGAAGATGGTTGTTAGATACAGTGGGAGCAGAAGATGGTTGTTAGATACAGTGGGAGCAGAAGATGGTTGTTAGATACAGTGGGAGCAGAAGATGGTTGTTAGATACAGTGGGAGCAGAAGATGGTTGTTAGATACAGTGGGAGCAGAAGATGGTTGTGTGAGTGGGAGCAGAAGATGGTTGTTAGATACAGTGGGAGCAGAAGATGGTTGTTAGATAGAGTGGGAGCAGAAGATGGTTGTTAGATAGAGTGGGAGCAGAAGATGGTTGTTAGATAGAGTGGGAGCAGAAGATGGTTGTTAGATACAGTGGGAGCAGAAGATGGTTGTTAGATACAGTGGGAGCAGAAGATGACTGTTAGATTGAGTGGGAGCAGAAGATGGTTGTTAGATAGAGTGGGAGCAGAAGATGACTGTTAGATTGAGTGGGAGCAGAAGATGATGTGGGAGCAGAAGATGATTGTTTGACTTGGAGCAGAAGATGATTGTATGAGTGGGAGCAGAAGATGATTGTTTGAGTGGGAGCAGAAGATGATTGTTTGAGTGGGAGCAGAAGATGACTGTTAGATAGAGTGGGAGTAGAAGATGATTGTTTGAGTGGGAGCAGAAGATGGTTATGTGAGTGGGAGCAGAAGATGATTGTTAGATAGAGTGGAGCAGAAGATGATTGTTTGAGTGGGAGCAGAAGATGATTGTTTGAGTGGGAGCAGAAGATGATTGTTTGAGTGGGAGCAAAAGATGATTGTTTGAGTGGGAGCAGAAGTATGATTGTTTGAGTGGGAGTAGAAGATGATTGTTTGAGTGGGAGCAGAAGATGGTTGTGAGTGGGAGTAGAAGATGATTGTTTGAGTGGGAGCAAAGATGATTGTTTGAGTGGGAGCAAAGATGATTGTTTGAGTGGGAGCAGAAGATGATTGTTTGAGTGGGAGCAAAGATGATTGTTTGAGTGGGAGTAGAAGATGATTGTTTGAGTGGGAGCAAAGATGATTGTTTGAGTGGGAGTAGAAGATGATTGTTTGAGTGGGAGCAAAGATGATTGTTTGAGTGGGAGCAAAAGATGATTGTTAGATAGAGTGGAGCAGAAGATGATTGTTTGAGTGGGAGCAAAGATGATTGTTTGAGTGGGAGCAGAAGATGATTGTTTGAGTGGGAGCAGAAGATGGTTGTAGATAGAGTGGGAGCAGAAGATGATTGTTTGAGTGGGAGCAGAAGATGATTGTTTGAGTGGGAGCAGAAGATGACTGTTAGATAGAGTGGGAGTAGAAGATGATTGTTTGAGTGGGAGTAGAAGATGATTGTTTGAGTGGGAGCAGAAGATGATTATTTAAGTGGGAGCAGAAGATGATTGTTTGAGTGGGAGCAGAAGATGTTGTTAGATAGAGTGGAGCAGAAGATGATTGTTTGAGTGGGAGCAAAAGATGATTGTTTGAGTGGGAGCAAAATATGATTGTTTGAGTGGGAGTAGAAGATGATTGTTTGAGTGGGAGCAAAAGATGATTGTTTGAGTGGGAGTAGAAGATGATTGTTTGAGTGGGAGCAAAAGATGATTGTTTGAGTGGGAGCAAAAGATGATTGTTTGAGTGGGAGCAGAAGATGATTGTTTGAGTGGGAGCAAAAGATGATTGTTTGAGTGGGAGTAGAAGATGATTGTTTGAGTGGGAGCAAAAGATGATTGTTTGAGTGGGAGTAGAAGATGATTGTTTGAGTGGGAGCAAAAGATGATTGTTTGAATGGGAGCAAAAGATGATTGTTTGAGTGGGAGCAGAAGATGATTGTTTGAGTGGGAGCAAAAGATGATTGTTTGAGTGGGAGTAGAAGATGATTGTTTGAGTGGGAGTAGAAGATGACTGCTAGATTGTGTGGGAGCAGAAGATGACTGCTAGATTGAGTGGGAGCAGAAGATGATTGTTGGAGTCGGATCCGGAGGCTCAAACTTCTTTTTGTATCTCAAGAGTACTTCCTGTGCATCATCATCATCATCATTATCGTCATCATCATCATCATCATCGTCATCATCATCATCATCATCATCATCTGATTTTGTCTGAGGGAAGTTTTCTATTTCGTTTCAAGAAATGTTGCAGAATGTCACAAATTAATCGCACCCACAAAGATAAGAAAATTAGTTGAACATGTCATAAAGTACAGAAAATTAGTTGAACATGTTAGAAAGTGTGAGAATTATCTGAACATGTCATAAAGATTAGAAAATTAGTTAAACATGTAAGAAAGTGTGAAAATTATTTGAACATATCATAAAAATAAGAAATCAGTTGAACATGTCATAAAGATAAGAAAATTAGTTGAACGTGTAAGAAATTGTGAGAATTAGTAGAACATGTAAGTAAGTGTGAGAATTAGTTGAACATGTCAGAAGAAGACAACAGTTTCAAAATTAGCTGAGCATGTAAAGAGAAGGCAAAAGTTTGAGAATTAGATGAACATGTAAGGAGAAGGCAAAATTTGAGAATTAGTTGAACATGTAAGGAGAAGGCAAAATTTGAGAATTAGGTGAACATGTAAGGATAAGGCAAAATTTGAGAATTAGGTGAACATGTAAAGAGAAGGCAAAAGTTTGAGAATTAGTTGAACATGTATGGAAGAGGCAAAAGTTTGAGAATTAGTTGAACATGTAAGGAGAAGGCAAAATTTGAGAATTAGTTGAACATGTAAGGATAAGGCAAAAGTTTGAGAATTAGTTGAACATGTAAGGATAAGGCAAAAGTTTGAGAATTAGTTGAACATGTAAGCAGAAGGCAAAAGTTTGAGAATTAGGTGAACATGTAAGGAAAAGGCAAAAGTTTGAGAATTAGTTGAACATGTAGGGAAAAGGCAAAAGTTTGAGAATTAGTTGAACATGTAAGGAAAAGGCAAAAGTTTGAGAATTAGTTGAACATGTAAGGAAAAGGCAAAAGTTTGGAAATTAGTTGAACATGTAACCAGAAGGCAAAAGTTTGAGAATTAGTTGAACATGTAAGGAAAAGGCAAAAGTTTGAGAATTAGTTGAACATGTAAGGAGAAGGCAAAAGTTTGAGAATTAGTTGAACATGTAAGGAGAAGGCAAAAGTTTGAGAATTAGTTGAACATGTAAGGAAAAGGCAAACGTTTGTGAATTAGTTGAACATGTAAGGAGAAGGCAAAAGTTTGAGAATTAGTTGAACATGTAAGGAAAAGGCAAAAGTTTGAGAATTAGTTGAACTTGTAAGGAGAAGGCAAAAGTTTGAGAATCAGAGAATCGCTAGAAAAGTGATGTAATAAAATGGGACAGAGAAATGATCTAAATATGCTCATCAATTAACAAGAGAAAAGAAAAGTATTATTATTGTAATCAACATCAACACATGCGTGCCCTGCCAGCGCTAACCTGATGGCATCTGATCATAAATGGCGGTATTTCTATGCAACAAAAACAACATCAATTCTTTTTTCTCTTCTGAATCTCAACTGTTATTATTCTTTCATTGTGTCAGTAGCCATGGCTCTGTTATCAAATATTTGTGATAATATTTATAGACGGCACTAAATCGGTTCTCCAAGGTGAAGGCCGTGGCAAGAACTAGTATAGTCTCTTGTCATGGGCAGTGAAAGCAGGAAAACGTGTGTCCATTCTCTTGTCATTGGCAGTGAAAGCAGGAAAACCTATGTTCATTCTCTTGTCATTGGCAGTGAAAGCAGGAAAACGTGTGTCCATTCTCTTGTCACGGGTAGTGAAAGCAGGAAAACGT
Organism: Achatina immaculata; assembly: GCA_009760885.1. NCBI lineage: Eukaryota > Metazoa > Mollusca > Gastropoda > Stylommatophora > Achatinidae > Lissachatina > Lissachatina immaculata. The sequence continues at coordinate 32,206,250 of CM019708.1, forward strand.
GTGTCCATTCTCTTGTCACGGGTAGTGAAAGCAGGAAAACGTGTGTCCATTCTCTTGTCATGGGCAGTGAAAGCAGGAAAACCTATGTTCATTCTCTTGTCACGGGCAGTGAAAGCAGGAAAACCTATGTTCATTCTCTTGTCACGGGCAGTGAAAGCAGGAAAACGTGTGTCCATTCTCTTGTCACGGGTAGTGAAAGCAGGAAAACGTGTGTCCATTCTCTTGTCACGGGTAGTGAAAGCAGGAAAACGTGTGTCCATTCTCTTGTCACGGGTAGTGAAAGCAGGAAAACGTGTGTCCATTCTCTTGTCACGGGTAGTGAAAGCAGGAAAACGTGTGTCCATTCTCTTGTCACGGGTAGTGAAAGCAGGAAAACGTGTGTCCATTCTCTTGTCACGGGTAGTGAAAGCAGGAAAACGTGTGTCCATTCTCTTGTCACGGGTAGTGAAAGCAGGAAAACGTGTGTCCATTCTCTTGTCATTGGCAGTGAAAGCAGGAAAACGTGTGTCCATTCTCTTGTCATGGGCAGTGAAAGCAGGAAAACCTATGTTCATTCTCTTGTCATTGGCAGTGAAAGCAGGAAAACCTGTGTTCATTCTCTTGTCATTGGCAGTGAAAGCAGGAAAACCTATGTTCATTCTCTTGTCATTGGCAGTGAAAGCAGGAAAACCTATGTTCATTCTCTTGTCATTGGCAGTGAAAGCAGGAAAACGTGTGTCCATTCTCTTGTCATTGGCAGTGAAAGCAGGAAAACGTGTGTCCATTCTCTTGTCACGGGTAGTGAAAGCAGGAAAACCTGTGTTCATTCTCTTGTCATTGGCAGTGAAAGCAGGAAAACGTGTGTCCATTCTCTTGTCATTGGCAGTGAAAGCAGGAAAACCTATGTTCATTCTCTTGTCACGGGCAGTGAAAGCAGGAAAACGTGTGTCCATTCTCTTGTCACGGGCAGTGAAAGCAGGAAAACCTATGTTCATTCTCTTGTCACGGGCAGTGAAAGCAGGAAAACGTGTGTCCATTCTCTTGTCATTGGCAGTGAAAGCAGGAAAACCTATGTTCATTCTCTTGTCATGGGCAGTGAAAGCAGGAAAACGTGTGTCCATTCTCTTGTCATTGGCAGTGAAAGCAGGAAAACCTATGTTCATTCTCTTGTCATTGGCAGTGAAAGCAGGAAAACCTGTGTTCATTCTCTTGTCATTGGCAGTGAAAGCAGGAAAACGTGTGTCCATTCTCTTGTCATTGGCAATGACAGCAGCAAAATTTGTGTCCATTCTCTTGTCATTGGCAGTGAAAGCAGGAAAACCTGTGTTCATTCTCTTGTCACGGGCAGTGAAAGCAGGAAAACCTATGTTCATTCTCTTGTCACGGGCAGTGAAAGCAGGAAAACCTATGTTCATTCTCTTGTCATTGGCAGTGAAAGCAGGAAAACCTATGTTCATTCTCTTGTCATTGGCAGTGAAAGCAGGAAAACCTATGTTCATTCTCTTGTCACGGGTAGTGAAAGCAGGAAAACCTATGTTCATTCTCTTGTCACGGGCAGTGAAAGCAGGAAAATGTGTGTCCATTCTCTTGTCACGGGCAGTGAAAGCAGGAAAACGTGTGTCCATTCTCTTGTCACGGGCAGTGAAAGCAGGAAAACCTGTGTTCATTCTCTTGTCATTGGCAGTGAAAGCAGGAAAACGTGTGTTCATTTTCTTGTCACGGGCAGTGAAAGCAGGAAAACCTATGTTCATTCTCTTGTCATGGGCAGTGAAAGCAGGAAAACCTATGTTCATTCTCTTGTCACGGGTAGTGAAAGCAGGAAAACCTATGTTCATTCTCTTGTCACGGGCAGTGAAAGCAGGAAAATGTGTGTCCATTCTCTTGTCACGGGCAGTGAAAGCAGGAAAACGTGTGTCCATTCTCTTGTCACGGACAGTGAAAGCAGGAAAACCTATGTTCATTCTCTTGTCATGGGCAGTGAAAGGAGGAAAACGTGTGTTCATTTTCTTGTCGTGGACAATGAAAGCAGGAAAACGTGTGTCCATTCTCTTGTCACGGGCAGTGAAAGCAGGAAAACCTGTGTCCATTCTCTTGTCACGGACAGTGAAAGCAGGAAAACCTATGTTCATTCTCTTGTCACGGGCAGTGAAAGCAGGAAAACCTATGTTCATTCTCTTGTCATTAGCAGTGAAGGCAGGAAAACCTGTGTTCATTCTCTTGTCACGGGCAGTGAAAGCAGGAAAACCTATGTTCATTCTCTTGTCATTGGCAGTGAAGGCAGAAAAACTTGTGCCCATTAGTTGAACATGTAAGGAGAAGGCAAAAGTTTGAGAATTAGTTGAACATGTAAGGAGAGGGCAAAAGTTTGAGAATTAGTTGAACATGTACGGAGAAGGCAAAAGTTTGAGAATCAGAGAATCGCTAGAAAAGTGATGTAATAAAATGGGACAGAGAAATGATCTAAATATGCTCATCAATTAACAAGAGAAAAGAAAAGTATTATTATTGTAATCAACATCAACACATGCGTGCCCTGCCAGCGCTAACCTGATGGCATCTGATCATAAATGGCGGTATTTCTATGCAACAAAAACAACATCAATTCTTTTTTCTCTTCTGAATCTCAACTGTTATTATTCTTTTCATTGTGTCAGTAGCCATGGCTCTGTTATCAAATATTTGTGATAATATTTATAGACGGCACTAAATCGGTTCTCCAAGGTGAAGGCCGTGGCAAGAACTAGTATAGTATGTTGTCACGTGATCAAGCGTGCATGTTCCAACTTCGTTCAGTGTCTTGGCGCAGAGGAGGTTCTGCTACTGCTTGGTTCGTGAACATTACACAGCTATATCGGTGCATTCATTAATCAGCAGACTTTCACGTAAATCAGTCCAAGATAAGTGGACAATCTGCCAGATCGAGCGCCTCAAGAAAACAACAATTCATCTGCTGTCTCCAGTTCGTGTTGACAGGACGAGAAAGATTGTGTCCATTCTCTTGTCACGGACAATGACAGCAGCAAAATTTGTGTCCATTCTCTTGTCACTGGCAGCGAAATCAGGAAAACCTGTGTTCATTCTCTTGTCACGGGCAGTGGAGCAGAAGATGGTTGTTAGATACAGTGGGAGCAGAAGATGACTGTTAGATTGAGTGGGAGCAGAAGATGGTTGTTAGATAGAGTGGGAGCAGAAGATGACTGTTAGATTGAGTGGGAGCAGAAGATGATGTGGGAGCAGAAGATGATTGTTTGACTTGGAGCAGAAGATGATTGTATGAGTGGGAGCAGAAGATGATTGTTTGAGTGGGAGCAGAAGATGATTGTTTGAGTGGGAGCAGAAGATGGCTGCTAGACTGAGTGGGAGGAGAAGATGATTATTAGAGTGAGAGAAGAAGATGATTATTTGAGTGGGAGCAGAAGATGATTATTTAAGTGGGAGCAGAAGATGATTGTTTGAGTGGGAGCAGAAGATGATTGTTTGAGTGGGAGCAGAAGATGATTGTTTGAGTGGGAGCAAAATTTGAGAATTAGGTGAACATGTAAGGATAAGGCAAAATTTGAGAATTAGGTGAACATGTAAAGAGAAGGCAAAAGTTTGAGAATTAGTTGAACATGTATGGAAGAGGCAAAAGTTTGAGAATTAGTTGAACATGTAAGGAAAAGATTTGAGAATTAGTTGAACATGTAAGGATAAGGCAAAAGTTTGAGAATTAGTTGAACATGTAAGGATAAGGCAAAAGTTTGAGAATTAGTTGAACATGTAACCAGAAGGCAAAAGTTTGAGAATTAGTTGAACATGTAAGGAAAAGGCAAAAGTTTGAGAATTAGTTGAACATGTAAGGAGAAGGCAAAAGTTTGAGAATTAGTTGAACATGTAAGGAGAAGGCAAAAGTTTGAGAATTAGTTGAACATGTAAGGAAAAGGCAAACGTTTGTGAATTAGTTGAACATGTAAGGAGAAGACAAAAGTTTGAGAATTAGTTGAACATGTAAGGAAAAGGCAAAAGTTTGAGAATTAGTTGAACTTGTAAGGAGAAGGCAAAAGTTTGAGAATCAGAGAATCGCTAGAAAAGTGATGTAATAAAATGGGACAGAGAAATGATCTAAATATGCTCATCAATTAACAAGAGAAAAGAAAAGTATTATTATTGTAATCAACATCAACACATGCGTGCCCTGCCAGCGCTAACCTGATGGCATCTGATCATAAATGGCGGTATTTCTATGCAACAAAAACAACATCAATTCTTTTTTCTCTTCTGAATCTCAACTGTTATTATTCTTTTCATTGTGTCAGTAGCCATGGCTCTGTTATCAAATATTTGTGATAATATTTATAGACGGCACTAAATCGGTTCTCCAAGGTGAAGGCCGTGGCAAGAACTAGTATAGTATGTTGTCACGTGATCAAGCGTGCATGTTCCAACTTCGTTCAGTGTCTTGGCGCAGAGGAGGTTCTGCTACTGCTTGATTCGTGAACATTACACAGCTATATCGGTGCATTCATTAATCAGCAGACTTTCACGTAAATCAGTCCAAGATAAGTGGACAATCTGCCAGATCGAGCGCCTCAAGAAAACAACAATTCATCTGCTGTCTCCAGTTCGTGTTGACAGGACGAGAAAGATTGTGTCCATTCTCTTGTCACGGACAATGACAGCAGCAAAATTTGTGTCCATTCTCTTGTCACTGGCAGTGAAAGCAGGAAAACCTGTGTTCATTCTCTTGTCACGGGCAGTGAAAGTAGGAAAACCTATGTTCATTCTCTTGTCACGGGCAGTTAAAGCAGGAAAACCTATGTTCATTCTCTTGTCATTGGCAGTGAAAGCAGGAAAACCTATGTTCATTCTCTTGTCATGGGCAGTGAAAGCAGGAAAACCTATGTTCATTCTCTTGTCACGGGTAGTGAAAGCAGGAAAACTTATGTTCATTCTCTTGTCACGGGCAGTGAAAGCAGGAAAATGTGTGTCCATTCTCTTGTCACGGGCAGTGAAAGCAGGAAAACGTGTGTCCATTCTCTTGTCACGGGCAGTGAAAGCAGGAAAACCTGTGTTCATTCTCTTGTCATTGGCAGTGAAAGCAGGAAAACGTGTGTTCATTTTCTTGTCACGGGCAGTGAAAGCAGGAAAACCTATGTTCATTCTCTTGTCATGGGCAGTGAAAGCAGGAAAACCTATGTTCATTCTCTTGTCACGGGTAGTGAAAGCAGGAAAACCTATGTTCATTCTCTTGTCACGGGCAGTGAAAGCAGGAAAATGTGTGTCCATTCTCTTGTCACGGGCAGTGAAAGCAGGAAAACGTGTGTCCATTCTCTTGTCACGGACAGTGAAAGCAGGAAAACCTATGTTCATTCTCTTGTCATGGGCAGTGAAAGGAGGAAAACGTGTGTTCATTTTCTTGTCGTGGACAATGAAAGCAGGAAAACGTGTGTCCATTCTCTTGTCACGGGCAGTGAAAGCAGGAAAACCTGTGTCCATTCTCTTGTCACGGACAGTGAAAGCAGGAAAACCTATGTTCATTCTCTTGTCACGGGCAGTGAAAGCAGGAAAACCTATGTTCATTCTCTTGTCATTGGCAGTGAAAGCAGGAAAACCTGTGTTCATTCTCTTGTCACGGGCAGTGAAAGCAGGAAAACCTATGTTCATTCTCTTGTCATTGGCAGTGAAGGCAGAAAAACTTGTGCCCATTAGTTGAACATGTAAGGAGAAGGCAAAAGTTTGAGAATTAGTTGAACATGTAAGGAGAGGGCAAAAGTTTGAGAATTAGTTGAACATGTACGGAGAAGGCAAAAGTTTGAGAATCAGAGAATCGCTAGAAAAGTGATGTAATAAAATGGGACAGAGAAATGATCTAAATATGCTCATCAATTAACAAGAGAAAAGAAAAGTATTATTATTGTAATCAACATCAACACATGCGTGCCCTGCCAGCGCTAACCTGATGGCATCTGATCATAAATGGCGGTATTTCTATGCAACAAAAACAACATCAATTCTTTTTTCTCTTCTGAATCTCAACTGTTATTATTCTTTTCATTGTGTCAGTAGCCATGGCTCTGTTATCAAATATTTGTGATAATATTTATAGACGGCACTAAATCGGTTCTCCAAGGTGAAGGCCGTGGCAAGAACTAGTATAGTATGTTGTCACGTGATCAAGCGTGCATGTTCCAACTTCGTTCAGTGTCTTGGCGCAGAGGAGGTTCTGCTACTGCTTGGTTCGTGAACATTACACAGCTATATCGGTGCATTCATTAATCAGCAGACTTTCACGTAAATCAGTCCAAGATAAGTGGACAATCTGCCAGATCGAGCGCCTCAAGAAAACAACAATTCATCTGCTGTCTCCAGTTCGTGTTGACAGGACGAGAAAGATTGTGTCCATTCTCTTGTCACGGACAATGACAGCAGCAAAATTTGTGTCCATTCTCTTGTCACTGGCAGCGAAATCAGGAAAACCTGTGTTCATTCTCTTGTCACGGGCAGTGAAAGCAGGAAAACGTGTGTCCATTCTCTTGTCACGGGTAGTGAAAGCAGGAAAACCTATGTTCATTCTCTTGTCATTGGCAGTGAAAGCAGGAAAACGTGTGTTCATTTTCTTGTCACGATCAGTGAAAGCAGGAAACCCTGTGTCCATTCTCTTGTCACGGGCAGTGAAAGCAGGAAAACCTATGTTCATTTTCTTGTCACGGGCAGTGAAAGCAGGAAAACCTATGTTCATTCTCTTGTCATGGGCAGTGAAAGCAAGAAAATGTGGTCCATTCTCTTGTCACGGACAGTGAAAGCAGGAAAACGTGTGTCCATTCTCTTGTCACGGGCAGTGAAAGCAGGAAAACCTATGTTCATTCTCTTGTCACGGGCGGTGAAAGCAGGAAAACGTGTGTCCATTCTCTTGTCACGGGCAGTGAAAGCAGGAAAACGTGTGTCCATTCTCTTGTCACGGACAGTGAAAGCAGGAAAACCTGTGTCCATTCTCTTGTCACGGACAGTGAAAGCAGGAAAACCTGTGTTCATTCTCTTGTCACGGGCAGTGAAAGCAGGAAAACGTGTGTCCATTCTCTTGTCACGGACAGTGAAAGCAGGAAAACCTGTGTTCATTCTCTTGTCACGGACAGTGAAAGTAGGAAAACCTATGTTCATTCTCTTTTCACGGGCAGTGAAAGCAGGAAAACCTGTGTTCATTCTCTTGTCACGGGCAGTGAAAGCAGGAAAACCTGTGTTCATTCTCTTGTCATGGGCAGTGAAAGCAGGAAAACGTGTGTCTATTCTCTTTTCACGGACAGTGAAAGCAGGAAAACCTATGTTCATTCTCTTGTCACGGACAGTGAAAGCAGGAAAACCTGTGTCCATTCTCTTATCACGGACAGTGAAAGCAGGAAAACCTGTGTTCATTCTCTTGTCACGGGCAGTGAAATCAGGAAAACCTATGTTCATTCTCTTGTCATTGGCAATGAAGGCAGAAAAACGTGTGTTCATTTTCTTGTCACGGGCAGTGAAAGCAGGAAAACGTGTGTCCATTCTCTTGTCACGGGCAGTGAAAGCAGGAAAACCTGTGTTCATTCTCTTGTCATGGGCAGTGAAAACAAGAGACAGATAGAGAAAAGTTTGTACCGATTATTTTCTAGAACTTGTTGATACTTTTTTGTTTTCTTTCTGATAAGATTTGAGCTGAGATGATAGTTAATAAATTGTGATAATGATACCAGAAGATGAAGAGGAAGAGCAAGAGAAGTGATCCTGGACAGTCTGATGGGATGATGTGAGAGGAGATCACCAACTGAGCTGATGGCCTGCATGAAGGGTCGTGTACTCTGGAGAAACATGATAGCCAACGCCAGTCGGCACGACACCTGATGATGACGGTGATGAATGGTACATAGAGCATAGAAAATAAATTGTAGTTATGATACAAAGAATATAGAAAATAAATTGTAGTAATGATACAAAGAATATAGAAAATAAATTGTGATAATGATACAAAGAACAAAGAAAATAAATTGTGGTAATGATATATAGAACCTAGAACCAAGGTATTTCTTGTAATAGAAACAAATTATTTCTTGTAATTGAACACAAGGTATTTCTCGTAATAGAACCAAAGTATTTCTTGTAATAGAACCAAGGTATTTCTTGTGATATAACCAAGGTACTTCTTGCAATAGTACTAAGGTATGTCTTGTAATAGAATCAAGGTGTTTCTTGTATCTTAAGATTTTTAGGAATGACAATTTGCTTCTAGAGCTATTTTATAAACAGAACACAATCGGAACAATAGCTCTGGCTTTGATTTCTAAGTCTTTGGAGTTTTGATTTTTTTTCCCGATCAGTGACTTTTGATTTTTTTTTCTGGATCACTGACTTTTGATTTTTTTCCGGATCACTGACTTCTGATTTTTTTTCTGGATCAGTGACTTTTGATTTTTTTCCCGGATCACTGACTTTTGATTTTTTTTCCAGTCACATACTTTTGATTTTTTTTTCCCGGATCATTGACTTTTGATTTTTTTTTCAGATCACATACTTTTGATTTTTTTTTCCGGATCATTGACTTTTGATTTTTTTCCGGATCACTAACTTTTGATTTTTCATTGTGTTACCTGCCGCCAAGTATGTGCAGGTCTTTTCAGTCTGTCTGTGTCCGTGCCCGCTGTAGGTGGTGGACTACAATATGGCAGCAGAAAACAAGACTGTCACATACAGCTTGAGCGTCTACACTGGTAAGGCCAGGGAGTCTCTTACTGTAAGCACATAATATAAAAGTTGTACAGCAGACATATGAGTACAAGATACAGGCATTGTACATCCACTTCCGTAAACACACAAAAAATGCGCTGTACACATAAAGCATTGCACAACTATGTAAGAAAATAAACCGTACATATATCAGCACCTTGTACAGAAAATCTGTAAGTGCTACATAAAGCATTGTACTTAAAGAACATAAAACTTACAGTTATATCAGCATTTTCTACAGATAATCTGAAAGTGCTACATAAAGGACCGTACGACTGTGTAAGAACATAAAACATACAGTTATATCAGCACCCTCAACAGATGATCTAAAAGTGCTACAGAGTTTCCGACACATCCTTCTCATCTTCTGGAAACTAAGATGTGTGCGTGGTGAGGAGATGAATGCGAACAAGTCATGATATTTTGTTGTTTTTTTTCAGCCCAATAAAATCATGATATTTCATGTTTGTTTCAGAGCAAGAAACTCATATTTCATGCTTGTTTCAGCCAATAAACTCATAGTTCAAGCTTGTTTCAGCACAAGAAACTCATGATATTTTCACGTTTGTTTCAGCACAAGAAACTCATGATATTTTCACATTTGTTTCAGCACAAGAAACTCATGATATTTCATGTTGTTTTCACGACAAGAAACTCATGATATTTCATGTTTCAACTACTCACATTTTGGCTATGAAAGGGTTCTTCCCCCCCCCCCCCCCTTCTCTGGAGCTTGAAAGTGGCAAGGGAAAGGGCAGCGACCCACAACAAGGCTCCACCTTCCAGCGCGGACCGCGACTCTCATATTTGGCCGACTGAGAGAATCTTTCGTGCTGAAGCTCTTTATTTAGCCCGCTGTTTAAAAGTCTCCAATAAACCTGAAAAGAATATGTGGTGGCAAGCTTCCAACAATCCCGGACTCTGCGCTGTCTGGAGAAAAGGCCAGCTATTCTTTCGCGTTCCGCGATAGTTCGCAGTTACGGCCGGAATGTATAGAGGACACTTGTGTTAATCCGCCACAGATATTGTTCGCGCCAAGTCCCCGGCGACACAGTGTCGCAATGTTCCAATCCTTGAAAGAAAACGCAGCGAAATGTGCTGAGAGAGATCAACAGCGTTTTCACTAATGCAAAGAATGTACAAGAAAAAGGCCCATGTCTTCTGCCAGCCGATTTTATATCTATTAAAAAAAAAGGACATTATGGCGTCCAAAATCCGGCCTTTTCCTCCGCCGACAGCAGAGTCGTAAAGGTCAGGACTCTTGGTAAAAGTTGTAGATTGGAGAGCGGTGCTCAAAGATCGCTTTAGAATAAACGTGTTAGAGCGGACAATGACAAGCGCTACGAAGCCCATGTGGGATCATTATGGGTCTATTCCTGCCAGCCCGACATGCGTCACAATCAAGTCTATATTCTGTAACAATAGCTTAGCTTAGTTAGGGTTGCGTCACTTGCCTTGCGGGCTGGGGAGGGGGTGGAGGTGAGGAGAATGAGGAGAAATATAAGTATCACGTCGTTATGTGACATTAGCCAGCTTCAGATGATGTTATGTTGCGATAAAACTGGTGGTAGAGTGGTCACGTTGAGAGAAAGCTGGTAGCAAAACAGTCAAGTTGAGAGAAAGTTGGTGGCAAAACAGTCAAGTTGAGAGAAAGTTGGTGGTAAAACAGTCAAGTTGAGAGAAAGTTGGTGGTAGAACAGTCAAGTTGAGAGAAAGTTGGTGGTAGAACAGTCAAGTTGAGAGAAAGTTGGTGGTGGAAAAGTTGAGAGAAAGTTGGTGGTGGAACAGTAAAGTTGAGAGAAAGTTGGTGACAGAAAAGTTGAGTGAAAGTTGGTGATAGAACAGTCAAGTTGAGAGAAAGTTGGTGTTAGAAACGTTGAGAGAAAGTTGGTGGTAGAACAGTCAAGTTGAGAGAAAGTTGGTGGTAGAACAGTCAAGTTGAGGGAAAGTTGGTGGTAGAACAGTCAAGTTGAGAGAAAGTTGGTGACAGAAAAGTTGAGAGAAAGTTGGTGATAGAAAAGTTGAGAGAAAGCTTGTGGTAGAAAAGTTGAGAAAAAGTTGGTGGTAGAAAAGTAGAGAGAAAGTTGTTGGTAGAAAAGTTGAGTGAAAGTTGGTGGTAGAAAAGTTGAGAGAAAGTTGGTGGTAGAAAAGTTGAAAGAAAGTTGGTGATAGAAAAGTTGAGAGAAAGTTGGTGGTAGAAAAGTTGAGAGAAAGTTGGTGATAGAAAGGTTGAGAAAAAGTTGGTGATAGAAAAATTGAGAGAAAGTTGGTGGTAGAAAAGTTGAGAGAAAGTTGGTGGTAGAGTGTACAAGTTGAGAGAAAGTTGGTGATAGAAAGGTTGAAAGATAGTTGGTGGTAGAGTGTACAAGTTCAAAGAAAGTTGGTGATAGAAAAGTTCAGAGAAAGTAGGTGGTAGAATGTACAAGTTGAGAGAAAGTTGGTGATAAAAAGTTGAGAGAAAGTTGGTGGTAGAGTGTACAAGTTGAGAGAAAGTAGTTGGTAGAGTGTACAAGCTGAGAGAAAGTTAGTGGTAGAAAAGTTGAGAGAAAATTGGTGGTAGAAAAGTTGAGAGAAAGTTGGTGGTAGACTGTACAAGTTCGGAGAAAGTTAGTGGTAGAGTGTACAAGGTGAGAGAAAGTTGGTGGTAGAGTGTACAAGTTGAGAGAAAAGTGGTGGTAGAGTGTACAAGTTGAGAGAAAGTTGGTGGCAGAGTGTACAAGTTGAGAGAAAGCTGGTGATAGAAAATTCAAGTTGATAGAAAGTTGGTGGTAGAGTGTAGAAGTTGAGAGAAAGTTGGTGATAGAGTGTACAAGTTGAGATAAAGCTGGTGATAGAACAGCCAAGTTGAGAGAAAGTTGGTGGTAGAAAAGTCAAGTTGAGAGAAAGATGGTGATAGAACAGTCAAGTTGAGAGAAAGCTGGTGATAGAACAATCAAGTTGAGAGAAAGCTTGTGATAGTACAGTCATACTGATAGAAAGTTGGTGGTAGAGTGTACAAGTTGAGAGAAAGCTGGTGATAGGACAGTGAAGTTGAAAGACAGTTGATGGTAGAGTGTACAAGTTGAAAGAATGTTGGTGGTAGAGTGTACAAGTTGAAAGAATGTTGGTGGTAGAGTGTACAAGTTGAGAGAAAGTTTGTGGTAGAGTGTACATGTTGAGAGAAAGCTGGTGATAGAAAAGTAAAATTGACAGAAAGTTGGTGGTAGAGTGTACAAGTTGAGAGAAAGTTGGTGGTAGAGTGTACAAGTTGAGAGAAAGCTGGTGGTAGAGTGTACAAGGTGAGAGAAAGTTGGTGGTAGAGTGTACAAGTTGAAAGAAAGTTGGTATTAGAAACGTTGAGGGAAAGTTGGTGGTAGAACAATCAAGTTGAGAAAAAGCTGGTAGTAGAGTGTAGAAGGTAAGAGAAATTTGATAATAGAACAGTCAAGTTGAGAGAAAGTTGGTGGTAGAGTGTACAAGTTGAGATAAAATTGGTGGTAGAGTGCACACGTTGAGAGAAAGTTGGTGATAGAACAGGCAAGTTGAGAGAAAGCTGGTGGTAGAAAATTTGAGAGAAAGCTGGTGGCAGAAAAGTTGAGAGAAAGCTGGTGGTAGAAAATCTGAGAGAAAGCTGGTGGTAGAAAAGTTGAGAGAAAGCTGTTGGCAGAAAAATTCAGAGAAAGCTGGTGATAGAACAGTCAAGTTGAGAGAAAGTTGGTGGTAGAATGGACTATAAAGGATAACATGGCAGTCTCTGAACTCCTTGTGGGTACATTATTGGCGCACGTAACTACCCGCACAAACTGAAGTGCTCACAGACGCCCGACACAAACACTCAGCCAGACATCCACAAACAACTACACTGCATGCCTAACAATAAGACAGAAATAGGAAAATGGCTTGGCCTAGATGACGTCACTTGTGTGGCACAAACAGAATGTTAACTTTTCACACTTGTAGACCAGTCTGTGTCTTGCTTGAGACTCGCTCTAGACCGAGTCAAGGCCTGCTCGAGACCAGCATGTTAACGAGTTGCAGTAAAAATTGACCTCGTGAGTGTTGTCTTACTACATGAACTTGGAGAGCTCGAGGAAAGATTCGTGCCTTGGTCTCGTGTAGCAACAGAGTAGTCTTCCCTTGATGTAGCAACAGAGTAGTCTTCCCTTGATGTATCAACATAGTAGTTTTCCCTTGATGAAAATATGGGCACTGACACCATATCCCTATGCGCTTCTAAGGCATGGCGGGATTACTTTTACTTTTTTTTACTTTACTTAGCAACAGAGTAGTCTTGGCTTGATGTAGCAACAGAGTTATTTTCTCTTGATGTAGCAACGTAGTTATCTTCTCTTGATGTAGCAATATAGTTATCTTCTCTTGGTGTAGCAACAGAGTTATTTTCTCTTGATGTAGCAACGTAGTTATCTTCTCTTGATGTAGCAATATAGTTATCTTCTCTTGGTGTAGCAACAGAGTTATCTTCTCTTGATGTAGCAACAAGAACATAACAGATTGGATTTTTAAAAAATCTACTCAATATTCAACACTGTTAGCAGTTAGTCAGCACAGAAGTTACTCAACACTGTTAACAGTTAGTCAGCACAGAAGTTACTCAACACTGTTAGCAGTTAGTCAGCACAGAAGTTATTCAACACTGTTAACAGTTAGTCAGCACAGAAGTTACTCAACACTGTCAGCAGTTAGTCAGCACAGAAGTTACTCAACATAAAAATTACTCAACAGAATAGTGAAAAAAGATGGATGGATTGTTTAGTTTTACAAAAAAAGATAAAAAGAGTGAGGAAAGTGAGCAGAAAGCAAGATGAAGGACATACAACAATCCAGTATTTCGGCCAAAACCCTTTTAAAGGATCACACACAAAAACAACACAACAGATAAAAACATGAAAAATATATGAAAAATATAGACTTAGCTTTTTGGTTTCCTTCTTGTAAGAGAGTCCAGCACGAAATGCGCCCAGATAGACGAAGACATACGAAGATAAACGAAGATAGACGAAGACATACGAAGATAAACGAAGATAGACGAAGACATACGAAGATAAACGAAGATAGACGAAGACATACGAAGATAAACGAAGACATACGAAGATAGACGAAGACATACGAAGATAGACGAAGAATGTGCCATATTTTCCCTCTACATTCTATGCACACACACAAACACGCACACACTTAGCCAATATTATGATAGAACAATTCAGTTTCTGTCGCTTCCTGTTTTCTCTTCAAAGTTTTATCATTAAATTGTTCATGTGGACCAGCAAGTCTTCCACACACTCTAGAAAGCTGGTGGTAGAAAATCTGAGAGAAAGCTGGTGGTAGAAAAGTTGAGAGAAAGCTGTTGGCAGAAAAATTCAGAGAAAGCTGGTGATAGAACAGTCAAGTTGAGAGAAAGTTGGTGGTAGAATGGACTATAAAGGATAACATGGCAGTCTCTGAACTCCTTGTGGGTACATTATTGGCGCACGTAACTACCCGCACAAACTGAAGTGCTCACAGACGCCCGACACAAACACTCAGCCAGACATCCACAAACAACTACACTGCATGCCTAACAATAAGACAGAAATAGGAAAATGGCTTGGCCTAGATGACGTCACTTGTGTGGCACAAACAGAATGTTAACTTTTCACACTTGTAGACCAGTCTGTGTCTTGCTTGAGACTCGCTCTAGACCGAGTCAAGGCCTGCTCGAGACCAGCATGTTAACGAGTTGCAGTAAAAATTGACCTCGTGAGTGTTGTCTTACTACATGAACTTGGAGAGCTCGAGGAAAGATTCGTGCCTTGGTCTCGTGTAGCAACAGAGTAGTCTTCCCTTGATGTAGCAACAGAGTAGTCTTCCCTTGATGTATCAACATAGTAGTTTTCCCTTGATGAAAATATGGGCACTGACACCATATCCCTATGCGCTTCTAAGGCATGGCGGGATTACTTTTACTTTTTTTTACTTTACTTAGCAACAGAGTAGTCTTGGCTTGATGTAGCAACAGAGTTATTTTCTCTTGATGTAGCAACGTAGTTATCTTCTCTTGATGTAGCAATATAGTTATCTTCTCTTGGTGTAGCAACAGAGTTATCTTCTCTTGATGTAGCAACGTAGTTATCTTCTCTTGATGTAGCAATATAGTTATCTTCTCTTGGTGTAGCAACAGAGTTATCTTCTCTTGATGTAGCAACAAGAACATAACAGATTGGATTTTTAAAAAATCTACTCAATATTCAACACTGTTAGCAGTTAGTCAGCACAGAAGTTACTCAACACTGTTAACAGTTAGTCAGCACAGAAGTTACTCAACACTGTTAGCAGTTAGTCAGCACAGAAGTTATTCAACACTGTTAACAGTTAGTCAGCACAGAAGTTACTCAACACTGTCAGCAGTTAGTCAGCACAGAAGTTACTCAACATAAAAATTACTCAACAGAATAGTGAAAAAAGATGGATGGATTGTTTAGTTTTACAAAAAAAGATAAAAAGAGTGAGGAAAGTGAGCAGAAAGCAAGATGAAGGACATACAACAATCCAGTATTTCGGCCAAAACCCTTTTAAAGGATCACACACAAAAACAACACAACAGATAAAAACATGAAAAATATATGAAAAATATAGACTTAGCTTTTTGGTTTCCTTCTTGTAAGAGAGTCCAGCACGAAATGCGCCCAGATAGACGAAGACATACGAAGATAAACGAAGATAGACGAAGACATACGAAGATAAACGAAGATAGACGAAGACATACGAAGATAAACGAAGATAGACGAAGACATACGAAGATAAACGAAGACATACGAAGATAGACGAAGACATACGAAGATAGACGAAGAATGTGCCATATTTTCCCTCTACATTCTATGCACACACACAAACACGCACACACTTAGCCAATATTATGATAGAACAATTCAGTTTCTGTCGCTTCCTGTTTTCTCTTCAAAGTTTTATCATTAAATTGTTCATGTGGACCAGCAAGTCTTCCACACACTCTGTGGACCAGCAAGATTTCCACACACTCTGTGGACCAGCAAGTCTTCCACATACTCTTTGGACCAGCAATTCTTCCACACACTCTGTGGACCAGCAAGATTTCCACACACTCTGTGGACCAGCAAGTCTTCCACACACTCTGTGGACCAGCAAGATTTCCACACACTCTGTGGACCAGCAAGATTTCCACACACTCTATGGACCAGCAAGTCTTCCACACACTCTGTGGAACTGTCTATATTCCACTCTTCTTCAGCTCCACTGGTTCTCAGCCAATGAAAAATGTTTCTGGCCTGATGCAGCAGACGCGAAGTTCAGCCAGTCACGGCCGCTGAGACATAACTCGGAGCGGAACTGAAATAACTCGAGCGAAATGATTGCTGATTGGTTCAATAAATGGACAAGGGAAGGGAAAGTCTCGCCATGTTTTTAGTCTTTGGGCAGAATTTCGGAACATAGAACAGACAAACAGAACAGAGTCAGAACAAGAACTTACATGACAAACAGAACAGAGTCAGAACAAGAACTTACATGACAAACAGAACAGAGTCAGAACAAGAACTTACATGACAAACAGAACAGAATCAGAACAAGAACTTACATGACAAACAGAACAGAATCAGAACAAGAACTTACATTACAAACAGAACAGAGTCAAAACAAGAACTTACATTACAAACAGAACAGAATCAGAACAAGAACTTACATGACAAACAGAACAGAGAACAAGAACTTACATGACAAACAGAACAGAGTCAGAATAAGAACTTACATGACAAACAGAACACAGTCAGAACAAGAACGTATAAAGAACTGAAAACAGAAAAAAAAAACAGATACACAAAATAGATTTTACGTATCTATCTATCTATCTATCTATCTATCTATCTATCTATCTATCTATCTATCTATCTATCTATCTATCTATCTTGCTGCCAGCCGATTCTTATCTTATATCTTATATCCTTCCCGTGTCGTTAAACATCACATAGGGCTCGCAAGATAGTTCGCAAAATTTTTCCTGTCTTCGGTGAGTCTTTCAACCTCATCAAAGGATTTTATGCCTGTTAATTTGGTCTCTCTTAACAATGTCCTCTTCAGAGTTTCACGTGGTCTGCCTCTTTTTCTTTGGCCTGTTGTGTTCCACTTGATAGCTTGTTTTGGGATTCTCTGATCATTTCTTCTCATCAAGTGACCAGCATATGTCCATCTCCTTTTCCTGATCACCCATGAGACTGGTTGTTGTTTGCTCATCTGTCTTATCTCTGCGTTGTTCTTCAATTCGTTACATGTTATATCAAGTATTTTCCTTAGGCATTTGTTTTCAAAATAGTCTAATTTCTTGTCTATTTCTTTAGTTGTTTTCCAGCTTTCACATGCATAAATGAGGGTGGATATTACATTTGAATTGAATAGTCTTAACTTGGTTTTTGTGCTTATAATTTTTGAGTGACAGCCCAGTAGAAGAAGGTGAATATTTCGCACTGACCCGTACCAGGGTCAACCTAGCCACCAAGAATTGTGCAGCATCACTCCCACACACTCACACACACATATACGCACATATACATACACATGTAGACTTTCATATATTGTTTCTGTTGGACTACATACAATGCATGTGACTGACTGTATATATTATATGTTGTGGGCTGTATATATTATATGTTTCGGGATACATATATTTTATTTTGTGGGCTGTATATAAAATACATGTTGTGGATTATATATTAGATGTTGTAGGCTGTATATATCATATGGTGAGGGCTGTATATATTATATATTGTGGGCTCTATATATCATATGGTGAGGGCCGTATATATTATATATTGTGGGCTATATATATCATATATTAACAGGCATAAAATCCTTTGATGAGGTTGAAAGACTCGCCGAAGACAGGAAAAATTGGCGAACTACTTTGCGAGCCCTGTGTGACGTTTAACGGCACGGGAAGGATATAAGATATAAGAAGATATATCATATGGTGTAGGCTGTATATATTATATATTGTGGGCTATATATATCATATGGTGTGGGCTGTATATATTATATATTGTGGTAAGTAAAAAGTAAAGGTAACCCTGTCATGCCTTAGAGGCACATAGGGATATGGTGTTTGTGCCCATATTTTCCTTGACCTATCAGCACACTAGAGGGTGATATGGTCAGTATCACGCCTGGCCGCCTTTCCTTTCCCAACTCCAGAAGAAGTCGGGTACCCATTTCTACAGCTGGGCGACTGGGGCACCTCCGGCCGGATTCGAACCCTCGACTTTAGCCATGAGAGACCAGTGCACTAACAACTTTGCCACTCAGACGCTCATATATTGAGTGGTAAAGTGTATATACTGTGTGTGGTAGACTGTATATATATATATATATATATATATATATTGCAATAGAGTGTATATATTGAGTGGTAGACTGTATATATATTTTGCAGTAGAGTGTATATATTGAGTGGTAGAGTGTATATACTGTGTGTGGTAGACTGCATATATATATTGTAGTAGAGTGTATATATTGTGTGGCAGACAGACCATATTGTGTAGTAAACTGTATATATTGTGTGGTTCATTCATTCATTCATTTATTTGCATGTCCCTTGCGGAACTTTGCCTCCCAAACAGCACTCATGTAGGCCTCTCGGTTGTGAGCAAGATGGCCTGCTGCTGCTGTATCCATTTGCAGATCGTCAACGATTTCTTGCAGCCATCTTCGTTTTGGTCTTCCTCTTTTTCTTTTTCCCATTATGTATCCTTCCAATATGGTCTTATCTAAATTATCATGACGTTTAATGTGTCCAAAATATTTAAGTTTTCTCTCTTTAATCCTCTTTACTAGCCAGCCT
Source organism: Achatina immaculata (assembly GCA_009760885.1). Classification (NCBI taxonomy): domain Eukaryota; kingdom Metazoa; phylum Mollusca; class Gastropoda; order Stylommatophora; family Achatinidae; genus Lissachatina; species Lissachatina immaculata. The sequence continues at coordinate 32,224,800 of CM019708.1, forward strand.
TCTTCAATATTAAGTTCTTGTAGTATAGATAGACTATATATATTGTGTGGTAGACTGTATATATTGAGTGGTAGACTGTATATATTGTGTGGTAGACTGTATATATTGTGTGGTAGACTGTATATACTGAGTGGTAGACTGTATATATTGTGTGGTAGACTGTATATATTGTGTAGTAAACTGTATATATTGTGTGGTTGACTGTATATATTGTGTGGTAGACTGTATAAATTGTGTGGTAGACTGTATATATTGTGTGGTAGACTGTATAAATTGTGTGGTAGACTGTATATACTGTGTGGTAGACTGTATAAATTGTGTGGTAGACTGTATAAATTGTGTGGTAGACTGTATATATTGTGTGGTAGACTGTATATACTGTGTGGTAGACTGTATATATTGTGTGGTTGACTGTATATACTGTGTGGTTGACTGTATATATTGTGTGGTAGACTGTATATATTGTGTGGTAGACTGTATATATTGTGTGGTAGACTGTATAAATTGTGTGGTAGACTGTATAAATTGTGTGGTAGACTGTATATATTGTGTGGTAGACTGTATATACTGTGTGGTAGACTGTATATATTGTGTGGTTGACTGTATATACTGTGTGGTAGACTGTATATATTGTGTGGTAGACTGTATATATTGTGCGGATGACTGTATATATTGTGTGGTAGACTGTATATACTGTGTGGTTGACTGTATATATTGTGTGGTAGACTGTATATATTGTGCGGATGACTGTATATATTAAGAAAAATGGTTACGACTTGTTCGGAGAAAAAAGCACAGAAAGAAGCAGGAAAAAAAGTCAAAATTTTAATGAGAGAGAGTGTGTATGTGAAAGTGTGTGTGTGAGAGAGTGTGTGTGTGTGAGTGTGTGTGAGTGTGTGTGTGTGAGAGTGTGTGTGTGTGAGAGTGTGTGTGTGAGAGTGGGTGTGAGAGTGAGAGAGAGTGTGTGTGAGAGTGAGAGAGAGTGTGTGAGAGCGTGTATGTGTGTGAGAGTGTGTGTGAGAGTTTGTGTGTGAGAGAGTGTGTGTGAGAGCGTGTATGTGTGTGTGAGAGTGTGTATGAGAGTGAGAGAGAGTGTGTGTGAGAGTAAGAGAGAGTGTGTGTGAGAGCGTGTATGTGTGCGTGAAAGTGTGTGTGAGAGTGTGTGTGTGTGAAGGTGTGTGTGTGAGAGTGTGTGTGAGAGAGTGTGTGTGTGAGAGGGTGTGTGTGTGAGAGTGTGTGTGTGAGAGTGCGTGTGAGAGTGAGAGAAAGTGTGTGTGAGAGTGTGTGTGAGAGTTAGAGAAAGTGAGTGTGAGAGCGTTTATGTGTGTGTGAGAGCGTGTATGTGTGTGTGAGAGTGCGCGTGAGAGTGTGTGTGTGAGAGTGTGTGTGAGAGCGTGTATGTGTGTGTGAGAATGTGTGTAAGAGTGAGAGAGAGTGTGTGTGAGAGCGTGTATGTGTGTGTGAGAGTGTGTGTGAGAGCGTGTATGTGTGTGAGAATGTGTGAGAGTGTGTGTGAGAGCGTGTATGTGTGTGTGAGAGCGTGTATGTGTGTGTGAGAGTGTGTGTGAGAGCGTGTATGTGTGTGTGAGAGTGTGTGTGAGCGTGTATGTGTGTGAGAGCGTGTATGTGTGTGAGAGTGTGTGTGAGAGCGTGTATGTGTGTGAGAGTGTGTGTGAGAGCGTGTATGTGTGTGAGAGCGTGTATGTGTGTGTGAGAGCGTGTATGTGTGTGTGAGAGTGTGTATGTGTGTGTGAGAGCGTGTATGTGTGTGTGAGAGCGTGTATGTGTGTGAGAATATGTGAGAGTGTGTGTGAGAGCGTGTATGTGTGTGTGAGAGTGTGTGTGAGAGCGTGTATGTGTGTGTGAGAGTGTGTGTGAGAGCGTGTATGTGTGTGTGAGAGTGTGTGTGAGAGCGTGTATTTGTGTGTGAGATTGAGAACGTGTGTGTGCGAAAGTCAGGGAGAGTGAGTGTGTTAATTCTCTGGTGATAGATAGATAGATAGATAGATAGATAGATAGATAGATAGATAGATAGATAGATAGATAGATAAATAGATAGAGAGAAAGTGAGTGGGGGAATTCTCTGGTGACTGTATAAATCTGTATGTTAGAGTGAGAGAGAGTGTGAGAGAAAGTGTGAGTGAGAGTGTGAGTGAGAGGGAGAGAGAGCGTGAGATAGAGTTTGTGTATGAGAAAGAGTGTGTGTGAGAAAGAAAGAGTGTGTATTAGAGAGAGTGTGTTTGAGAGAGAATGAATGTGTGAATTCTCTGATGACTGTATAAAGCTGTGCGTGAGAGTGAGAGAGTGTGTGAGAGAAAGTGTGAAAGAGAGTGAGAGAGAGTGTGTGAGAGAAAGTGTGAGAGAGAGTGAGAGAGAGTGAATGTGTGAATTCTCTGATGACTGTATAAAGCTGTGCGTGAGAGTGAGAAAGAGTGTGTGAGAGTGTGTGTGAGAGAAAGTGTGAGAGAGAGTGAGAGAGAGTTTGTGTGAGAGTGAGAAAGAGAGTGTGAGACTGAGAGAGAGATGTGTGAGAGTGAGAGAGAGAACGTGTTAGAGTGGGAGAGTGTGTGAGTGTGTGAGAGTGACAGAGAGTGTGTATGAGAGTGAGAGGGAGAGAGTGTGTTTGTGTGTGTGAGAAAGAGAGTGTGTGTGTGTGTGAGTGTGAGAAAGAGAGAGTGTGTGTGAGAGTGAGAGAGTGTGTTTGTGTGAGAGTGAGAGAGTGTGTTTGTGTGAGAGTGAGAGAGTGTGTTTGTGTGAATGTGAGAAAGAGAATGTGTGTGTGGGAGTGAGAGAGTGTGTTTGTGTGAGAGTGAGAGAGTGTATTTGTGTGAGAGTGAGAGAGAGAGTGTGTGTGTGAGTGTGGGAAAGAGAGTGTGTATGTGAGAGTGAGAGAGTGTGTTTGTGTGAGAGTGAGAGAGAGAGTGTGTGTGTGTGTGAGTGTGGGAAAGAGAGTGTGTGTGTGAGAGTGAAAGAGTGTGTGTGTGAGAGTGAGAGAGTGTGTGTGTGAGAGAGTGAGAGAGTGTTGTGTGAGAGTGAGAGAGTGTGTGTGTGAGAGAGTGAGAGAGTGTGTGTGTGAGAGTGAGAGAGAATGTATGTGAATTCTCTGGTGATTGTATAAAGCTGCGCGTTAGAGTGTGCGGGTGTGTGTGAGATAGAGAGAGAGTGTGTGTGTGTGAGATAGAGAGAGAGTGTGTGTGTGTGAGATAGAGAGAGAGTGTGTGTGTGTGTGAATTCTCTGGTGACTATATAAAGCTGTGTGTGAGAGTGTGAATTCTCTGGTGACTATATAAAGCTGTGTGAGAGTGTGAATTTTCTGGTCAATGTATAAAGTTGTGTGTGAGAGTGTGAATTCTCTGCTGACTGTATACAGCTATGTGTGAGAGTGTGAATTTTCTGGTGAATGTATAAAGCTGTGTGTGAGAGTGAGAGAGAGTCTGCGTGTGAATTCTCTGATGACTGTATAAAGTTGTGTGTGAGAGTTTGGGAGTGTATAGATAGATAGATAGATAGATAGATAGATAGATAGATAGATAGATAGATAGATAGATAGTGAGTGTGTGAATTCTCTGGTGACTGTAATAAAATGTATTTAAGACTCTGGATTCTCTGGTGACTCTATAAAACTGTGTGTGAGAGAGAGTGAATTTTCTGGTGACTTTATAAAGCTGTGTGTGCGAGTTTGAGAGTGTGTGTGAGATAGATAGATAGATAGATAGATAGATAGATAGATAGATAGATAGATAGATAGATAGTGTGTGAATTCTCTGGTGACTGTGTAAAGCTGTGTGAGAGAGTGTGAATTATCTGGTGACTGTATAAAGCTGTGTATGTGTGTGTGTGTGAGAGAGAGAGAGTGAATTATCTGGTGACTGCATAAAGCTGTGTGTGAGAGAGAGTGAATTCTCTAAGGACTGTATAAAGCTGTATGTGATAAACTATAAATTACCTGCTGACTGTATAAAGCTGTATGTGTGAGAGATGGAGAGTGTGTGAATTATCTGATGAGTGTCTAAAGCTGTCTGTGTGTGAGAGGGAGTGAATTATCTGGCAACTATGTAAAGCTGTGTGAGGGAGAGAGAGAGAGAGTGAATTATCTGGTTACTGTATAAAGCTGAGTGAAAAAGAGTGTGAATTATCTGGTGACTGTATAAAGCTGTGCGTGAGAGAGAGAGAGAGAGAGAGAGAGAGAGAGAGTGGACGTGCATTATCTGGTTACCCTACAAAGCTGTGTGTGAGAAAGAGTGTGAATTATCTGGTTACTGTATAAAGCTGAGTGAGAAAGAGTATGAATTATCTGGTTACTGTATATAGTTGTGTGTGTGTGTGTGTTTGTGTGTGTGAGAGAGAGTCAATTATCTGTGTAAAACTGTATGTGAATTATCTGATGACTGTATAAAGCTGTATGTGAGAGAAAGTGTGAATCAGCTGACGAATGTATAGAGCTGTGTATGAGAGAGTGTGAACTATATGGTGACCGTATAAAGCTGTATTTGAGAGAGTGAATTATCTAGTAACTGTATAACGCTGTATGTGAGAGAGTCTGAATTATCTGGTGACTCTATAACGCTGTATGTGAGAGAGTGTGTGTGTGTGTGTGTGAATTATCCAGTGACTGTATAAAGCTCTATTTAAGAGATTTAATTATCTGATGACTGTATAAAGCTGTGTTTGAGAGAGTGAATTATCTGATGACCATATAAAGTTGTGTATGAGAGACTGAATTATATGTTTACTGTATAAAGCTGTGTGTGAGAGAGTAACTTATCTCTCTCTCTCTCTCTCTCTCTCTCTCTCTGAACCTTAAGTGCCCAGGGCATATGGGGCTTCTGCATAGGTTTTCCACAAATGCCTGTCCTGTGCCTTTTTTTCTGCTCTTGCCCAGGTGAGCCCTCTATTACTCAACATCCTTTCTGTTGTTCTTCTCCATGTCTCTTTTGGTTTACCCTTACTTCTGCTCCCCTGTGGTGTCCATCTTAGTGCTATTTTTGGTAGTGAGTTGTCAGTCATTCGGAGCACATGTCCCAACCATCGCCAGCGTCTTTCCTCAATAATTACTGTCAGTGGGTTCATCTGCATTTCTGCCAACAAGATGTTATTTCTTATGGTGTTTGGCCAACATATTTTTCTAATTCTTCGTAAACATTTAGTCTGGAAAGAATTCAACTTGTTTTCTATGGTTTTGGTGATTTTCCAGCATTCACTTCCATAGAGTAGTACACTTAGAACATTACTCTTAAATATCCTGATTTTCGTATTTATGCTTAGTTTTTTGGATTTTCATATATTCTGCAGCATTGCAAAAGCCTGGTTTGCTCTAGTAAGTCTGTTGTTGATGTCCTCTGTGCTGTCTCCATTTTCTACTACTCTGCTGCCAAGGTATGCAAATTCGTTGACCTCCTCCACTAACTTGTTATCTATTCTGGTACATTTCTGTTGTTCACATTTTGCTTCATTAACTTTGTCTTTCCTACGTTGATCTTTAGTCCTATGTTGTTTGCATTCTGAGTTAGCTTGTTTATTTTATCTTGCATATCTTTGTGACTGCTTGATAATAGACAAATGTCGTCCGCAAAGTCAAGGTCCTCCAGCACTGTGTCAAGGGTCCATTGTAATCCTCTGTGTTTGTCTAATGTTGTCTCCTTCATTAACCAGTCTACTGCCAAGATAAATAATGTTGGTGATAGTACACATCCCTGTTTCACTCCTGTTTGTACCCTAAAGCTGTTGGAGGTATGTTCTCCACAGATCACTTTGCACTGAAAACCCTCATATAGGGCTTTGATTACATTTACTATCTTGTGGGGGAGGCCATGCCATCTTAGGATTTTCCACAGTGCATCTCTGTTGACACTGTCAAAGGCTTTCTCAAAATCTATGAATAATGCATATGTTGTGCTATGCCACTCATTTGCCTGTTCTAATATTTGTCTAAGTACAAATATGTGGTCTATGCATGATCTTCCTTTCCTAAATCCTGCCTGCTCTTTCCGAAGTTTTCCCTCAAGTGCTGGTACAATTTTTTGATGGTTATTCTGCAAAATACTTTACTGGTGAGTGGCAGGAGGGTAATACCTCTCCAGTTCCCGCAATCTCTGAGGTCACCCTTCTTTGGTAGTTTTACTATAAGGCCAGTTTTCCACTCCTCTGGAGCTTTTTCTAGATCCAAGATTTATTGTAGTATCCGACATAGTTGTTTTGGTGTTTCTGTTTCTTCTGCTTTCAACATCTCAGCAGTCACTTCATCTTCACCTGGTGCCCTGTCTGATTTTAGCTTCTTTATCGCCTCCTTTACTTCACTTATTGTTATTGGTCCTGTATTGAGACGGAGTGGGCATTATTATGTCAAATGTAGCTGCAAAGAGCCTTGTAGAATGGGAACCAGTGAACAGTCGTATAATAAGAGCACGATACAACCTACGACACGGAAGAATGACAATAATACAGTGTTATGCACCCACGAATGATGCAGATGATGATGTGAAAGACGACTTCTATCACCAACTACAACAAATCATCAACAAAGTCCCTAAACACGACATCCTAATTGCTATGGGGGACTTCAATGCTAAGGTAGGGAAGGATAATACCGACGTTGAAAAAGTGATGGGGAAAGAAGGAATTGACATGGTTAATCAGAACGGAGAAAGATTAATTGAAATATGTCTAACAGAGGGCATGGTCATTGGAGGCACAATATTCCCACACAAAGAGATACATAAAACAACGTGGATATCTCCAGATGATAGAACTAGAAACCAGATAGACCACTTTTGTATTAGAAAGCAATACAGAACATCTCTCATGGATGTAAGGGCATATAGGGGTGCAGATGTCAACAGTGATCACAACCTGTGCATAGGGAAAATAAAACTAAAACTGAAAAGTCAACACAAGAAATCAGTGCACAGAAAGATAAACAGCCACAGCCTACAAGAAGAAAATACTAACATTAATTTCAATCAGGAACTTGCCAATCATTCCAAAACACCCAGTGAGGTTGAGGAAATAGGTATAGATGAGTTATGGAATTCTTACAGCACAGCCATAATCACAGCAGCAAAAGTAAGCGCTGGACTGGAAAAACCAAATAGAAAAGCATGGATATCAGATAAAACATGGAAGTATATACATGAAAGACGAGCAGTCAAATTAGACATGTTGAATGCAAAAGCAGATCATGAAAGAGATTCAGCGAAAGCAAAATACAAAGAAATAGACAAGAAAGTAAAAAGTTCAGCTAGAAGGGATAAAAGAGAATACATAGACAATATGGCGAAAGAGGCAGAAAAAGCAGCAAAAACAGGAGACAGCAAAACTTTATATAACATACAAAAGAGGTTAACAGGTACTATTACATCTAAAGAAAGACCAATCCTTAGCAAAACTGGAACACTATTAACATCAAATAAAGACCAAAAGCAAAGATGGGCTGAACACTTCCAAGAAATACTCAATCGACCACACCCAAAAGAATTGTTAAACCTTGAAACTGACTTACCAGCCCCACAACTAAATGTCAACCTAGATGAAATTAAATTGCATGAAATTGAAACAGCAGTGAATCTAATGGCTAACAACAAAGCTGCAGGTGAAGATGAAATAACAGCCGAAATGCTAAAAGCTATCAATAGTGACAACATGAGACAACTACAGAGAATGTTTAACAAGATTTGGAAAGAAGAAAAGGTCCCTTCTAATTGGAAGAAAGGAATCATTGTTAAAATACCAAAAAAAGGGCAACCTTAGTGACTGTAACAATTGGAGAGGAGTAACCTTAATATCAGTTGTGTCAAAAGTCTTTTGCAAGGTCATTTTGAATAGACTCAAAGATATAGTTGATACTGCAATGAGAGAAGAACAAGCAGGATTTCGAAAAGGGAGAAGCTGTCTCGACCAGATCTTTACTCTCAGAATAATACTTGAAGAACATATTGAAAAGCATAAACCATTAATACTGAACTTCATAGATTTTAAAAAGGCATTTGATAGCATACACAGAGATTCATTATGGAGAATTTTATGTCTATATGGAATACCATCTAAAATTGTCAACATCATTAAGAACTTATACAATGGATATGTTTGTGCAGTCAAGACAGAAGAAGGGATGAGTGAATGGTTCCAGATTGAAACAGGCGTGAAACAAGGATGTATACTGTCTCCTTTACTTTTTGGGATTACAGTAGACTTCATAATGAAAACATGCTGCACAGGTAACACAGGTATTGACTGGGTACATGGGACCCAACTAGAAGATCTTGATTTTGCTGATGACATAACTCTTATCAGTAATAATGTGAATTCCATGCAAGAAAAAACAGAAAGCCTGTCTTCACTGGCTAGCAAAATAGGACTTGAAATTAACAAGGACAGAACAAAAATAATGAAAATTCCCATCAATCAAATTGGAAAAATACACATAGAAGGGACAGATATTGAAGAAGTCAATCAATTTGCATACCTTGGCAGCTACATAGACCAGGATGGTGACACTAGAAAGGAAGTTAGGATCAGAATTGCAAAAGCAGCATCAATCTTCAAGAATCTTGAGAACATATGAAATTCAAAAGTTATAAGCACAAAAACAAAGTTAAGACTATTCAATTCAAATGTAATATCCACCCTCATTTATGCATGCGAAAGCTGGAAAACAACTAAAGAAATAGACAAGAAATTAGACTATTTTGAAAACAAATGCCTAAGGAAAATACTCGGCATCAAGTGGAATGAATTCAAGAACAATGCAGAGATAAGACAGATGACTGAACAACAACCAGTTTCATGGGTGATCAGGAAAAGGAGATGGACATATGTTGGTCACTTGATGAGAAGAAAAGATCAGAGAATCCCAAAACAAGCTATCAAGTGGAACACAACAGGCCGAAGAAAAAGAGGCAGACCGCCTGAAACTCTGAAGAGGACATTATTAAGAGAGGCCAAATTAACAGGCATAAAATCCTTTGGTGAGGTTAAAAGACTCGCCGAAGACAGGAAAAATTGGCAAACTACTTTGCGAGCCCTATGTGACGTTTAACGGCACGGGAAGGATATAAGATATAAGATAAGATTGATGTTTAGTTCCGTTTTTGCTTCAGGTATGTCTATTTTTTTGTGCTGCTTGTGTTCTGTTTAATAGGGTGTTAAAGTGTTCCCTCCATCTTTCACTGGTCAGTATACTTATCTAGTCGTTGCATACTTACCTAAACTTAGTGTACTTATCTAGTCGTTGCATACTTACCTAAACTTAGTATACTTATCTAGTCGTGGCATACTTACTTAAGCTTAGTATACTTATCTAGTCGTGGCATACTTACCTAAACTTAGTGTACTTATCTAGTCGTGGCATACTTACCTAACCTTAGTGTACTTATCTAGTCGTTGCATACTTACTTAAGCTTAGTATACTTATCTGGTCGTGGCATATTTACTTAAGCTTAGTATACTTATCTAGTCGTGGCATACTTACTTAAGCTTAGTATACTTATCTGGTCGTGGCATACTTACTTAAGTTTAGTATACTTATCTGGTCGTGGCATACTTACTTAAGCTTAGTATACTTATCTAGTCGTGGCATACTTACTTAAGCTTAGTATACTTATCTGGTCGTGGCATACTTACTTAAGCTTAGTATACTTATCTAGTCGTGGCATACTTACTTAAGCTTAGTATACTTATCTGGTCGTGGCATACTTACTTAAGCTTAGTATACTTATCTAGTCGTGGCATACTTACTTAAGCTTAGTATACTTATCTAGTCATGGCATACTTACCTAAGCTTTGTATACTTATTTAGGCTAGGCATACTTATCTAGGCTAGGCATACTTATCTAGGCTAGGCATACTTATCTAGGTTTGGCATTCTTATTTAGGCTTGGCATACTTATTTAGGTTTGGCATACTTATCTAGGCTAGGCATACTTATTTAGGCTAGGCATACTTATCTAGGCTTGGCATACTTATCTAAGTTTGGTATACTTATCTAGGCTTGGCATACTTATCTAGGCTTGGCACACTTATCTAAGTTTGGTATACTTATTTAGGCTCGGCATACTTATCTAGGCTTGGTATACTTATCTAGGCTAGGCATACTTATCTAGGCTTGGTATACTTATCTAGGCTTGGCATACTTATCTAGGTTTGGCATACTTATCTAGGCTTGGTATACTTATCTAGGCTAGGCATACTTATCTAGGCTTGGCATACTTATCTAGGCTTGGCATACTTATTTAGGCTCGGCATACTTATCTAGGCTTGGCATACTTATTTAGGCTTGGCATACTTATCTAGGCTAGGCATACTTATTTAGGCTTGGCATACTTATCTAGGCTTGGCATACTTGTCTAGACTTGGCATACTTATCTACGCTTGACATATTTCTCCAGGCGAGAGATAGAAATAGAAAGATAGAATGTGAAGATGGAAGTTTTCTAAAGCAGCCACCAGCAGTAAACTTCACTTTTCCTTGACTATAACATATTACAACAATTGCTGATGAACAATGGAAGAAGGCTGCCATTGTTTTATACCCGCATCTCTGGCTACCAAAATATATGTTTAACATTCATTTGCCACCGTGCAGCGTTCATTTGCCACCGTGCAGCGTACATTTGCCACCGTGCAGCGTACATCAGCTACTGGCCCAGGATTTAAACCAGCACCATACATCTTTATCAAAAGCGTGGCTGTCACAGCTCAAAGAAAGATTTGAAAGTGTGATCTGCCAACAGCCAGCAGAATATTCCTCGCCACTAAACAACATCTTTTTAACGACTGTACTGGCAGATCTGGTGCCCATTCACTGCACGATTAAAATGTCAGAATCGATCCATTTTCTCATTGACTGCCCGCGTCCCGTATGGTCTAAACGAAATCCACCCATTTTCTTGTACTTTGGCTTCTAGAACTGGTCAGATTGCACAAAGTTCTTGATTATGTTCTTATAATCTGTCACATTTGATAAATTGAAGGTATAAGGGTCTGCACAGCAAACGCAGAGCGCATGAAATAGGCGACGGTGGAGCTGTGAGGAAGACCGCCGTAATAGGCCAGTCTTGAAACGTAAACCTGTCATTAGCCGGGCCTCCCGCGCAGCCTTCATGGGCTCATTTTGTGACGTCACATGGAGGGATCCGGTGTCCTGAGCCAGGGCCGCCCGTACACGTGCCTGATGCCATGACAACCATCGCTAAAGCTACAATCACTGGGAAAAGCTGGCACACGAAACACGTCCACGACAATGCTTTCTCTTTTCTCTCTTCTATTCTCCTCCAGTATACACATACACACAGACACATAATTAAATACACACAGACTCACACATACATAGTCAGACATATATACACATACACTTACCTACACAAAGATGCACACAAACAAATGCACAACTTTATTTAGTGTTGGATGTTTACAAAGAAGAAGAAGACAACAGAAAGATGTTTGTAAATACAATCAATGCATTTTATTGTGAGGTCAGAGTTCAAACACAAAATTTACAGCACTTGTAGTTAGATATGAGGATAGGTGCATTTACTGTTAGATGTGAGGAGATATAGAATTTGTAGTTAGATCAGACGGAGCACCAGCAGTTAGATCTTAGGAGACGGAGCATTTACAATTAGAGGTGAGGAAATGTAGAACTTGTAGTTATATTTGAAGACATGGAGCTCCTGTAGTTAGAGGTGAGGACATGGAGCTCTTGTAGTTAGATGTGAGGACATGGAACTCTTGTAGTTAGACGTGAGGATATGGAACTCTTGTAGTTAGATGTGAGGACATGGAACTCTTGTAGTTAGATGTGAAGAGATGGAGCTCTTGTAGTTAGATGTGAGGAGATGGAGCTCTTATAGTTAGTTGTGAGGACATTGAGTTCTTGTAGTTAGATGTGAGGACATAGAACTCTTGTAGTTTGGTGTGAGGACATGGAGCTGTTGTAGTTAGATGTGAGGACATTGAGCTCTTGTAGTTAGATGTGAGGACATGGAACTCTTGTAGGTAGATGTGAGGAGATGGAGCTATTGTAGTAAGATGTGAGGACATGGAGCTCTTGTAGTTTGATGTGAGGACATGGAAATCTTGTAGTTAGATGTGAGGACATGGATCATTTCTAGTTAGATGTGAGGAGATGGAGCTCTTGTAGTTAGATGTGAGAAGATGGAGTTCTCGTAGTTAGATGTGAAGACATGGAGCATTTCTAGTTAAATGTGAGGAGATGGAGCTCTTGTAGTTAGATGTGAGGAGATGGAACTCTTGTAGTTAGACCTGAGGACATGGAGCTCTTGAAGTTAGATATGAGGACATTGAGCTCTTGTAGTTATACGTGAGGGGATGGAACTCTTGTAGTTAAATGTGAGGAGATGAAGCTCTTGTAGGTAGATGTGAGGACATGGAACTCATGTAGTTAGATGTTAGGAGATGAATCATTTGTAGTTAGATGTGAGGACATGGAGCTCTTGTAGTTAGATGTGAGGAGATGGAACTCTTGTAGTTAGATGTGAGGACATGGAGCTCTTGTAATTAGATGTGAGGACATGGAGCTCCTGTAGTTAGATGTGAGGACATGGAACTCTTGTAGTTAGATGTGAGGACATGGAGCTCTTGTAATTAGATGTTAGGATAAGGAACTCTTGAGGTTAGAAGTGAGGAGATGGAGCTTTTGTAGTTTGATGTGAGGACATGGATGTCTTGTAGTTTGAAGAGATTGAGTTCTTGTAGTAAGATGTGAGGACATATACCTTTTCTAGTTAAATGTGAGGACATGAAACTCTTAAAGTTAGATGTGAGGAGATGGAACTCTTCTAGTTAGATGTGAGGACATGGAACTCGTGTAGTTATATGTGATGAGATGGAACTCTTGTAGTTAGATGTGAAGACATGGAGCTCCTGTACTTAGATGTGAGGAGATGGAGTTCTTGTAGTTAGATGTGAGGACATTGAGCTCTTGTAGTTAAATGTGAGGACATGGAACTCTTGTAGTTAGATGTGAGGACATGGAGCATTTGTAGTTAGATGTGAGGAGATGGAGCTCTTGTAGTTAGATGTGAGGAGATGGAGCTCTTGTAGTTAGATGTGAGGACATTGAGCTCTTGTAGTTAGAGGTGAGGACATGGAACTCGTGTAGGTAGATGTTAGGAGATGGAGCTCTTGTAGTTAGATGTGAGGAGACGGAGCTGTTGTAGATTGATGTGAGGACATGGAGCTGTTGTAGTTAGATGTGAGGACATGGAACTCTTGTAGTTAGATGTGAGGACATGGAACTCTTGTAGTTAGATGTGAGGAATAGAACTCTTGTAGTTAGATGTGAGGACATGAAAGTCTTATAATTAGATGTCAGGACATGGAACTCTTGTAGTTAGATGTGAGGAGATGGAACTCTTGTAGTTAGACGTGAGGACATGGAAATCTTGTAGTTAGATGTGAGGACATGGATCATTTCTAGTTAGATGTGAGGAGATGGAGCTCTTGTAGTTAGATGTGAGAAGATGGAGCTCTTGTAGTTAGATATGAGGACATGGAGCATTTCTAGTTAAATGTGAAGAGATGGAGCTGTTGTAGTTAGATGTGAGGAGATGGAACTCTTGTAGTTAGATGTGAGGACATGGAGCATTTCTAGTTATATGTGAGGAGATGGAGCTCTTGTAATTAGATGTGAAGACATTGAGCTCTTGTAGTTAGACCTGAGGACATGGAGCTCTTGAAGTTAGATATGAGGACATTGAGCTCTTGTAGTTATACGTGAGGAGGTGGAACTCTTGTAGTTAGATGTGAGGACATGGAACTCTTGTAGTTAGATGTGAGGACATGGAACTCTTGTAGTTAGATGTGAGGACATGGAACTCTTGTAGTTAGATGTGAGGACATGGAACTCCTGTATTTTGATGTGGGGACATGGAGCACTTGTAGTTAGATATGAAGACATGGAGCACTTGTAGGTAGATATGAGGACATGGAGCACTTGTAGTTAGATGTGAGGACATGGAGCACTTGTAGTTAGATATGAGGACATGGAGCACTTGTAGTTAGAATTGAGAACATAGAGCACTTGTAGTTAGATTTGAGAACATGGAGCACTTGTAGTTAGATGTGAAGACATTGAGCACTTGTAGTTAGATTGAGGACATGGAGCACTTGTAGTTGGGTGTTATGACATTGAGAGACATTGAATAATGCTAGAATGTAAGCTAAGAGATTGATATGAGACTTGGAGATCTGCTAGTCACATGTATAAAAATGTCAGAATCCGGAAGAGAAATAATTGCCTGTTACTCACAAGTTCTTTTTTCAAGAAATCTGTATTAAATAATATTTTAAAAAACTTGATCCACAACGACAATGCTAAATAATAGCAATAATAATGTTATTCTTACAATAAAGTGTGCTTATTTTTATATGGCGTTACATGAAAGTCTTGTTAGTATTATATGAAGGTCTTGTTATTGTTACATGAAAGTCTTGTTAGTGTTACATGAAGGTCTTGTTATTGTTACATGAAAGTCTTGTTAGTGTTACATGAAGATCTTGTTATTGTTACATGAAAGTCTTGTTAGTCTTGTATTATAGCCATGTGACTGTTAAATGAAAGTCTTGTCTGTGTTACACGAAAATCTTGTCAGTGTTACATGGAACTCTTGTAGTTAGATGTGAGGACATGGAACTCTTGTAGTTAGATGTGAGGACATGGAACTCTTGTAGTTAGATGTGAGGACATGGAACTCCTGTATTTTGATGTGGGGACATGGAGCACTTGTAGTTAGATATGAAGACATGGAGCACTTGTAGGTAGATATGAGGACATGGAGCACTTGTAGTTAGATGTGAGGACATGGAGCACTTGTAGTTAGATATGAGGACATGGAGCACTTGTAGTTAGAATTGAGAACATAGAGCACTTGTAGTTAGATTTGAGAACATGGAGCACTTGTAGTTAGATGTGAAGACATTGAGCACTTGTAGTTAGATTGAGGACATGGAGCACTTGTAGTTGGGTGTTATGACATTGAGAGACATTGAATAATGCTAGAATGTAAGCTAAGAGATTGATATGAGACTTGGAGATCTGCTAGTCACATGTATAAAAATGTCAGAATCCGGAAGAGAAATAATTGCCTGTTACTCACAAGTTCTTTTTTCAAGAAATCTGTATTAAATAATATTTTAAAAAACTTGATCCACAACGACAATGCTAAATAATAGCAATAATAATGTTATTCTTACAATAAAGTGTGCTTATTTTTATATGGCGTTACATGAAAGTCTTGTTAGTATTATATGAAGGTCTTGTTATTGTTACATGAAAGTCTTGTTAGTGTTACATGAAGGTCTTGTTATTGTTACATGAAAGTCTTGTTAGTGTTACATGAAGATCTTGTTATTGTTACATGAAAGTCTTGTTAGTCTTGTATTATAGCCATGTGACTGTTAAATGAAAGTCTTGTCTGTGTTACACGAAAATCTTGTCAGTGTTACATGAAAGTTTTGTTTTTGTTACTTAAAAGTCTTGTTTTTGTTACTTAAAAGTCTTGTTATTGTTACATGTAAGTCTTGTGAGTATTAAATGAAAGTCTTGTTATTGTTACATGAAAGTATTGTGACTGTTACGTGAAAGTTTTGTTATTGTTACATGAAAGTCTTGTTATTGTTACAGGAAAGTCTTGTTATTGTTACATGAAAGTTTTGTCAGTGTTACATGAATGTTTTGTCAGTGTTACATGAAAGTTTTGTCAGTGTTACATGAAAGCATTGTTATTTTTAGATACCACACAACAAAGAACAAGTATATGTAACTACCACAACAATTAAATTTCATCTTCATCAGTTTTTACATCACAACCTATGCTTTACTCACTACTATCACAACCTAGACTTTACTTACTACTATCACAACCCAGACTTTACTCACTACTATCGCAACCCAGACTTTACTCACTACTATCGCAACCCAGGCTTTACTTAACACTATCACAACCCAGACTTTACTCACTACTATCACAACCCAGACTTTACTCACTACTATCACAACCCAGACTTTACTTACTACTATCACAACCCAGACTTTACTCACTCATGATCACAACGCAGACTTTACTCACTCATGATCACAACCTAGACTTTACTTACTACTATCATAACCCACACTTTACTTACTACTATCACAAACCAGACTTTACTTACTACTATCACAACCCAGACATTACTTACTGCTATCACAACCCAGACTTTACTCACTCATGATCACAACCCAGACTTTACTTACTGCCATCACAACCCAGACTTTACTTACTGCCATCACAACCCAGACTTTACTTACTGCCATCACAACCCAGACTTTACTTACTACTATCATAACCCAGACTTTCCTTATTGCCATCACAACCCAGACTTTACTTACTCATGATCACAACCCAGACTTTACTCACTCATGATCACAACCTAGACTTTACTCACTCATGATCACAACCCAGACTTTAATCACTCATGATTACAACCCAGACTTTAATCACTCATGATCACAAACCAGATTTTACTCACTACTATCACAACCCAGACTTTACTCACTCATGATCACAACCTAGACTTTACTCGCTCATCATCATGACATTATTACATATATCATTGTTCTCTTGGCGGATTTCATGATGTCACATTTATCATTTTCTAACAGCGTCGAATGACACAATTTAAACCACATACACCACTCTTATCACCACATTTGCCATAACAGTACAAGCACATATATCACTCTAGTCATTACATCACCAACAGTACAAGCACATATATCACTCTAGTCATTACATCACCCACAACAGTACAAGCACATATATCACTCTAATCATTACATCCCCCACAACAGTACAACCACATTTATCACTCTTATAATCACATTAGCCACATTAGCAAAACCACGTATATCACACTCAGTATCATATTTACCACAACACAACCACACACATCACTCCAATTATCACATCGACCTCTCAAACAATAACCTTCGTGGGTTTCATGCACTAAAAAGTACACAAGGGTCACGCCATAAATGACCCCGCGATGACAGTCACGTGACGCAGCAGTACTCGTTCATTAAGTCACTACATGCGGCCGCGTCGGAACTTTCTCTAGTAAATTTCAATGTCCAAGTGCAGATGTCAAAGTTCATCAGATAAGGTCAAATGTCACATTGCCGATTGCATGACCCGATCTGACAAGAGGGCACACAAAATGATGACGTCAAATCAGATTCTTGACACAATCTCTGAACTCTCGCTTCCAGGAAGTCGCCAACTGGAAAACGTAGATTGAAAGTCGGCTGCATATTTTAGTCAGGCAGGGCACGACTAGTTCTGGGCCAACTTTGGAAGGGGTTTCAGGTCGAAGAAATTATCTTTCCACCAGAATGCTCTTGGCAATCAACTCAGGTTGAGTTTCCCTGGCTCCCCGTGTGCGACTTGTCTAGGGCACTCATCTCACGGCGCTGAATCTCAGTGCATGCCTTTTCGCTCTCAGATACTGGGGCATGAAAATTGCTCGACGGAGCAAAAATTCGCTTTCATTAGCACGACGTTGGATATTTGCCCACAAGGCACACATCAGCATGGACAGACCCCCTGCCGTGAGATGAACAGAAAGGCCCCCTCGCCTGCCCCTCGCCCTGTTTCGATAGCGGAAAACATATGAAGCCTGGACGTGTACGTCCAGAAGGTTTTCCACGTAAATGACCGCGCATGCGCGTGTGTTATGCGTTCATTTCGGCAAGTACAGGTGCTCAGTCGTGTGCGAATTGGAACCAGCCAATCAACGGGCTTAGATCATACACTCTCACGTTTACGTCACAGCCCCCCGGGCACTGATAAGGTCACTTCCGCTCTACGAAGCACGTGACCCAATGAATCCGAGTTAGTTCTCCCGCGCCGGGTTCGGCCATTTCACTGAATTAACTCCAAAATAAGATCACTGGACGCAGGTAATGGACAGTGCAAGAAACATGGGGGAGAGGGTGGGACACCCACAGCTGGGAAGTTCCTGATGTATAAGAGCGAGGGTGGACGGGGATCTGGACAGGACGGAGATCACGTGATTGACAGACTTAGAGACAACAAAGAAACTATTCGAGAGAGTTTCCCTGTTGAAAAGTCATGTGTACTTACTGGGTTTTATCACTTGAAGCTCAGTAAGACACGGAAGTTTATTTATAGTTGTCATAGACACGTGATCTGTTGTCATAGAAACACTGGATACAAGTTTGTTATGCCAGGTAGGACTTTTTATTTCCAAGTATCTTATTTTGTCATCATGTTCTGTTGGCAGATGTCATGATGTTCTGTTGATGAGTGTCACGATGTTCTGTTGGCGGATGTCATGACGTTCTGTTGGTGAGTGTCATGATGTTTTGTTGGGCGATGTCATGACATCCTGTTTAGCAGATGTCATGATGTTCTGTTGGCGGATGTCATGATGTTCTGTTAGTGTATATCATAATGTTTTGTTGGTGGATACAGGATGTTTGCATTATCAGTGGCCATTTTTAAGCCAGACAGGTCCGCAGTAACTGAACTATTATTTTATTTCTATCATCTCTGGAGCAGAACATGGACAAGTAGAAGAATATGTACAGAAAACTGAACTTTTACGTCGATTATAACAGGAGCAGGTAACAGAAAAGTGAAGTTTTACGTCGAATATAACAGGAGCAGGTAACAGAAAAATGAACTTTTATGTCGAATATAACAGGAGCAGGTAACAGAAAAGTGAAATTTTACGTCGACTATAACAGGAGCAGGTAAGAGAAGTGTGAAGTTTTACGTGGATTATAACAGGTAACAGAAATGTGAAGTCTTAAGTGGAATATAACAGGTAACAGAAATGTGAAGTTGTACGTGGAATATAACATGTAACAGGAATGTGAAGTTGTACGTGAAATATAACAGGTAACAGAAATGTGAAGTTGTACGTGGAATATAACAGGTAACAGAAATGTGAAGTTGTACGTGGAATATAACAGGTAACAGGAATGTGAAGTTGTACGTTGAATATATTGCTGGCATATAAATTGCTGTCCATAGGCAGATGACTGAACATCTGTGGCTGATGGTGATTAATCATGACATGAGATGATGACACTTATCCTTGGTCTACACTGCAAGACTAGATGGACTTAAGTGAGATGATGACACTTATCCTTGGTCTACACTGCAAGACTAGATGGACTTAAGTGAAATGATGACACTTATCCTTGGTCTGCACTGCAAGATTAGATGGACTTAAGTGAGATGATGACACTTATCCTTGGTCTACACTGCAAGACTAGATGGACTTAAGTTTCTGTGTGCGTAGCACGTGGTAAAAACTGGTTTTGATGTGCCCTACAATGGATAAATTGGTTTTGATGTGTCTTACAATGGATAAACTGGTTTTGGTGCCTCTTAAACTGGAGAACACTGGCTTTGATGTGTCTTAAAATAGAGAAAACTGGCTTTGATGTGTCTTAAAATAGAGAAAATTAGCTTTGATGTGTCTTAAAATAGAGAAAACAGGTTTTGATGTGTGGTAAACTGGAGAAAACTGGTTTTGATGTTTCTTAAACCTTAGAAAACTGGCTTTGATGTGTCTTAAAGTAGAGAAAACTGGTTTTGATGTTTCTTAAACAGGAGAAAACTGGTTTTGATGTTTCTTAAACTGGAGAAAACTGGCTCTGATGTCTTAAAATGAAGAAAACTGGTTTTGATGTCTCTTAAACTGGAGAAAACTGGTTTCAATGTGTCTAAAGCTGGAGAAACCTTCTCGATGTTTATTAGGCTGAATAAAACCAGTTTTAATATATCTGAAACTGGGTAAAACTGGTTTTGATGTGTTTAGGATGTTGTGTTGTCTTTGATGTGTCTCAAACAGAAGACAACTGTCGTTGATGTGTCTCAGACAGGAGACAACTGTCTTTGATGTGTCTCAGAAGGAAACGACTGTCTTTGATGTGTATAAGACATTACAAAACTGTCTTTGGCGTGTCTAAAGCAGGAGAAAACTGTCTTTGACATGTCGTAGACGGAGAAAACTGTCTTTGATGTGTCTCAGACAGGAGAAACTGTCTTTGGGATGACGGAGAAAAGAAAGGCGAATCAAATACATGGTGTATCATCATGATCACCGTTGCTAGGATGTTGGAGACAGTTAGGAGAAGAAAATATATGATCTATATTAGGATGATATTGGGATGATGCTAGAATGATGTTAAGATGATGTTTGAATGAATGTTGGATGAAAACAGAAATTTTTGGACATATAAAGAAGAAAGATTTGGTACAGCGTTGTATGGTTAGAACACAGTGTTGTATGGTTAGAAAACAGTATTGTATGGTTAGAAAACAGTATTGTATGGTTAGAACACAGTGTTATATGGTTAGAACACAGTGTATATGGTTAGAATACATAGTTGTATGGTTAGAACACAGTGTTGTATGGTTAGAACACAGAGTTATATAGTTAGAACACAGTGTTGTATGGTTAGAAAGAATTGTATGGTTAGAACACAGTGATGTATAGTTAGAATATAGAGTTGTATAGTTAGAACACAGATGTGTGTGTGGTTAGAATACAGTATTGTATAGTTAGAACACAAAGTTGTATGGTTAGAACATGGTGTTGTATGGTTAGAACACAGTGTTGTATGATTAGAAGAGGTGTATAGTTAGAATTAGAAAAAAAACAGTACATCAGGTACTTTAGACATGAGACTCGAACCACGGACTTCCGTAAGACAAGCAGCCACCTAGCCACGAGAACACAGAGGACTATCGACTTGGCCGTCTGATATCTCCAGAAGAAGAAGAATAAATTCGCTAGCCAGGTCTTTAATGTCTGACCCAAATCCTGACTCTTGGAAAGGAAATGAGGTCAAGATACAGAAAGTCTGCTGTTTACATTCCGTACATATTGTCTGACTACAGGAAGTTAGTGAGATACAGAAAGTCTGCTGTTTACATTCCGTACATATTGTCTGACTACAGGACAGTCAGTGAGATACAGAAAGTCTGCTGTTTACATTCCGTACATATTGTCTGACTACAGGACAGTCAGTGAGATACAGAAAGTCTGCTGTTTACATTTCGTACATATTGTCTGACTACAGGAAGTTAGTGAGATACAGAAAGTCTGCTGTTTACATTCCGTACATATTGTCTGACTACAGGACAGTCAGTGAGATACAGAAAGTCTGCTGTTTACATTCCGTACATATTGTCTGACTACAGGACAGTCAGTGAGATACAGAAAGTCTGCTGTTTACATTCCGTACATATTGTCTGACTACAGGACAGTCAGTGCAAGTCTGTTGACTCTGTTCTTTGACTCTCGCCACTGTCGCTACGAGAAACTGTCTCTACGAAAACTGTCTCTAGGAAGAACTGTCTCTACGAAGAACTGTCTCTACGAGAAACTGTCTCTACGAAGAACTGTCTCTACGAGAAACTGTCTCTACGAGAAACTGTCTCTACGAAGAACTGTCTCTACGAGAAATTGTCTCTACGAGGAACTGTCTCTACGAGGAACTGTCTCTACGAGAAACTGTCTCTACGAAGAACTGTCTTTACGAGGAACTGTCTCTATGAGAAACTGTCTCTACGAAGAACTGTCTTTACGAGGAACTGTCGCTACGAGAAACTGTCTCTACCAGGAACTGTCGCTACGAGGAACTGTTGCTACGAGAAACTGTCTCTACGAGAAACTGTCGCTACGAGGAACTGTCTCTACGAGGAACAGTCGCTAGGAGGAACTGTCTCTACGAGAAAATGTCTCTACGAGGAACTGTCTCTACGACAAAAAGTGATATTTCTCTGACCGCAAATGTTACTTCAGTCAAAATAAATGTTTACTCAAGCTCACACGAGAGCGAGAGAGAGAGAGAGAGAGAGAGAGAGGACAGAGACAGAGAGACAGAGAGAGACAGAGAGAAGTAAAGAGAGGGAGAGAGAGAGGAAGAGAGAGAATGAATGAATGAATCTTTAGTTTCAAAGAGCGAAGAATTGGGCACGCACATTTTCAGTGCATCCTGCCAACACGAGAGATCTATCTATCTATCTATCTATCTATCTATCTATCTATCTATCTATCTATCTATCTATCTATCTATCTATCTATCTATCTATCTATCTATCTATCTATCTGTCTGTCTGTCTGTCTGTCTGTCTGTCTATCTATCTATCTATCTATCTATCTATCTATCTATCTATCTATCTGTCTGCCTGTCTGTCTGTCTGTCTTGTCTGTCTATGTATATCATATCAATAAAGAACACAGTATCGAGTAGTATATGATGAACCACTTACCTACCAGTCTCTGTCTGTTAATCTTTCTTCTGTCTTTCTCTCCTTATATTTCGACCATTATTTGTCTTTCTCTCTTTCTTTCCTTATATTTCGACCATTATCTCTCTCTCTCTCTCTATCTCTCTCTCTCTCTCTCTCTCTCTCTCTCTCTCTCTCTCTCTTTCAAGAAAGCCTTCGACATGATTGATCATGAAATTCTTGCAAAAAAGCTGGAAGGTTATAGATTACGCCCTGACCTAACAAAATTTATTACATCCTTTCTCTCAGGTAGAAAACAAGTAGTTTGCTTTAGAAACAAAATATCTGGCTCGTCTGTGGTTGATACTGGTATTCCTCAAGGTTCCATTCTTGGTCCTCTTCTCTTTGCTACCTATATTAACGACCTACCACTACATTTAAAGCACTCTTCATGTGATCTTTTCGCTGATGACTGTACTGTTTACAATAGTGACTATGACATCAATAAACTACAAAATGATATAAACAGTTTGATTAAATGGAGTAATAAAAATGGTATGGTGATAAACATCAACAAAAAAAAAATCCATGCTCATCACTACAAGACAGAAACTGCAGAATGCAACAAAAACTTCACTACAGCTTTGTGCTGGGACTAAGGTAATAGAAAATGTTCATGAACATAAAACTCTAGGACTCATCATCGATCAGTATTTAACTTGAAATTCTCACGTACATAACCTAACAAACTTGATTGCACAGAAAGTTTACCAATTAGCCAAAATTAAACACTTTATCGACAAAGACACAAGAAAAATATACTACATATCACACATACAAACACACTTAGATTACTGTTCCACAATCTGGGATGGATGCTCAGTCTCAAACACAAAAGGGCTCCACTCACTTCACAAGCGAGCATTAAATCTGATTTGTGACAAAAACCCAGTACAGACTGTAGATCAGCACAAACAACTCAAAATTCTACCCCTCAAAAATAGAATCATTTTTAATAAAGTTAAGTTTGTTCACAGAATTCTGTCGCACAATGCTCCGCCTTACTTGTGGTCACTGTTTACGTATAACACTAAACATAGCCAGCGTTTAAAAAACTGTCTTCTTCCTAAACCCAGGATTGATCTGTACAAGAAAAGCCTTGCATACTCTGCAGTACAGCTCTGGAACACCCTCCCCTACCGTTTAAAATCCATTAGTAATACTTCATCCTTTAACTCAAACCTGTTTCATTATTTACTTGCTTGTAATTATATGCATCCATAAAATAACCAGCATTCTCCCAATACGTGACTCGCCAACCATCAAGTACTAAAATGACATAGTTAGAAAAGCAACTTGTTACACATTGTTAGAAATTATTTTAATGTCTGTTAAAAAACATGTTAGAAGATCTGTATTTACAATGTATTTTTGTTTATGTATATGTCTGCGTGTGTATGTGTGCGTGAGTGCTATTTTATTAGGTTAATTACTTCTTCTCTTTTACTGTGAATGTAGTAGTTAAATCTTACAATCTTTTGATATGTTTTTTCCTAATTTAATTTGTATATTTGTACTAAATCAAGTGTGTGGGAAGAATAAAAGATGGAGTGATGAAGGGCAGAATGTAAGACGGGCCTGCGTGCCCAATTCTTTACCCTTGAAAAATAAAGATTATTCATTCATTCATTCATTCATTCATTCATTCATACTCTCTCTTCTCTATGTTTTTCTCTCTTCATATATCAGCCATATCTCACTCTGTCTCCCACTCTACCAATCTCTCTCTCTCTCTCTGTCTCTCTCTCTCTATCTCTCTCTGTCTCCCACTCTACCAGTATTTCTCTATCTCTCTCTCACTCCCTCACTCTTTAATATTTCGGCAGTTATCTCTGTCAGTACATCGACTCTGACATACTACAATTATAACGACTGTCAACACATCAACTCTGACATACTACAATTATAACGATTGTTAACACATCAACTCTGACATACTACAATTATAACGACTGCCAACACATCAACTCTGACATACTACAATTATAAGGATTGTTAACACATCAACTCTGACATACTACAATTATAAGGATTGTTAACACATCAACTCTGACATACTACAATTATAACGATTGTTAACACATCAACTCTGACATACTACAATTATAACGATTGCCAACACATCAACTCTGACATACTACAATTATAACGATTGTTAACACATCAACTCTGACATACTACAATTATAACGATTGTTAAAACATCAACTCTGACATACTACAATTATAACGATTGTTAACACATCAACTCTGACATACTACAATTATAACGATTGTTAAAACATCAACTCTGACATACTACAATTATAAGGATTGTTAAAACATCAACTCTGACATACTACAATTATAACGACTGTCAACACATCAACTCTGACATACTACAATTATAACGATTGTTAACACATCAACTCTGACATACTACTCTGCGAAAGATAAGGCAAGGGAGGAAATTCAGTTTTAACCCTGCTTGTATTTGCCTGGAGTTCACGAACCTGTCAGACTTTTGCAAGGGGGGGGGGGGGATATTTAATATAGCAGTCGCTTTTAGACCGTTGGAAGTGAGGGGGGGGAATATTTAATATAGCATTCACTCTTACCGTGGGAAGTGGGGGGAATATCTAATATAGCAGCCGTTCTTAGACCGTTGGAAGTGGGAAAACATCTAATATAGCAGTCGTTCTTAGACCATTGTAAGGGGGGAAAATATCCAATATAACAGTCGTTCTTAGTCCGTGGGAAGGTGCAGGGGGAGAATATCTAATATAACAGTCGCTTTTACCGTGGGAAAGTTGGGAAAATATCTAATATAGCAGTCGTTCTAAGTCCGTGGGAAGGTGCGGGGGGGGGGGGGGGGAAGAATATCTAATATAACAGTCGCTCTTAGACCGTTGGAAGTGGGGAGGGGAAGGAATATGTAATATAACAGTCGCTCTTAGACCGTTGAAAGGGGGGAGGAGAGAATATGTAATATAACAGTCGCTCTTAGACCGTTGGAAGGGAGGAGAGAATATCTTATATAACAGTCGCTATTAGACTGTTGGAAGGGAGGAGAGAATATCTAATATAACAGTCGTTCTTAGACCGTGGGAAGGTGGGGGGGGGATATCTAATATAGCAGTCGTTCTTAGACCGTGGGAAGGGGGATATCTAATATAGCAGTCGCTCTTATACCGTGGGAAGGTGGGAGGATATCTAATATAGCAGTCGTTCTTAGACAGTGGAAAGGGGGGCAGAATATCTAATATAACAATCGCTCTTAGACCGTGGGAAGGTAGGGGATATCTAATTTAACAGTCGTTCTTAGACCGTGGAAAGGGGGAAGAACATCTAATATAGCAGTCATTCTTAGACCGCGTGAAGGTGGGGGATATCTAATATAGCAGTCGTTCTTAGACCGTGGAAAGGGGGGGGGGGAGAATATCTAATATAGCAGTCGTTCTTAGTCCGTGGGAAGATGCTGGGAGAATATCTAATATAGCAGTCACTCTTAGGCCTGGCGAGCTCTTGTTGGCGGCGTATGCTCCACGAGGGGTCAGAGGCATAGATAGATAGTCACTCTTACCGTGGGGAGTGGGGAGAATATCTAATATAACAGTCGTTCTTGGACATTTGTAAGGGGGGGATATTTAATATAGCAGTAGTTCTTAGACCGTTGGAAGTGGGAAAACATCTAATATAGCAGTCGTTCTTAGTCCGTGGGAAGGTGCGGCGGGGGGATATATAATATAGCAGTCGTTCTTAGACCGTGGGAAGATTGGGGGGGGGGGGTGGGAGAATATCTAATATAACAGTCGCTTTTACCGTGGGAAAGTTGGGAAAATATCTCACATAGCCGTCGTTCTGAGACCGTTTGAAGAGGCGGGGGGAATATCTAATATAACAGTCGCTCTTAGACCGTAGGAGGGGGGGGGGGAGAGAATATGTAATATAACAATCGCTCTTAGACCGTAGGAGGGGGGGGGGGAGAGAATATGTAATATAACAATCGCTCTTAGACCGTAGGAGGGGGGGGGAGAGAATATGTAATATAACAATCGCTCTTAGACCGTAGGAGGGGGGGGGGGAGAGAATATGTAATATAACAATCGCTCTTAGACCGTAGGAGAGGGGGGGGGGGAGAGAATATGTAATATAACAATCGCTCTTAGACCGTAGGGGGGGGGGGGGAGAGAATATGTAATATAACATTCGCTCTTAGACCGTAGGAGGGGAGGGGAGAGAATATGTAATATAACAATCGCTCTTAGACCGTAGGAGAGGGGGGGGGAGAGAATATGTAATATAACAATCGCTCTTAGACCGTAGGAGGGGGGGGGGGAGAGAATATGTAATATAACAGTCGCTCTTAGACCGTAGGAGGGGGGGGGGGAGAGAATATGTAATATAACAATCGCTCTTAGACCGTAGGAGAGGGTGGGGGGAGAGAATATGTAATATAACAATCGCTCTTAGACCGTAGGAGGGGGGGGGAGAGAATATGTAATATAACAATCGCTCTTAGACCGTAGGAGGGGAGGGGAGAGAATATGTATATAACAATCGCTCTTAGACCGTAGGAGAGGGGGGGGGGGAGAGAATATGTATATAACAATCGCTCTTAGACCGTAGGAGGGGGGGGGAGAGAATATGTAATATAACAGTCGCTCTTAGACCGTAGGAGGGGGGGGGAGAGAATATGTAATATAACAATCGCTCTTAGACCGTAGGAGAGGGGGAGGAGAGAATATGTAATATAACAATCGCTCTTAGACCGTAGGAGAGGGGGGGGGAGAGAATATGTAATATAACAATCGCTCTTAGACCGTAGGAGGGGGGGGGGGAGAGAATATGTAATATAACAATAGCTCTTAGACCGTAGGAGGGGGGGGGAGAGAATATGTAATATAACAGTCGCTCTTAGACCGTTGGAAGTGGGGAGGGGAAGGAATATGTAATATAACAGTCGCTCTTAGACCGTAGGAGGGGGGGGGAGAGAATATGTAATATAACAATCGCTCCTAGACCGTAGGAGTGGGGGGGGGGGGAGAGAATATGTAATATAACAATCGCTCTTAGACCGTAGGAGGGGGGGGGGGAGAGAATATGTAATATAACAGTCGCTCTTAGACCGTAGGAGGGGGGGGGGGAGAGATATGTAATATAACAGTCGCTCTTAGACCGTAGGAGGAGGGGGGGGGGGAGAGAATATGTAATATAACAATCGCTCTTAGACCGTAGGAGGGGGGGGGGGAGAGAATATGTAATATAACAATCGCTCTTAGACCGTAGGAGGGGGGGGGGGAGAGAATATGTAATATAACAATCCCTCTTAGACCGTAGGAGGGGGGGGGAGAGAATATGTAATATAACAATCGCTCTTAGACCGTAGGAGGGGGGGGGGGAGAGAATATGTATATAACAATCGCTCTTAGACCGTAGGAGGGGGGGGGGGAGAGAATATGTAATATAACAATCGCTCTTAGACCGTAGGAGGGGGGGGGAGAGAATATGTAATATAACAGTCGCTCGTAGACCGTAGGAGGGGGGAGGGAGAGAATATGTAATATAACAGTCGCTCTTAGACCGTAGGAGGGGGGGGGGGAGAGAATATGTAATATAACAGTCGCTCTTAGACCGTAGGAGGGGGGAGGGAGAGAATATCCAATATAACAGTCGTTCTTAGTCCGTGGGAAGGTGCAGGGGGAGAATATCTAATATAACAGTCGCTTTTACCGTGGGAAAGTTGGGAAAATATCTAATATAGCAGTCGTTCTAAGTCCGTGGGAAGGTGCGGGGGGGGGGGGGGGGGAAGAATATCTAATATAACAGTCGCTCTTAGACCGTTGGAAGT
The DNA here is from genome assembly GCA_009760885.1 of Achatina immaculata. Lineage (NCBI taxonomy): Eukaryota > Metazoa > Mollusca > Gastropoda > Stylommatophora > Achatinidae > Lissachatina > Lissachatina immaculata. The sequence continues at coordinate 32,252,954 of CM019708.1, forward strand.
GGGGAGGGGAAGGAATATGTAATATAACAGTCGCTCTTAGACCGTTGAAAGGGGGGAGGAGAGAATATGTAATATAACAGTCGCTCTTAGACCGTTGGAAGGGAGGAGAGAATATCTTATATAACAGTCGCTATTAGACTGTTGGAAGGGAGGAGAGAATATCTAATATAACAGTCGCTCTTAGACCGTGGGAAGGTGGGGGGGGGGATATCTAATATAGCAGTCGTTCTTAGACCGTGGGAAGGGGGATATCTAATATAGCAGTCGCTCTTATACCGTGGGAAGGTGGGAGGATATCTAATATAGCAGTCGTTCTTAGACAGTGGAAAGGGGGGCAGAATATCTAATATAACAATCGCTCTTAGACCGTGGGAAGGTAGGGGATATCTAATTTAACAGTCGTTCTTAGACCGTGGAAAGGGGGAAGAATATCTAATATAGTAGTCATTCTTAGACCGCGTGAAGGTGGGGGATATCTAATATAGCAGTCGTTCTTAGACCGTGGAAAGGGGGGGGGGGAGAATATCTAATATAGCAGTCGTTCTTAGTCCGTGGGAAGATGCTGGGAGAATATCTATATAGCAGTCACTCTTAGGCCTGGCGAGCTCTTGTTGGCGGCGTATGCTCCACGAGGGGTCAGAGGCATAGATAGATAGTCACTCTTACCGTGGGAAGATGGGGGGGGGGGGAGAGAATATCTAATATAACAGTCGTTCTTGGACATTTGTAAGGGGGGGATATTTAATATAGCAGTAGTTCTTAGACCGTTGGAAGTGGGAAAACATCTAATATAGCAGTCGTCTTAGTCCGTGGGAAGGTGCGGCGGGGGGATATATAATATAGCAGTCGTTCTTAGACCGTGGGAAGATTGGGGGGGGGGTGGGAGAATATCTAATATAACAGTCGCTTTTACCGTGGGAAAGTTGGGAAAATATCTCACATAGCCGTCGTTCTGAGACCGTTTGAAGAGGCGGGGGGAATATCTAATATAACAGTCGCTCTTAGACCGTAGGAGGGGGGGGGGGAGAGATATGTAATATAACATCGCTCTTAGACCGTAGGAGGGGGGGGGGGAGAGAATATGTAATATAACAATCGCTCTTAGACCGTAGGAGGGGGGGGGGAGAGAATATGTATATAACAATCGCTCTTAGACCGTAGGAGGGGGGGGGGGAGAGAATATGTAATATAACAATCGCTCTTAGACCGTAGGAGGGGGGGGAGAGAATATGTAATATAACAGTCGCTCTTAGACCGTAGGAGGGGGGGGGGGAGAAAATATGTAATATAACAATCGCTCTTAGACCGTAGGAGGGGGGGGTAGAGAATATGTAATATAACAATCACTCTTAGACCGTAGGAGGGGGGGGGGAGAGAATATGTAATATAACAATGGCTCTTAGACCGTAGGAGGGGGAGAGAGAATATGTAATATAACAGTCTCTCTTAGGCCGTTTAAAGGTGGGGGGGGGGGAGAGAATATCTAATATAACAGTCGTTCTTAGACCGTGGGAAGGAGGGGGGATATCTAATATAGCAGTCGTTCTTAGACCGTGGGAAGGTGAGGGGATATCTAATATAGCAGTCACTCTTACCGTGGGAAGTAGGGGAGAATATCTAATACAGCAGTCGTTTTTAGACCTTTGGAAGGGGGGGATATTTAATATAGCAGTCGTTCTTAGTCCGTGGGAAGGTGGGGGGGGGGGAATCTAATATACCAGTCGTTCTTATACCGTGGGAAGATGGGGGGGGGGAGAATATCTAATATAACAGTCGCTTTTACCGTGGGAAAGTTGGGAAAATATCTAATATAGCAGTCGTTCTTAGTCCGTGGGAAGGTTGGGGGGGGGGGATATCTAATATAGCAGTCGTTCTTATACCGTGGGAAGATGGGGGGGGGGGGGGGGAGAATATCTAATATAACAGTCGCTTTTACCGTGGGAAAGTTGGGAAAATATCTAATATAGCAGTCGTTCTTAGACCGTTTGAAGAGGCGAGGGGGGGGGAGAATATCTAATATAACAGTCGCTCTTAGACCGTTGAAAGGGGGGGGAGGAGAGAATATCTAATATAACAGTCGCTCTTAGACCGTTGGAAGGGAGGAGAGAATATCTAATATAACAGTCGCTCTTAGACCGTGGGAAGGTGGGGGGATGTCTAATATAGCAGTCGTTCTTAGACCGTTGGAAGGAGGGGGAATATTAATATAGCAGTCGCTCTTAGACTGTGGAAAGGTGGAGGGATATCTAATATAACAGTCGTTCTTAGACTGTGGGAAGGTGGGGGGATATCTAATATAGCAGTCGCTCTTAGACTGTGGAAAGGTGGAGGGATATCTAATACAGCAGTCGTTCTTAGACTGTGGGAAGGTGGGGGGGATATCTAATATAGCAGTCGTTCTTAGACTGTGGAAAGGTGGGGGGGATATCTAATATAGCAGTCGTTCTTAGACTGTGGAAAGGTGGGGGGGATATCTAATATAGCAGTCGTTCTTAGACTGTGGAAAGGTGGGGGGGGATATCTAATATAGCAGTCGTTCTTAGACTGTGGAAAGGTGGGGGGGATATCTAATATAGCAGTCGTTCTTAGACCGTGGGAAGGGGGATATCTAATATAGTAGTCGCTCTTATACCGTGGGAAGGTGGGAGGATATATCAGTCGTTCTTACACCGTGGAAAGGGGGGGGGAGAATATCTAATATAGCAATCGCTCTTAGACCGTAGGAAGGTGGGGGATATCTAATTTAACATATATATGTGTGAGGTAGGAATGTGAATCTAGTGTGAGGTAGGAATGTGAATCTAGTGTGAGGTAGGAATGTGAATCTAGTTAGAGGTAGGAATGTCAATCTAGTGTGAGGTAGGAATGTCAATCTAGTGTGAGGTAGGAATATATATATATGAATCTAGTTAGAGGTAGGAATGTCAATCTAGTGTGAGGTAGGAATGTCAATCTAGTGTGAGGTAGGAATATATATATATGTTTTATATATAGATAATATATACTTAACACACATAGTTAATAATAGTAAGTAATAGTTGATTAAAAAAAAGCCAACAACAGTTACAGCAGGACATGCTTATTTCAAGAAGAAAAATTATCTGAAAAGTGATCCACACAGTACAAGTTAAATTACATGCTACATTGTAGGACGGCATAATGTAAGTGATAAAGTAGCAACTCTGAAGTTAGAACAATCTGTGGAAATGCTAAGACAAGTTCAGCTTTGAATAGCTGACTTCAGACTGAAGCTGATGTGAGGTAGGAATGTGATGTAATGTGAAATAGGAGTGTCAAATGGTGTGAGCTAGGAATGTCAAGTGATGTGAGGCAGACATGTCAATGGTATGAGGTAGGAATGTCAATCTAGAGTGAGGTAGGAATGTGAATCTAGTGTGAGGTAGGAATGTGAATCTAGTGTGAGGTAGGAATGTGAATCTAGTGTCATGTAGGAATGTCAATCTAGTGTGAGGTAGAAATGTCAATCTAGTGTGAAATAGGAATGTCAATCTAGTGTGAGGTAGGAATGTGAATCTAGTGTGAGGTAGGAATGTGAATCTACTGTGAGGTAGGAATGTGAATCTTGTGTGGGGTAGGAATGTCAATCTAGTGTGAGGTAGGAATGTCAATCTTGTGTGGGGTAGGAATGTCAATCTAGTGTGAGGTAGGACTGTCATTCAAGTGTGAGGAAGGAATATCAATCTAGTGTTACGTAGGAATATCAATCTAGTGTGAGGTAGAAATGTCAATCTAGTGTGAGGTAGGAATATCAATCTAGTGTGAGGTAGGAATATCAATCTAGTGTGAGGTAGGAATGTCGATCTAGTGTGAGGTAGGAATGCCAATCTAGTGTGAGGTAGGAATGTCAGTCCAGTGTGAGGTAGGAATGTCAGTCTATGCCAGGTAGGAATGTCAATCTAGTGTGAGGTAGGAATGTCAATCTGATGTAAGTTAACAATGTCAATATAGTGTGAGGTAGGAATGTCAGTCTATGATAGGTAGGAAGGTCAATCTAGTGTGATGTAGGAATGTCAATCAAGTGTGAGGTAGGAATGTCAATCTATTGTGAGATAGTAATGTCAATCTCGTGTGACGTAGGAATGTCAATCTAGTGTGAGGTAGGAATGTCAATCTATTGTGAGATAGTAATGTCAATCTCGTGTGACGTAGGAATGTCAATCTAGTGTGAGGTAGGAATGTCAATCTATTGTGAGATAGTAATGTCAATCTCGTGTGACGTAGGAATGTCAATCTAGTGTGAGGTTGGAATGTCAATCTTGTGTGGGGTAGGAATGTCAATCTAGTGTGAGGTAGGACTGTCATTCAAGTGTGAGGAAGGAATGTCAATCTAGTGTTAGCTACGAATGTCAATCTAGTGTTAGGTAGGAATGTCAATCTAGTGTGAGGTAGGAACTCAATCTAGTGTTAGGTAGGAATGTCAATCTAGTGTTAGGTAGGAATGTCAATTTAGTGTGATGTAGGAATGTCAATCTAGTGTTAGGTAGGAATGTCAATCTAGTGTTAGGTAGGAATGTCAATCTAATGTTAGGTAGGAATGTCAATCTAGTGTGAGGTAGGAATGTCAATCTAGTGTGAGGTAGGAATGTCAATCTAGTGTTAGGTAGGAATGTCAATCTAGTGTGAGGTAGGAACTCAATCTAGTGTGAAGTAGGAATGTCAATCTAGTATTAGGTAGGAACTCAATCTAGTGTGAGGTAGGAATGTCAATCTAGTGTGAGGTAGAAATGTCAATCTAGTGTGAGATAGGAATATGAATCTAGCGTGAGGTATTAACGTCAATATGATGTAAGTTAAGAATGTCAATCTGCTGTGAGGTAGGAATGTCAATATAATGTTAGGTAGGAATGTCAGTTTAATGTTAGGTAGGAATGTCAGTTTAATGTTAGGTAGGAATGTCAGTTTAATGTTAGGTAGGAATGTCAATCTAATGTTAGGTAGAAATGTCAATCTAATGTAAGGTAGAAATGTCAATCTAATGTTAGGTAGGAATGTCAATCTAATGTTAGGTAAGAATGTTAATCTAATATTAGGTAATAATGTCAATCTATTGTTAGGTAGGAACGTCAATCTAGTGTGAGGTAGGAATGTGAATCTAGTGTGAGGTAGGATTGTGAATCTAGTGTGAGGTAGGAATGTCAATCTAGTGTGAGGTAGGAATGTGGATCTAGTGTGATGTAGGAATGTCAATCTAGTGTGAGGTAGGAATGTCAGTCTATTGTGAGGTAATAATGGCAATCTCGTGTGAGGTAGGAATGTCAATCTCGTGTGAGGTAGTAATGTCAATCTAATGTGAGGTAGGAATGTCAATCTAGTGTGAGGTAGGAATGTCAATCTAGTGTGAGGTAGAAATGTTAATCTAGTGTGAGGTAGTAATGTCAGTCTAATGTTAGGTAGGAATGTCAATCTAGTGTTAGGTAAGAATGTCAATCTAGTGTTAGGTAGGAATGTCAATCTATTGTTAGGTAGGAATGTCAATCTAGTGTTAGGTAGGAATGTCAATATTATGTGAGGTAGGAACTCAATCTAGTGTGAATTAGGAATGTCAATCTGCTGTGAGATAGGAATGTCAATCTAGTGCGAGGTAGGAACTCAATCTAGTGTGAATTAGGAATGTCAATCTGCTGTGAGGTAGGAATGTCAATCTAGTGTGACGTAGGAAAGTCAATCTAGTGTGACGTAGGAATGTCAATCTAGTGTGAGGTAGTAACATTAATCTAATGTGAGGTAGGAATGTCAATCTAGTGTGATGTAGGAATGTCAGTCTAGTGTGAGGTAGTAACATTAATCTAGTGTGAGGTAGGAATGTCAATCTAGTGCGAGGTAGTAACATTAATCTAGTGTGAGGTAGGAATGTCAAAATAATGTCAGGTAGGAACGTCAATCTAGTGTGAGGTAGGAATGTCAATCTAGTGTGAGGTAGTATCATTAATCTAGTGTGAGTTAGGAATATTAATCTAATGTCAGGAAGGAACGTCAATCTAGTGTGAGGTAGGAATGTCAATCTAGTGTGAGGTAGGAATGTCAATCTAGTGTGAGGTAGGAATGTCAATCTAGTGTTAGGTATGAATGGCAATCTAGTGTGAGGTAGGAATGTCAGTCTAGTGTGAGGTAGGAATGTCAATCTAGTGTGAGGTAGGAATGTCAGTCTAGTGTGAGGTATTAATGTCAATCTAGTGTGAGGAAGGAATATCAATCTAGTGTGAGGTAGGAATGTGAATCTAGTGTTAGGTAGGAATGTCAATCTAGTGTGAGGTAGGAATGTCAATCTAGTGTGGGGTAGGAATGTCAATCTAATGTCAGGTAGGAATGTCAATCTAGTGTGAATTAGAAATATGAATCTAGCTTGATGTATTAATGTCAATCTGATGTAAGTTAAGAATGTCAATCTGCTGTGACTTAGGAATGTCAATCTAATGTTAGGTATGAATGTCAATCTAATGTAAGGTAGGAATGTCAATCTAATGTAAGGTAGGAATGTCAATCTAATGTTAGGTAGGAATGTCAATTTATTGTTACTTAGGAATGTCAATTTAATATTAGGTAGGAATGTCAATCTAGTGTGAGGTAGGAATGTGAATCTAGTGTGAGGTAGGAATATCAGTCTAGAATGAGGTTGGAATATCAATCTAATGTTATTTAGGAACGTCAATCTAGTGTGAGGTAGGAATGTGAATCTAGTGTGAGGTAGGAATGGCAGTCTAGAGTGAGGTAGGAATGTCAATCTAATGTGAGGTAGGAATGTCAATCTAGTGTGAGGTAGGAATGTCAATCTAGTGTGAGGTAGGAATGTCAATCTAGTGTGAGGTAGGAATGTGAATCTAGTGTTAGGTAGGAATGTCAATCTAGTGTGAGGTAGGAATGTCAATCTAATGTGAGGTAGGAATGTCAATCTAATGTTAGGTAGGAATGTCAATCTAGTGTGAGTTAGAAATATGAATCTAGCTTGAGGTATTAACGTCAATCTGATGTAAGTTAAGAATGTCAATCTGTTGTGAGCTAGGAATGTCAATCTAATGTTAGGTAGGAATGTCAGTTTAATGTAAGGTAGGAATGTCAATTTAATGTTAGGTAGGAATGTCAATTTAATATTCGGTAGGAATGTCAATCTAATGTAAGGTAGGAATGTGAATCTAGTGTGAGGTAGGAATGTCAGTCTAGAGCGAGGTTGGAATATCAATCTAATGTTAGGTAGGAACGTCAATCTAGTGTGAGGTAGGTATGTGAATCTAGTGTGAGGCAGGAATGTCAGTCTAGAGTGAGGTATGAATGTCAATCTAATGTTAGGTAGGAACGTCAATCTAGTGTTAGGTAGGAATGTGAATCTAGTGTGAGGTAGGAATGTCAGTCTAGAGTGAGGTAGGAATTTCAATCTAATGTTATATAGGAACGTCAAACTACTGTTAGGTAGGAATGTCAATGTAGTGTGAGGTAGGAATGTCAGTCTATTGTGAGGTAATAATGTCAGTCTAGTGTGAGTTAGGAAAGTGAATCTAGTGTGAGGTAGGAATGTCAATCTAGTGTTAGGAAGGAATGTCAATCTAGTGTGGGGAAAGAATGTCAATCTGATGTAAATTCAAAATGTCAATCTAGTGTGAGGTAGGAATGTCAATCTAGTTTGAGGTAGGAATGTCAATCTAGTGTGAGGTAGGAATATCAATCTAGTGTGAGGTAGGAATATCAATCTAGTGTGAGGTAGGAATGTCAATCTGATATAAGTTAAGAATGTCAATCTAGTGTGAGGTAGGAATGTGAATCTAGTGTGAAGTAAGAATGTCAGTCTAGTGTGAGGTAGAAATGTCAATCTAGTGTGGGGAAGGAATGTCAATCTAGTGTGATTTAGGAATGTCATCTAGTGTGAGGTAAGAATGTCAATCTAGTGTGAGGTAGGAATGTCAATCTGATATGAGGTAGGAATGTCAATCTAGTGTGAGGTAGGAATATCAATCTAGTGTGAGGTAGGAATATCAATCTAGTGTGAGGTAGGAATGTCAATCTGATATAAGTTAAGAATGTCAATCTAGTGTGAGGTAGGAATGTGAATCTAGTGTGAAGTAGGAATGTTAGTCTAGTGTGAGGTAGAAATGTCAGTCTAGTGTTGGGAAGGAATGTCAATCTAGTTTGATTTAGGAATGTCAATCTAGTGTGAGGTAAGAATGTCAATCTAGTGTGAGGTAGGAATGTCAATCTGATATAAGTTAAGAATATCAATCTATTGTGAAGTAAGAATGTCAATCTAGTGTGAGGTAGGAATGTCAATCTAGTGTGAGGTAGGAATGTCAATCTGATATAAGTTAAGAATATCAATCTAGTGTGAGGTAAGAATGTCAATATAGTGTGAGGTAGGAATGCCAATCTGATATAAGTTAAGAATATCAATCTATTGTGAGGTAAGAATATCAATCTAGTGTGAGGTAGGAATGTCAATCTGATATAAGTTAAGAATGTCAATCTAGTGTGAGGTAGGAATGTCAATCTAGTGTGAGGTAGGAATGGCAATCTAGTGTTAGGTAGGAATGTCAATCTAGTGTGAGTTAGGAATGTTAGTCTATGTTAGGTAGAAATGTCAATCTAGTGTGATATAGGAATGTCAATCTGATGTAAGTTAAAAATGTCAATCTAGTGTGAGGTAGGAATGTGAATCTAGTGTGAGGTAGGAATGTCAATCTAGTGTGAGGTAGTAACATTAATCTAGTGTGAGGTAGGAATGTCAATCTAATGTCAGGTAGGAACGTCAATCTAGTGTGAGGTAGGAATGTAAATCTAGTGTGAGGTAGTGATATTAATCTAGTGTGAGTTAAGAATATCAATCTAATGTCAGGAACCAACGTCAATCTAGTGTGATGTAGGAATGTCAATCTAGTGTGAGGTAGGAATGTCAATCTAGTGTGAGGTAGGAATGTCAATCTAGTGTTAGGTTTGAATGGCAATCTAGTGTGAGGTAGGAATGTCAGTCTAGTGTGAGGTGGGAATGTCAATCTAGTGTGAGGTAGGAATGTCAGTCTAGTGTGAGGTAGGAATGTCAATCTAGTGTGAGGTAGGAATGTCAATCTAGTGTGAGGTAGGAATGTGAATCTAGTGTTAGGTAGGAATGTCAATCTAGTGTGAGGTAGGAATGTCAGTCTAGTGTGGGGTAGGAATGTCAATCTAATGTCAGGTAGGAATGTCAATCTAGTGTGAGTTAGAAATATGAATCTAGCTTGAGGTATTAACGTCAATCTGATGTAAGTTAAGAATGTCAATCTGTTGTGAGCTAGGAATGTCAATCTAATGTTAGGTATGAATGTCAATCTAATGTAAGGTAGGAATGTCAATTTAATGTTAGGTAGGAATGTCAATTTAATGTTCGGTAGGAATGTCAATCTAGTGTGAGGTAGGAATGTGAATCTAGTGTGAGGTAGGAATGTCAGTCTAGAGCGAGGTTGGAATATCAATCTAATGTTAGGTAGGAACGTCAATCTAGTGTGAGGTAGGTATGTGAATCTAGTGTGAGGCAGGAATGTCAGTCTAGAGTGAGGTATGAATGTCAATCTAATGTTAGGTAGGAACGTCAATCTAGTGTTAGGTAGGAATGTGAATCTAGTGTGAGGTAGGAATGTCAGTCTAGAGTGAGGTAGGAATTTCAATCTAATGTTATATAGGAACGTCAAACTAGTGTTAGGTGGGAATGTCAATGTAGTGTGAGGTAGGAATGTCAGTCTATTGTGAGGTAATAATGTCAGTCTAGTGTGAGGTAGGAAAGTGAATCTAGTGTGAGGTAGGAATGTCAATCTAGTGTTAGGAAGGAATGTCAATCTAGTGTGGGGAAGGAATGTCAATCTGATGTAAATTCAAAATGTCAATCTAGTGTGAGGTAGGAATGTCAATCTAGTTTGAGGTAGGAATGTCAATCTAGTGTGAGGTAGGAATATCAATCTAGTGTGAGGTAGGAATATCAATCTAGTGTGATGTAGGAATGTCAATCTGATATAAGTTAAGAATGTCAATCTAGTGTGAGGTAGGAATGTGAATCTAGTGTGAAGTAAGAATGTCAGTCTAGTGTGAGGTAGAAATGTCAATCTAGTGTGGGGAAGGAATGTCAATCTAGTGTGATTTAGGAATGTCAATCTAGTGTGAGGTAAGAATGTCAATCTAGTGTGAGGTAGGAATGTCAATCTGATATAAGTTAAGAATATCAATCTATTGTGAGGTAAGAATATCAATCTAGTGTGAGGTAGGAATGTCAATCTAGTGTGAGGTAGGAATGCCAATCTGATATAAGTTAAGAATATCAATCTATTGTGAGGTAAGAATATCAATCTAGTGTGAGGTAGGAATGTCAAGCTGATATAAGTTAAGAATGTCAATCTAGTGTGAGGTAGGAATGTCAATCTAGTGTGAGGTAGGAATGTCAATCTGATATAAGTTAAGAATATCAATCTATTGTGAGGTAAGAATATCAATCTAGTGTGAGGTAGGAATATCAATCTAGTGTGAGTTAGGAATGTCAATCTGATATAAGTTAAGAATGTCAATCTAGTGTGAGGTAAGAATATCAATCTAGTGTGAGGTAGTAATGCCAATCTAGTGTGAGGTAGGAATGTGAATCTAGTGTGAGGTAGGAATGTGAATCTAGTGTGAGGTAGGAATGTCAATCTAGTGTGAGGTATTAACTTCAATCTGATGTGAGATAGGAATGTCAATCTGCTGTGAAGTTGTAATGTCAGGCTATTGTGTGAAAAGAATATCAAGCTATTGTGAGATAAGAATGTGAATCTGATGTGATGTAGGAATGTCAAGCTATTGTGAGATAAGAATGTGAATCTAGTCTGAGGTAGGAATGTCAAGCTATTGTGAGATAAGAATATGAATCTGGTGTGAATTCGGAATGTCAAGCTATTGTGAGATAAGAATGTCAAGCTATTGTGAATTAAGAATGTCAAGCTATTGTGAATTAAGAATGTCAAGCTATTGTGAATTAAGAATGTCAAGCTATTGTGAATTAAGAACGTCAAGCTAATGTGAAATAAAAATGTCAAGCTATTGTGAGATAAGAATGTTAATCTGGTGAGGTAGGAATGTCAAGCTATTGTGAGATAAGAATGTGAATCTGGTATGAGGTAGGAATGTCAAGCTATTGTGAGATAAGAATGTCAAACTATTGTGAGATAAGAATGTCAAACTATTGTGAGATAAGTATGTCAAACTATTGTGAGATAGGAATGTGAATCTGGTGTGAGGTAGGAATGTCAGGCTATTGTGAGATAAGAATGTCAAACTATTGTGAGATAAGAATGTCAAACTACTGTGAGATAAGAATGTCAAACTACTGTGAGATAAGAATATCAAACTACTGTGAGATAAGAATGTCAAACTACTGTGAGATAAGAATGTCAAACTATTGTGAGATAAGAATGTCAAACTATTGTGAGATAAGAATGTCAAACTACTGTGAGATAAGAATGTCAAACTATTGTGAGATAACAATGTCAAGCTATTTTAAGATAAGAATGTGAATCTGGTTTAAGGTAGGAATGTCAAGATAAAAAAGCCGTGTCTCCTAAAAAACGTTTTGCAACCAATCATGATTTGTGAAAATGACACATGACTTGATAACATGTGCGGGATAAAGTCAAGATTAAGACAAGAGTTGTGCTTGGTGGTGTCTGTGTGATGTGTACGGTGTACATGGTGTCTGGTGTGTACGGTGTATGTGGTGTCTGTTTGGTGTGTACGGTGTATGTGGTGTCTGGTGTGTACGGTGTACGTGGTGTTTGTTTGGTGTGTACGGTGTATGTGGTGTCTGGTGTGTACGGTGTATGTGGTGTTTGGTAGTATGTGCCTGCTTCTTTTTGAGTGTGTGTGTGTGTGGTGTGTATTGTGTGTGGTGACTGGTATGTGTGTTTGATGAGTGTTTTTTGGTGTGTGTGATAGGTGTGTGTGATCTGTATATAGGGTGCGTATGCCACGCATGTGTGGTTGGTGTTTCATGTGTGTGGTGTGCGTATGCCACGCATGTATGATTGGTGTTTCATGTGTGTGGTGAGCTTGGGGTACATTCTCATTTTACTGTGAAAAAAATCATGAAATATTAACAATTTGAAAGAAAAGAACAGAATATAATAAGAGTACCCTGAGATACACGGACGACATGATTAAAACAGTCTAAGATACATAGACGACAACATGATTAAAACAGTCTAAGATACATAGACGACACCATGATAAAATCAGGTTAAGATACATAGACGACACCATGATAAAAACAGTCTAAGATACATAGACGACACCATGATAAAAACAGTCTAAGTTACATAGACGACACCATGATAAAACCAGTCTAAGATACATAGATGACACCGTGATAAAAACGGTCTACGATACATAGACGACAACATGATTAACACAGTCTAAGATATATAGACGACACCATGATAAAAACAGTCTAAGATACATAGACGACACCATAATATAAACGGTGTGCAGAAACTAAAGATAGCAATAAAAGAAATTTAGACAGAAATAGTGCTCCTATCAACAGATCCAGTCGTGCGAGAAGACATTGACACGAGTAAATAATTCAGTTACCCGGGACACTAATCATTTCTGCTAACAAAAGAACAGCTCAAATCAAATCATGAACAAAAGTTCTACAGTAAAAATAGTTTGTAATAACATCAAGAACATAGAGGATGTTTGTAAAGAGTGTTGTAGAGAAGCAGTGTTGCTATATTCTTGGAAACTGGGGCACTCAACACAAAAAGAAAGATGGAAACAACAAAGATGTGGTTTTGGAGGAAGGCGCGAAAAATAGCCAGACAGAAAAACTTGGGGCAGAAAAATAAAAGCTAAATAAAGAAAGGGGGGGGGAGGGCGTGGTGGTGATTGTTTGGGGGGGGGGGCAAGCGGAGATGTGGGGTGGGGTAGCAAAGAGGTTGGAGTGGGGTGGAGTGGGGTAGCGAAAAGGTTGGAGTGGGATGGGCTAGCAAAGAGGTTGGAGTGGGGTGGGGTAGCAAAGAGGTTGGAGTGGGGTGGGGTAGCAAAGAGGTTGGAGTCGGGTGGGGTGGAGTGAGGTAGCAAAGAGGTTGGAGTGGGGTGGAGTGAGGTAGCAAAGAGGTTGGGGTGGGGTGGGGTAGCAAAGAGGTTGGAGTGGGGTGGGGTGAGGTAGCAAAGAGGTTGGAGTGGGGTGGGGTGAGGTAGCAAAGTGTGTGCTCGTGTGTGTTCGTACGTGCTCGTGTGTGCTCGTACGGTAAGTGCTCTTGTGCATGTATTTGGCAGCATGCACGTTTTTACACGTCTCTGTAATAACACATTGTCAGCATTTGCCAACAACTCCAGTCAAGGAGAGTAGAAAGTTTCACTGGGCATAATATACACACACACAGTATATAAAATTGTTTGCTTTCATTATATATTAATAACAACAACAAAAGCAGCATCAAGAACAATGTTACCACCAACGTCGTCGTCAACAAAGATAACATATACAGCGTCAATAATAACAAAGCAATAGTAACAACATTAACAACAATAACAAACTAAAAATGCTAACTGTAATAACATTAATAACAGCATAACACACTGCAGATACTAACTATAACAACATTAAGAACAACATAACACACTGAAGATACTAACTCTAACAACAGAACCACATAACAGACTAAAGATACTAACTGTAACAACATTAAGATCAACATAACAAATTGAAGATACTAACTATAACAACATTAAGAACAACATAACAAACTGAAGATACTAACTATAACAACATTAAGAACAACATAACAAATTGAAGAAAATAACTATAACAACATTAAGAACAACATAACAAACTGAAGAAAATAACTATAACAACATTAAGAACAACATAACAAACTGAAGATACTAACTATAACAACATTAAGAACAACATAACAAACTGAAGACCTTAACTATTATCAGAGTTTCTAGTTACTTGATATGGAGACACATCTGTTGTACAAAGTCTGCTTGAGAGTGTTTGTTTGTTTGTGTGTAACTTCACAGAGCTACAATTTAAAATATTGCTATGTTGTTATTGCTAATATATCATCTGCTTTCTTCTATCTTCTTCTTTTGTTGCTTGGGAAGTGCTAAAAGTTCAGATAAACCTATCTGTCTGTGGATCATGCAAGAGCAGTCTAAGAAGATGGAATCAATTTTATTTGTCAGGAAGGGAGCGACAGAACATTCTGTTCCGTGAGTTCTCCTGCATTAATCTCACAATCTCTCTCTCTCTCTCGTGTGTGTGCGTGTGTGCGCGCGCGCGTGTGTGCGTGTGTGTGTGTGTGTGTGTGTGTGGGATGGGGTTGCGAGTGTGTGTATGTGCGCGTAAAGCTTTGCAAAGTTCCTATATTAGTTTGATAAACGTATTTCCGTGGTTTGTGTTTATGTGTGAGAGTATGTGTGTAACTTCTGTGTGTAGGTGCATATAATGCCCCAAGTGTGGCATCACCAGTGCCCTGGCAGTGAACACATTCACGGACACTAAAAAGAAAAAAATGTGGACTGTTCGCGGAAACTGAAACGTTAGAAATGGCTCCCGAGATTTGAAGAAATTAATGAAAATGTCTAGTGCAAGGGAAGCAACCATAACATTAGAATCACTCAGTTAAAAAGGACAGAGTTCTCTCACCTAATCTGTCCGGCATACAACATTTCGGGCATAAACTCCACTGTGACTAGTAAATCAACTGGGTCATTATTATGTTCTGTTTCTCAGACTTTTTTATCTTTCACGAAGGCGTTAGAAGAAAGTAAGAGAGTAAGCAATAATGCTGACAGAAACGTTGAAGCGAGAGATGAAACTAAAGCGTCCATTTTCACGTGTGATCGTCTAGGCTGTAAACTTGCCCTGCAGTCTTCCACTTCTTCTAGTGATTTCATTCATTTATTCTTCAGTGAAGATACAGATCTTCCCCAGAGTTACGTCACTTTTGCTTTCAGATGATGCCTTAAGGTGAGTGTGTCCATAACTACAGAGTTTTTTTTCTCTTCATTTCTCTGTGCATGTTCCACAGCTACAAACAATTTAAACTTGGCCTAATCAGAGCACACAATAACAATAACATTAAAAAAAAACACGCAGAGCAAACTGTAATTGTAGACAAATTAACGACAGCAATACAGACTTTCCGGGCAGAGGCATCAGGGCACAAAAGGGCACGTAGTAAAATACCAGTCCCAGGAGCTTGTATGTACTTGCACTGTAACAGTATGTGAATGCTGCATTGCTTAGCATAGATTTTTTTCTAACAAAAGGAAATAATCTAAGAGAAAATTAGTACTTATAGGCAATTTTTAAAGCTCTTAGATATAGTGCGGGTAAAGGTCAAGGTGGGTTATGACATATTTACTTGAGTTGTTTTGTCTAGACTAGTTATAATTAGTAACCAAGGTCAACAGACAGACAATCAGATGAGGATCAGACGTCACGTGAGATAAGCTTCCAGAAGGTTCTGTGTAAAATTGTGGCATATATTTTAACTTGAGCAACTTGGGAAAAGAGGAGTTGAAGTTGTAGTTTTGGACAGAGTAGGTTAGGCTATCATGTCTGTGACAAAATTGTGCTGTGTCTATTTGGTGTAGAACTGATAGAAATGTAGCTAGAAGTTCTGATGGCAGTGATGTCTACGGACGGCTGTAACTGCCGGGAATTTATTCTACATGTTGTCTGAGCGGAGATTTGTCCTGTCATAAGTTTTTGGATATGTATGCACTGTCAGTCATGCCAGCATCGTCACCCTGTGCATCAATAAAGTCTTTAAACGTAATATTGCTGCTGCTGTTATCCCACTGAGAGAGAATGTTCCTTGGAGCAAGTAAGTCTGTGAAGTGGACAACAAAACAGACGTAGAACAGACGTAGATTAAATGAGATAAGATCTTAACAGTCATTATTACAGTGGACAGTAGGGACATTTACAGAGAGACGAATAACTACAAGCAGCGAGTTACATCTACTCACATGCAGACGAGCACAAATAGTATGACCGTACTTCCTGCCTTAACTGGAGCTCGCGACTGGCGCTGTCTTTTAGGGCCGAAACCTCACGAAAACATGTACGGTCCTGCTTTGTTAAAGGCACTATGTCAAGGCACTATATCAAGGTACTATATCAAGGCTATAATGTGACGCACGTGCCTAGCGCACTTCGTCACAGACGTTTTGTTTTGGACATTATTATATAAATATTTTTGTTGCAGTGAATATTACTAAATTATATAAACTAGGAAAAAAAAGTAGGAGCAGCTTTATTACTTACCCAGCACAAAACTGTGACCTTTCAGAGTTAGCCTTAATCATAAACAGGACGAAGAAATAGAGAGACGAGATAAAGTATAGAATTACATTAGTCGTACAATAAAGAAATAATAAATAAATGAAATTAATTAACACTTAGCTCAGTCTTGGAGGAACACAAGTAAGCGTTGCCAATACAATATTGGGAATGAGCCAGATGTTATGTTCACAAAATGCGTTCGTTCTCAAATGTGCAAAAATGTGCATGGCGGAGTGTAGAGATGAGATTTTAGATGATGGTAGTGAAGGGGAGAGAGAGAGAGAGAGAGAGAGAGAGAGAGATAAAGAAAGAGAAAAAAGAGAAAAAATGTAACCTAGCCAGGAGAGGGTGAAATAAATGATTATGGTTGTAGTGGGGGGGGGGGGGGTTGTCAAACAAAGATGTATGTAGGTTCGTGCAAAGAATGAGAATGGAGCTTAGTGGAGAGGGGCTATAACAGTGGGAGTGGAAAATGTTACGTGCAGCTGAATAACGAGTTTAAACCATGTGGTTCCAGCGTCCCACAGCTCTGAATGTAGCAGTTCTCAAGCGTCAGGCGGCTTGTGTCATCTGCGTAACATTGTTTGATGGCTGTTACCAGAAAGTCAGATTTCCCTCTGTGCTTGGGGTCATTGAAATGATTCGGAACTGGTTTCGAAGCATGCTGGGCGATGTCGTACAGATGTTTCTACATGCAGGCCCCTAGTCTGAGGTCAGTTTCACCAATATAGGTTATCCTGCATCTTTTGCAAACGATGACATATATCACATTACGGGACTCGCATGTGAATCCCTCATGAAGAGTGAGGATAGTTTTAGAAAAGGTGATTGTTTTCGTTTCCCAGACTACCGGGCAGGTAACACAGCTGGGGCTGTATTTTCTAGCTGTAACGTTACAGCTTTGTGTTCGTTAAGTAATAAAGCTGTTCCTACTTTTTTTTTCCTAGTTTATACATTTTGGTATCACAGCTTTATTGCAGTGCTTCGTGTGTAAGTGTATACTTATACACTAATTCTTGTCTATTACTAAACTGTGCTCTTTTGGTAGTGAAATCTTTTCGTTTTGGAAATATACTAGAGATAGATGCTGTTGAGTAGAAAAGTTATTTTGAGATTTATTACAGGTTATAGACCCGATGTCGACTGGAAAAGGACTATAATACTGAGAGCAGGTATCCTGTGTTCCTAAAGAGTGAAATGGGTACCTGTATGTTTTTTTTGTGAGGCAAATGCCTTTCCCAGAAATGTCCTGTTTTGGTGGTTCACAGAGAAATGCCCACCAGCTAGTGCTTTACGAGGACAGATGGATAAGTGTTTACCGTTAGAACGAGCTTTATGCTTACTGATGGGTAGTCACAGAATTAGACGTTTCATAACTCGAATTGGAGTATGATGGAGGTTTGGCATGTATATGTGCTTCCTCGCCCAACACATGGGGTCGAGGCTATGGGAAGTTTATCGCAGGGGTCTTGTGTAGACCTAGTTTATTTCATTTTGGGCCCATTAAATTTGGTACGTGGAATATGTCCTTTGGAAGGACTTTTACAAAGCGGATAACCTGATTAACCATATTCCTATTCTGCGCTTGCTGTGAGTAGTCACATGCGACATATATACGGTGCATTGTTATTATATGTTTTTTTTTACTCATTTTCCTATTTTGCGCATGTTGAGGATAGTCTTATGCGACAGATGCAGGGTGGATTGCTATGATACCCGTGTGCACATATACCCTATTCTGCGCATGTTGAGGATAGTCACATGTGACGGACATGGGGTGGTTTGTTATGGAGAGTGCACATGTGATACTCCTCATGGTGCTACGTAGACACATGAGAGTAGGTAGTTTTTTTAATAGAGTACAAAGACAGACCTAGAAGAAGACAAGCAGCAGAACATCTGGATGTCTTCGGTGACCAGCAGTGGAAGACTGGGACCTAGAAGAAGACAAGCAGCAGAACATCTGGATGTCTTCAGTGACCAGCAGTGCAAGACTGGGACCTAGAAGAAGACAAGCAGCAGAACATCTGGATGTCTTCAGTGACCAGCAGTGCAAGACTGGGACCTAGAAGAAGACAAGCAGCAGAACATCTGGATGTCTTCGGTGACCAGCGTTAGAAATAAACTAGTAGCAGACTCCTAGAACTGTGCATGATCTTTTTATCACAGACACATTCTTTAAACACAGAGAGTCCCAAATATATACCTGGTACAAATGGAATGATTTGACATGCAAAAGATAAACTGATTTCATACTAGCAAGGAACAACAAGAAAAAATCAGTCACTGATGCAAGAGCAATACCCAACCTGAGTTCAAGCACAGACCACAAAGCAGTAGTAGCAGTCATCAGAACACACAGGGAAAGCCATAACAGAACTCCCAAGAAGAAAAGTGAAACAATAAAACTAAGCAAGCTCAAGGAAGAGAATGTGAAAGAAGAATATGAGACGAAAATAGGAGAACTGTTAATAAACTTACCAATAGAAACAACTCAGTGGAAGAGGAATGGGCTTTGTTCAAAAACAGCTTTTTGCGAGCAGCAAAGGAAACATGTGGTACTATGAGAAAAGAAGGTAGAGAAATTAAAATAACAGTATAGTGGAATGATGAGGTGAAAGAGGCTGTAAAAAAAGAATAATAAATATAAAAAATGGATGAGACATAAAGAGGATCTAGACTACATTGATATCGAATTGCAAGAAGACATTCCAAGAGGGTTATAAAAGAAGCAAAGGTAAAATCATGGCAGAAATACAGCGAAGTATTAAACAACAATCACAAAGAAGCTATGAAGATCTTTTATGAAAAGATCAGGACAATGAGAAAGCAAGCAGAGCACTTCAACCCAACAGAGATTGTGAATGATGTTAATGGTGATCCAATATGCGAACCAGAGAGGGTAGTACAGCGACATGACAGTACTTTGACATGTTACTCAACATACCATCAGAGACAAGCCAAACCCATGATAACAACACAGCTGACCCCATAGAACTGGAACCAGACATACTACAAGCTGAAATCAGAGAAGCCACACAAAAGCCCCAATGAACAAAGCCCCAGGATGCGATGAAATTAATCAGAAGTGAGTTAATCAAAATGTATGAAAGAGGTTGGAACAGCTTGGCTTCACAGACTCTAAAACTTGGTATGGGAAAAACAAGAAACACCACAGGACTAGAGAAACATTGTCATTATTCCACTTGTCTTTCTGTTTCAGAATCTTGTACTGTCTCCTGTCTTTCTGTTTCAGAATCTTGTACTGTCTCTTGACTTTCTGTTTCAGCATCTTGTACTGTCTCTTGACTTTCTGTTTCAGAATCTTGTACTGTCTCTTGACTTTCTGTTTCAGCATCTTGTACTGTCTCTTGACTTTCTGTTTCAGAATCTTGTACTGTCTCTTGACTTTCTGTTTCAGAATCTTGTACTGTCTCTTGACTTTCTGTTTCAGAATCTTGTACTGTCTCTTGACTTTCTGTTTCAGAATCTTGTACTGTCTCCTGTCTTTCTGTTTCAGAATCTTGTACTGTCTCTTGACTTTCTGTTTCAGCATCTTGTACTGTCTCTTGACTTTCTGTTTCAGAATCTTATTGTGTCTCTTGACTTTCTGTTTCAGAATCGTGTACTGTCTCTTGACTTTCTGTTTCAGAATCTTGTACTGTCTCTTGACTTTCTGTTTCAGAATCTTGTACTGTCTCTTGACTTTCTATTTCAGCATCTTATACTGCCTCCTAACTTTCTGTCTCAGCATCATGTTCTGTCTCCTGACTCTCTGTCCCCTGCTAATGATTGTGACCTCACACAACAGGCTGTTCAATCATTGCTGTTGGATTTACTCTCAGTCAGTAAACTATACATAGAGATGAAGATCACAGAGAGAGTAAACTATACATAGAGATAAAGATCATAGAGAGAGTAAACTATACATAGAGATAAAGATCATAGAGAGAGTAAACTATACATAGAGATGAAGATCACAGAGAGAGTAAACTATACATAGAGATAAAGATCATAGAGAGAGTAAACTATACATAGAGATGAAGACCATAGAGAGAGTAAACTATACATAGAGATGAAGACCATAGAGAGAGTAAACTATATACAGAGATGAAGACCAGAGAGAGAGAGAGAGAGAGAGAGAGAGAGAGAGAGAGAAAGATATATTCTCAGAGATAAGATTAGAAGAACTATACCTGCATTAGAAACTGAGGTAGATTCAGCTGGTTCAAGAGAAATAAATTATCAGTCAATCATTCATCCTCAAATAAACTATCAGCCAATCATTCATCCTCAGATAAACTATCAGTCAATCATTTATCCTCAGGTAAGAGGATGTTAAGAACATCTGGTCTATATATATAGTTCATACACACACAGTGTGATAGGATACTGTAAGCTGGAACATCAGTCTTGTTTGTAATGTGAATGCTGTACATGGTAAACATATCTGAAACAAATCCATATATTGATTATATGAACACTGTATATGGTAGATATGCATGAAGCATCCTTATTTTATTCTTGTACATGGCAAGCATACATGAAACATCTTAATTTTATTCTTACTTGAATGTTGTACAAGGTAAACCTGTCTGAAACATCTTTATTTTATTCATTATGTGAAAGTTATATATGTCTGTGTGGTTAACACAGAAGAAGGAATGAGTGAACGGTTCCAGATTGAAACAGGCGTGAAACAAGGATGTATATTATCTCCCTTGCTTTTTGGAATTGACATAGACTTCATGGAAGCAGCAGAAATGTGGTTTATTAGAAGAATGTTGCGAATCCCCTGGACAGCAAAAATAACTAATGAAAAATATATGAGAAGTGCTGGAGAGACAAAAAAAAACCTTGTCAAAAAGATAAGAGAGAGACAATGTACTTTCATAGGACATGCAATGAGAAGAGGGGGCATTGAAGATATTATAACAACAGGAAAAATAGAAGGAAGAAGATCAAGAGGAAGACCAAGAGAAATGATACTGGACAGTCTGACGGGATGGTGTGAGAGGAGATCACCAACTGAACTGATGGCCTGCATGAAGGATCGTGTACTCTGGAGAAGCATAATAGCCAACACCAGTCAGCACGGCACCTGATGATGATGATGATAGACTTCATAATGAAAAGTTTATGTACAAGTAAAACCAGCACTGATTGGGACATGGGACCCAACTGGAAGATCTTGATTTTGCAAATGACATAACTCTTATCAGTGACAATGTGAAATAACTGCAAGAAAAAACAGATACCCTGTCTTCAATGGCTAGTCTTCTTCTTCTTCTTCTTCTTCGTTCACTTCTACCACCAAAAACCGCACTGTGAACCTACTGAATTCACGCATGTGGTCCTCGTTAGGTCCCGTGGTCCCCTGTGTGGTCCAAAATAGACCACACGAGTTCCACGAAAGGACCACAAGGGGTTCAGAGTATCACAGTGCTTTAGCCTGTATTCTTGGTGGGTCTCGGAAGCGGGATTGCGTGACACCGTGGTTTTCATTGCACCAGTTTGGTCTAGGGTTAGACTTTCTCACCGGAAGACCTCGACGTGTTTGGAATATCAGTGCATCCCCGCTGGGTGAGAGGCGTAAGCCCACCCAGGCCAGAGTTGGACTTTCTCACCGGAAAACCTCGACGTGTTTTGAGATACCCGTGTATCACCGCCGGGTGAGAGGTGGTTGCCCATCCAGTCCAGGGATGGACTTTCTCACCGGAAAACCTCAGCGTGATTAGGATACGCAGACATCCCCGCCGGGTGAGAGGTGGTTGCCTATCTAGACTGCACTGGTCCAGTGTCTCCGACTTCAGCATTTTGCGGTCGTGGCCGCTACCCTTCCTAGTTGTGACCAGGATGGAGCTTTTGTCCAGGAGGACGAATCCTCGCCACTAGTGACTTCTACCCCTGGGTTGAGCCGGTTTAGGCATTTCCCAGTATGGGCGTGTTTGGGACGGGACCGACCTCTGGGGCAGAGGTACTGTGACATGTATAGCCTTCAAGATTCACCTCTGGTATGAGCCGGTTTAGGCAAAATTCACCAGTATGGGTGTTTATCAGGCGTTACCGACCTCTAGAGCGGAGGTGGCATGACATGTCTAG
The DNA here is from genome assembly GCA_009760885.1 of Achatina immaculata. NCBI lineage: Eukaryota > Metazoa > Mollusca > Gastropoda > Stylommatophora > Achatinidae > Lissachatina > Lissachatina immaculata. Next base: position 32,275,356 of record CM019708.1, read on the forward strand.
CCATCAAGTTCCACCCCTGGTGTGTGCCGGTTTAGGCATATTTCACCAGTGTAGGTGTATTTCGGACGTGGCCGGCCTCTAGAGCAGAGGTGCCGTGGTATAGCTCTCGTAGCGATACTACTGGACATACCGGTTAAACTTCACTTTCCACCACCTTTTCCCATCGGCTCCGCACAGCAACCTTTATTTCTTTTCCGCATTTACTTCCTTAACCGGGAGGAGCTTCACTTCAAGCGCGGCATTTGAAGAGTCTCGCCAGCAGTGTCTTAACCTCTGGGACAAGCCGGTTCATGCATTTCACCCGATATGACTGCACTCAGGACGTGGCCGACCTCCAGACCAGAGGTGCCGTGATTTGACTGTTTGCTTCGCTTTATCCTTTCTACCACCTTTTCCGCAGTGATGCTGCGCGGCAACCTCATTTGCAAATTTCTTCATTGGCCGGGAAGAGCACCGCTCCACACACGGCAGCTGAAGATCTCGCCAACAGCGTTTCAATGGCTAGTAAAACAGGACTTGAAATTAACAAGGACAAAACAAAAATAATGAAAATTTCCATTAATCAAGAATGAAAAATAAAAGTAGAAGGATCAACTGTTGAAGAAGTAAACCAATTTGCATACCTTGGCAGCTACATAGACCAGGATTGTGACACTAGAAAGGAAGTTAGAATTAGAATTGCAAAAGCAGCATTGACCTTCAAGAATCTTGAGAACATATGGTATTCAAAAGTTATAAGCACAAAAACCAAGTTAAGACTATTCAATTCAAATGTAATATCCACCCTCATTTATGCATGCGAAAGCTGGAAAACAACTAAAGAAACAGACAAGAAATTAGACTATTTTGAAAACAAATGCTTAAGGAAAATATTCGGTATAAAGTGGAATGAATTAAAAAAATGCAGAGATAAGACAGATGAGCAAACAACAACCTGTCTCATGGGTAACCAGAAAAAGGAGATGGAGATATGTCAGACATGTGATGAGAAGAAACAATCAGAGAATACCAAAACAAGCTATCAAGTGGAACACAACAGGCTGAAGAAAAAGAGGTTGACAACGGGAAACTCTAAAGAAGACATTGTTAAGAGAGGCCAGTTTAGTTGGTATAAAATCCCTTGATGAGGTTGAAAAGCTCACCAAAGACAGGAAATCTTGGCAAACTATGATGTGAGCCCAATGTGAAGCTTAACCGCATGGGAAGGATGTAAGATGTAAGCAAGAAGAAAGTTATATATGGTAGACATACATGTATCTGAAACATCTACATTTTAATCACTATGTGGGTGTAGAAATGTTTAGAAACTTGATGGCATCTACTGGAAGCGAGAAATCAAGCATTACATGGTGCACTCCTCTACAGCTGAAGTTGATTGAGCTGGGTCTTTTATCACTGGATTTGATTAATGGAACTGGGTCTCCTATTACTGAATATGATGAATGGAACTGGGTCTGGAATAACTAGATGTGATGAATAGAACTGGGTCTCCTATCACTGGATTTTCTGGTGAAGCAGGTTTGTGGTACAAATATGTACACAGGACTGATTACTGTACACCTGACCTTGCATGAAAACTGAGACTTCTGTCACAAATTGTGGCCTCGTTTATCATCTACAAATTGTGGCCTCGTTTATAATCTACAAATTGTGGCCTCGTTTATAATCTACAAATTGTGGCCTCATTTATAATCTACACACTGACACACACATGTACACAGATATGTACACACAACTGTACACAGACTTGAGCATACAAATATGGAATTATTTTATCTTATATATTGCAAACACATACAAAATCATGCTACATAATATGTGCAATTTGCAGGAAATAATGTTGTATTTGTGTATGGTATTGGAAACAGGTAATATATGTACTAAGATGTATATGTAGATGGTAACAGGTAGTATGAGACAACTGAAAAAAACTACAAATGTAGATGTGTACGAGACAAACAGGTGACAAAGCTACACAGGCATATGTGTATGAGACAAACAGGTGACAAAGCTACACAGGTAGGTTGAATGAAACAAACAGGTGACAGAGCTACACAGGTAGGTTGAATGAAACAAACAGGTGACAAAGCTAGACAGGTATATATGAATAAGACAAACAGGTGACAAAGCTACACAGGTAGGTTGAATGAGACAAACAGGTGACAAAGCTACACAGGTAGGTTGAATGAGACAAACAGGTGGCAAAGCTACACAGGTAGGTTGAATGAGACAAACAGGTGGCAAAGCTAGACAGGTAGGTTGAATGAGACAAACAGGTGACAAAGCTACACAGGTAGGTTGAATGAGACAAACAGGTGGCAAAGCTACACAGGTAGGTTGAATGAGACAAACAGGTGACAAAGCTAGACAGGTAGGTTGAATGAGACAAACAGGTGACAAAGCTAGACAGGTAGGTTGAATGAGACAAACAGGTGACAAAGCTAGACAGGTAGGCTGAATGAGACAAACAGGTGGCAAAGCTACACAGGTAGGCTGAATGAGACAAACAGGTGACAAAGCTAGACAGGTAGGTTGAATGAGACAAACAGGTGACAAAGCTAGACAGGTAGGTTGAATGAGACAAACAGGTGACAAAGCTAGACAGGTAGGTTGAATGAGACAAACAGGTGACAAAGCTAGACTAGGCTGAATAAGACAAACAGGTGACAAAGCTACACAGGTAGGTTGAATGAGACAAACAGGTGACAAAGCTACACAGGTAGGTTGAATGAGACAAACAGGTGACAAAGCTAGACAGGTAGGTTGAATGAGACAAACAGGTGACAAAGCTACACAGGTAGATGTGAATGTGTGTAATAACTAAAGATAATCTCAAAGAACCATGCCTGTTCGTGTTCCACGCTGTAACCATGGTTACTGAGGAAGAAAAGACCACAGTGATCACGCAGAAAGTAAACCTTAGGTAAAACAGCTGACACAAATATAGGTCAACAGTTTGTCAGTCACTAAGCTTACCAGGCAACAGGCACACGCCAGGCATTGCTGTAGTGGCTGGAAAATGTTTCTAACAAGAAATCGAAGGATGACATGAAATCAGAAAAGACTGCAAACTCAAAGGATGACATTAAATGGAAGGATGACATGAAATCAGAAAAGACTGCAAACTCAAAGGATGACATTAAATGGAAGGATGACATGAACTAAAATAGTGACTAGATGTCCTGTAGCCACACCAATGATCTTCGTAAAGAATCCACATAGATCCACTCCAGCGCTCTGTCGGGTGGGAGAAGCTTACAGAAGTACAAGCCGGCGTATTCCCGCAGTCCTTCCTGGTTGGCCGTCTGATAAGATATACTGGTCACGTGCAACACTTGTGTCACTATTTCTAATTTTAGCCTGGTCACTTCCCACAATGCCTCAGAGTTTGTTACAATGTCCGGTTCAAAAATGACCCCTCGGTGGTAGCTGTTGTAGCGGTCTCTAGCTCTCTGGGACGCTGTGTGGTAGGCAGTCATGAAAGAAGCCTGTCGGGGCAAGAACACACCAGATTAATAGTGTTTTACATACATATATACATACATATATACACATATACATATACATACACACATACAAATACACATATACATACACACATACATATACACATACACATACACACTCATACACATATATACACATACATACACACACACATGCATGCATACATACACACATAATACACACATACATACATACACACAAACACTGATACAGACACACAGATACACACATACATACATACATACATACATACACACACACTACTTACATACACACATACACATACACACTCTACATACACACACTCATACACACATACATACATACACACATACCTTCACACATATACATACACACATACATACATAAGCACTTACATACATTTCCGTTTGTCTCAAACACAACATAAGAAATTGTTGGATTTTCTAGGCATAAATTTTTGGTTATTTTAAAAAAGAACATAAGAAGCTGTTGACTGTTTCATATATAACAATACCATTTTGTTGGTTATTTCACATTTAAAAAACAAGTGTTTTTCCACATTCAACATGTTTAAGACACACTATATTTATTGATTGTAACATTATATGCGCATAATCCAGTTTTTTTCTGATAAGTAATTTTCAGTTTGAAATCAAAGAAAGCAAAGTTACTTTCAGGGCAAAACTGGGAGAATCAAGTCTGTGCATCAACATTTATGTTAAGTCTGTAAATCAACAATTATGTTAAGTCTGCATATCAACATTTACATTAAGTCTGTATATCAACTATTATGTTAAGTCTGCACATCAACAATTATGTTAAGTCTGTACATCAACATTTACGTTAAGTCTCTATATCAAATATTATGTTAAGTCTGTATATAAACAATTATGTTAAGTCTGTATATCAACAATTATGATATTTCCGTATATCAACAACTATGTTAACTCTGTATATCAACAATTATATTAAGTCTGTATATTAACAATTATGTTAATTCTGCTCGCTAACAATTATGCTAAGTCTGTATGTAAATAATTAAGTTAAGTCTATATAAACAATTATGTTAAGTCTGCATATCAACAATTTTGTTAAATCTGTATGTAAACAATTATGTTACGTCTGTACATCAAAAAGTATGTTAAGTCTGTATGTAAACAATTATGTTAAATCTGTATGTAAACAATTATGTTAAGTCTGTATGTAAACAATTATGTTAAGTCTGTACGTGTGATAGTATTTTTTAATACTGCACTAGTTACTATAGAATTTTTACTATGAAAGGGAAACAATGAAGGAAAATATTAGTTATTAGACCATGTTTTTTAAAGTTATAAGGTCAAAGAAAGCTTAGTTATGTCATGTTGACTTCACGAGAATTATTAATATTTTTGGTGAATTGTTTATCTAGACTAGCTAAATTTAGTAACAGAAAATTTAAACTTTGGAATGTTTTTTTTTTTTTTACTCAAAGTCAGTTATGACATGTTAGCTTCACTTGACTTTGTGAATTGTTTCTCTGGATTTAGTTATATTTAGTAATAGAAAGTTAAATTTGGAGATGTGTTGACACTTTATTACCCAAGGTCAGTAGACAGACAATTTCAGGAGGGTAAGACGTCTCGCGAAATACATTTCAAGAAAGTTCAAGGTAAAACTGTAGCTCATATTATTTAAAATAGAAATTTAGAGATTTATAGAGAGGATTATCATTATGGATTATATGAGGATACAGAAGGACATGGCAGTTTAGACAGAGAGTTAGAGTTGTTCATTATGAATTTTCTTGTATAATGTTAGAACTAGGATGAAGTGAGTTTTGTTCTAGCTAGATGAGTTGCTACTAATGTTGCCTCATGTTATTGTGAAAAGAGTGTTCAGAACTAACGGTTGTTAGAAAAGTGTTGTGAATAATGTGCAATCAGTGAGATGTTTCAGAGGATGTAAGTAATGCAACTCCGTGTTTCTTCATGTTGTGTGAGCACGATTGTAGATTTGTTGAGAGAGAGAGAGAGAGAGAGAGAGAGCTAAAAATGTTCTAGCCCGGGAGTGGAGCCTCAAGCATGTTTTTCTGTCGCATTTCATCAGCATCAGTCGTCTGTCATTATTTCTCATAAATGAAACTGTTGATGTTTTCAAATTCTCTTCAAGTTTTTCTGTCTATGCATTTCATCAGCATCAGTCGTCTGTCATTATTTCTCATAAATCAAACTGTTGATGTTCTCACACTCTCTTCAAGTTAATCCACACTGTTACGTGTCAGTTTAGTGGAGGGACTGTCAGTAGTTTTCAAGTTATGTGGCTGTTGTCTACGTGGAATTGTTGAGAGCCTGGGTATGTTGTTATTGTCTGCGTGGAGTTATTGAGAGCCTGGGTATGTTGCTGTTGTCTACGTGGAGTTGTTGAGAGCCTGGGTATGTTGCTGTTGTCTACGTGGAGTTGTGAGAGCCTGGGTATGTTGCTGTTGTCTACGTGGAGTTGTTGAGAGCTTGGGTATGTTGCTGTTGTCTACATGGAGTTGTTGAGAGCCTGGGTATGTTGCTATTGTCTACGTGGAGTTGTTGAGAGCCTGGGTATGTTGCTGTTGTCTACGTGGAGTTGTTGAGAGCCTGGGTATGTTGCTATTGTCTACGTGGAGTTGCTGAGAGCCTGGGTATGCTGCTGTTGTCTACGTGGAGTTGTTGAGAGCCTGGGTATGTTGCTGTTGTCTACGTGGAGTTGTTGAGAGCCTGGGTATGTTGCTGTTGTCTACGTGGAGTTGTTGAGAGCCTGGGTATGTTGCTGTTGTCTACGTGGAGTTGTTGAAAGCCTGGGTATGTTGCTGTTGTCTACATGGAGTTGTTGAGAGCCTGGGTATGTTGCTGTTGTCTACGTGGAGTTGTTGAGAGCCTGAGTATGTTGCTGTTGTCTACGTGGAGTTGCTGTGAGCCTGGGTATGCTGCTGTTGTCTTCGTGGAGTTGTTGAGAGCTTGGGTATGTTGCTGTTGTCTATGTGGAGTTGTTGAGAGCCTGGGTATGATGCTTTTGTCTTCGTGGAGTTATTGAGAGCTTGGGTATGTTGCTGTTGTCTACATGGAGTTGTTGAGAGCCTGGGTATGTTGCTGTTGTCTACGTGGAGTTGTTGAGAGCCTAGGTATGTTGCTATTGTCTACGTGGAGTTGTTGAGAGCCTGGGTATGCTGCTGTTGTCTACGTGGAGTTGTTGAGAGCTTGGGTATGTTGCTGTTGTCTACGTGGAGCTGTTGAGAGCCTGGGTATGATGCTGTTGTCTTCGTGGAGTTGTTGAGAGCCTGGGTATGTTGCTGTTGTCTACATGGAGTTGTTGAGAGCCTGGGTATGTTGCTGTTGTCTTCGTGGAGTTGCTGTGAGCCTGGGTATGATGCTGTTGTCTTCGTGGAGTTGTTGAGAGCTTGGGTATGTTGCTGTTGTCTACATGGAGTTGTTGAGAGCCTGGGTATGTTCAGTTTCTTGTGGATAACATTGAAACTAAACTGATAAGACTTCCAGATATAACCTTTCTTATTTGAGTAGTAGTCTGGCGAATCTAACTAAAACTTCTTGCTCCAGACACTTTTTCAAAAAAGCATCATCATCATCATCACCATTCAGAAAAAGGAATAAGCCTTTATACCTCAACAATTATGTTAAGTCTGTATGTTAACAATTATGTTAAATCTGTACGTTAACAATTATGCTAAGTCTGTATGTCAACAATTATGTTAAGTTTGTAGATCAACAATTATGTTAAGTCTGTACGTCAACAATTATGTTAAGTTTGTAGATCAACAATTATGTTAAGTCTGTATGGCAACAATTATGTTAAGTTTGTAGATCAACAATTATGTTAAGTCTGTACGTCAACAATTATGTTAAGTTTGTAGATCAACAATTATGTTAAGTCTGTACGTCAACAATTATGTTAAGTTTGTAGATCAACAATTATGTTAAGTCTGTAGTTAAACATTTATGTTAATTTTTAGATCAACAACTATGTTAAGTCTGTAGTTAAACATTTATGTTAATTTTTAGATCAACAACTATGTTAAGTCTGTAGTTAAACATTTATGTTAATTTTTAGTTCAACAACTATATTAACTATGTTGATCAACAATTATGTTCAGTACATGCCTCTCCCTTTCTCTCTCTCTCTTTCTCTTTGCGTCTCTCTTTTTCTCTCTCTCTGTCTCCCCTTTCTCTCTCTGTCTCTTCCTTTCTCTCTCTTCATCCTTTAACTCAAACCTGTTTCATTATTTACTTGCTTGTAATTATATGCCTCCATAAAATAGCCAGCACTCTCTCAACACATGGCTCGTAAACCATCAAGTACTTCAATGACATAGTTAGAAAAGCACTTGTTAGATATTGTTAGAAATTATTTTAATGTTTGTTAAAAAAAACATATGTTAGAAGATGATTTACAATGTATTTTTATTTATGTATATGTCTGCGTGTGTATGTGTGCGTGAGTGCTATTTTATTAGGTTAATGATTTCTTCTCTTTTACCTTGAATGTAATAGTTAAATCTTACACTCTTTTGATATGCTTTTCCCAATTTAATTTGTATTTCTTTTACTAAATCAAGTGTGTGGGAAGAATGAAAGATGGAGTGATGAAGGGCAGAATGTAAGACGGGCCTGCGTGCCCAATTCTTTACCCTTGAAAAATAAAGATTATTCATTCATTCATTCATTCTCTGTCTCTTCCTTTCTCTCTCTATGTCTCTCTATGTCAGACGGGCCAGCGTGCCCAATTCTTAACCCTTTTGAAATAAAGATCAATCAGTCAATCTTTCTTTTCTCTTTGTGTCTCTCTCTCTGTCTCCCCCTTTGTTTCTCTGTCTCCCACTTTCTCTCTCTGTGTCTCTCCTTTTCTCTCTTTGTGTCTTCTCCCTTCTCTCTTTTTTCTCTGTCCTTTCCTTTCTTCCTTGTCTCCTTTTGTCTTTCCTTGTCTCTCGCTCCTGTTTCTCTGTCCTTTCCTTTCTTCCTTGTCTCCTTTTGTATCTCCTTGTCTCTCGCTCCTGTTTCTCTGTCCTTTCATTTCCTTCCTTGTCTCCTTTTGTCTCTCCGTGTCTCTCGCTCCTGTTTCTCTGTCTCTTTCTCCCTGTCTTTCTCTGTTCCTCCGTTCACTCTCTGTCTATTTATTCATTTGTATCTCTATCGCCCTGTCACGATGTGTGCGTGAGTGTTTTATCAGCGATGAAGAGACAGGTGTGTATGTCTCAGGTAATTCTCTCTAGTCTGAAATATCAACGAGAAATTATCAGAGAATTGAAATATACACTTAATGTTGTACAAAAAGATGAATGTACATGTTAATGTTTGGGAAGATAATTATGTAGCTGTAATGTTTGGGTAGATAATTATGTAGCTGTAATGTTTGGGCACATAATTATGTAGCTGTAATGTATGGGTAGATAATTATGTAGCTGTAATGTTTGGGCACATAATTATGTAGCTGTAATGTTTGGGCGCATAATTATGTAGCTGTAATGTATGGGTAGATAATTGTGTAGCTGTAATGTTTTGGCAGATAATTATGTAGCTGTAATGTTTGGGCAGATAATTGTGTAGCTGTAATGTTTGGGCAGATAATTATGTAGCTGTAATGTTTGGGCAGATAATTGTGTAGCTGTAATGTTTTGGCAGATAATTGTGTAGCTGTAATGTTTGGGCAGATAATTATGTAGCTGTAATGTTTGGGCAGATAATTGTGTAGCTGTAATGTTTGGGCAGATAATTATGTAGCTGTAATGTTTGGGCAGATAATTATGTAGCTGTAATGTTTGGGTAGATAATTATGTAGCTTTAATGTTTGGGCACATAATTATGTAGCTGTAATGTTTGGGCAGATAATTGTGTAGCTGTACAGCTGAGATGACTCACGTAGTTGAGGTCCCGGCACGTGTAGTTCCGGGATATTGACGTGTCCTTGAGATACTCTTGTATTCTCTCTGGTCCCAGCATTCTGGCGGCAATCTCTTCCGGCGCTACAGGTCCCAGGCCGGGGTCAAGGTCGTCAGTGCTGGCGGTCTCGCGGCTGGGTATGACGTCAGAGAATGTGATGACGTAGTTAATCCCGTGCTCCTTCACCAGCGCTGGGGGCAGTGGAGCCCTGTCAGTCGCAACATAACTGTATACCTGATCACGTGACACAAGATGACGTAATAAAGTGTTAGGTCTACAGATGATGGTAATCCATCTTTCTGTTGTTCTCGTTCAAAATTATTCCACATAAAAAATAATTGCATCTACAAGCTAAATATTGATTTATTTAAATCATGACTTTTACATTCAATTTTACTTTTACAATTTTAATTGTATTTTAAAGTTATTTACAGACGAATGTCATGACATCTGCATGCCAAATATTCTGTATAATTTTTTAAAAATAAAATGTCCCGTGCGATCTGCACGCAGGTGAGCGTGTGGGTGGAGTGTCACTGCCTTCATTGCTCCAGGTCATGACGTTATGTATAAAGCATTACCACTTCTAAATGACAAATGCTTAGTTATTGACATAAATCTCATGACTTTATGTATAAAGCATTATTACTTCTAAATGACAAATGTTTAGTTATTGACATAAATCTCATGACGTTATGTATAAACCAATATGGCTTCTAAATGACAAATGTTTAGTTATTGACATAAATCTCATGACTTTATGTATAAAGCAGTATGGCTTCTAAATGACAAATGTTTAGTTATTGACATAAATCTCATGACTTTATGTATAAAGCAGTATGGCTTCTAAATGACAAATGTTTAGTTATTGACATAAATCTCATGACGTTATGTATAAACACTGTGACTTCTAAATTACAAATGTTTTGTTACTGACATAAATCTCATGACATATACATGCTGAACAATTAAGTATGCACAAAGTGTCATGACTTTTATACAATAAATGCTCAGTTATATTACAGAAATCTAACGACTCACACAAGTTATGCTATTCATACATAAAAAGTTGTGTATGCCAAATCTTAACAAGCATCTACCTCGAGCTGAGTGGAGTGTTTCCCCTCTAGACCGGACAGCCATTTCTGGGCAGATTTCACCCAATAGGATTTCAAATTGTTCTGTGTCATGTCCATCAAGTCTCTGATTGGCTAAAAATTGATATGAGCAATTTCTGAGTTGACACAATGGTCAGATAACATGAACGCTTATATCAAGTACGATGAATTTGAACAGTTTTGTAATGACTACAAGAACAACTGGGAAGGCATCTGTCGTTCTCACCAAAAGCTTGCTTCACAAATTCTTTTCTGATGCCAGTCTATATCTTTCCTCTAATATCTCAAAGCTCTTCTCTTATTTTTCTAAAATTATACACTTTCCTCTTTTTTCAATCTATTCTTATCTTCATTACAATTTTCTCTTCTCATCGATCGCCTACTTCTTCAAAAAAATAATTGTCCCACATTTTAACTGCCGTGAAAATGTCTGCTTCTCAAAACTTCAAGTCCACTGCAAATCTTTTCACCTGTAGCAAGTTCTGACTTTCTTTGCTGGTTGTGCAGTCTAATCTCACATCTCAAACCTTGCTGTCAGAGAAACTATGGCTAACCAGAACATGTTGTCAGAGAAACTATGGCTAACCAGAACTTGCTGTCAGAGAAGACATGGCTAACCAGAACATGTTGTCAGAGAAACTATGGCTAACTAGAACCTGTTGTCTGAAGAAAACATGGCTAACCAGAACCTGCTGTCTGATGAAAACATGGCTAACCATAATCTGCTGTCAGAGAAAACATGGTTAATCAGAACCTGGTGTCAGAGAAAACATGGCTAACTACTTTACAGTAAGAGCTGTACAAGAGTGTCAAACACAACCAGGGCGGCCTCACCTCTGTTAAGTTCTTGACGCGCTCAAACTCTGCTTCAAACTCGAGCTTTGCCAGGTCAGCGAAACTCTCTGGTTCCTGCAGGACACTGGCAATAAATTTAGCCGTCATGTTGGAGGCGGTTGTCATGGCAACGTTCGTGTCCACTTCTGCTTCTATGTCCAGTTTATATAGCGACAGGGGCAAGTCACCTGCGACAAATACGTCGTGGTTAGCTCCCTCCAACAGAACAAGGGGACACTGGGAGAGGAGCTCTGGCTTCAGGGAAACGGTCTGGATTATGTTCCTGCGAACAGAGGAAAGCAAACCTTGGAAACTGTTTACATTCTGAGATAGGTCTATCTTCTAGCTTTATGTTAGGTCTATCTTCTAGCTTTATGTTAGGTCTATCTTTTAGATTTATGTTTGGTCTATCTTCTAGATTTATGTTAGGTCTATCTTCTAGATTTATGTTAGGTCTATCTTCTAAATTTATGTTAGGTCTATCTTTTAGATTTATATTAGGTCTATCTTCTAGATTTATGTTAAGTTAATCTTTTAGATTTATGTTAGGTCTATCTTCTAGATTTATGTTAAGTTAATCTTTTAGATTTATGTTAGGTCTATCTTCTAGATTTATGTTAAGTTAATCTTTTAGATTTATGTTAGGTCTATCTTTTAGATTTATGTTAGGTCTATCTTCTAGGTTTATGTTAAGTTAATCTTTTAGATTTATGTTAGGTCTATCTTCTAGATTTATGTTAGGTCTATCTTTTAGATTTATGTTAGGTCTATCTTTTAGATTTATGTTAGGTCTATCTTTTAGATTTATGTTAGGTCTATCTTCTAGATTTATGTTAAGTTAATCTTTTAGATTTATGTTAGGTCTATCTTTTAGATTGATGTTAGGTCTATTTTTTAGATTTATGTTAGGTCTATCTTCTAGATTAATGTTAGATCTATCTTTTAGATTTATGTTAGGTCTATCTTTTAGATTTATGTTAGGTCTATCTTTTAGATTTATGTTAGGTCTATCTTCTAGATTTATGTTAGGTCTATCTTTTAGATTTATGTTAGGTCTATCTTTTAGATTTATGTTAGGTCTATCTTCTAGCTTTATGTTAGGTCTATCTTCTAGCTTTATGTTAAGTCCATCTCTAGCTTTATGTTAACTCTATCTTCTAGCTTTATGTTAAATCCATCTATAGCTTTATGTTAGGTCTGTCTTTTAGATTTATGTTAAGTCTGTCTTCTAGATTTATGTTAAGTCTGTCTACTAGATTTATGTTAGGTTTATCTTCTAGATTTATGTTAGGTCTATCTTCTGGCTTTATGATGTCTTTCTATTTCCTAGTTTTATGTTAAGTCTATCTCCTAGATTTATGTTAGGTCTATATTCTAGATTTACGTAATGTCTATTTCTAGTTTTGTGTTAAGTCTATCTTCTAGTTTTGTGTTGTCTATCTATTTTCTAGTTTTGTATTAAGTCTATATATCTTTTAGTTTTATGTTAAGTCATCTGTCTTCTAGATTTATTTTAACTTTTTCTATCTTCTGGCGTTATGTTAACTCTATCTTCTAGCTTTATGTTAACTCTATCTTCTAGTTTTATGGCAAGTCTATCTATCTTCTAGTTGTATGTTAAGACATCTATCTTCTAGATTTATGTTACGTTTATCTATTTTCCAGCTTTATGTTATCTCTATCTTCTAGTTTTATGTTAACTCTATCTTCTAGTTTTATGTTAGCTCTATCGTCCAGTTTTATGTTAACTCTGTCTTTTAGTCTTATGCTAAGTCCATCTTCTAGCTTTATGTGAACTCTGTCTAGCTTTATGTTAGAGCTATATTCTAGTTTTATGTTAAGTCTATCTTCTAGCTCTATGTTAACTCTATCTTTTATGTTAATTTTATCTATCTTCTAGTTTTATGTTAAGTCCATCTTCTAGCTCTTTGTTAACTCTATCTTCTAGTTTTATTTTAAGTCTATCTTCTAGTTTTACGTTAACGCTATATTATAGTTTTATGTTATCCCTGTTTTCTAATTTTATATAACTCTATCTTTTAGCTTTATGTTAAGTCAATCTTTTAGCTGTATTTTAACTCTATCATCTAGTTGTATGTTAATTCTATCTTCTAGCTTTATGTTGTCTATTTTTCTGAATTCATGCCTAGCTTTTCATATACGAGAACTTCATACGAATATCACTTCATCAGATCTGATTACATAATCATCAATTATAACATCATTATCAGTCATAACATCATCATCAATCATAACATCACCATCAATCACCTTATTACAGTCATACTCATAATGTGTGATTGCTGCGAACTACTCTGCTGACAGACAAGTAACTGGATGAAGTATCTGGAGTGAGACAGCCTGCGAACTACTCTGTTGACAGACAAATAACTAGATGAATTGTCTTGACGTGAGACAGCCTGCGAACTACTCTGCTGACAGACAAGTAACTGGATGAAGTGTCTTGGCGTAAGACAGCCTGTGAACTACTATCTCTCTCTCTCTCTCTCTCTCTCTCTCTCTCTCTCTGAACCTTAAGTGCCCAGGGCACATGGGGCTTCCGCAAGGGTTTTCCACAAATGCCTGTCCTTTGCCTTTTTTCTGCTCTTGCCCAGGTGAGCCCTCTATTGTTCAACATCCTTTCTGTTGTTTTTCTCCATGTCTCCTTTGGTGCATAAAACTGTATTATTGTCATTCTTCCGTGTCTTAGGTTGTATCGTGCACTTATTATATGACTGTTCACTGGTTCCCATTCTACAAGGCTCTTTGCTGCTATATTTGACATAATTATACCTACCCCCTCTTGATGTTCCCCGTTGTCTCTGAATGAATGAACTTACCGTTTTCCGCCGATCTTCTACCTGTTTCTGGCCACTGCATTTCTCTGATGACCAAAGTTGTTTTTGTTGGTGCTGCCATCGTTCTTACGTTCCAGAATGTAATCTTTGTCACGTGTTTGGGGCCGACGAATGAGCTCTTCGGAGTTGGCATCCCTGATGCTCGGTTGGTTTCTCTGCGAGTTTCCATAACAAGTTCTTTTTACCCCATCTGGAGTCGCCTCTAGATAGGCCCCAGGACAAGATTGTTAGCCTTATGGCCAACTCCTGGTAAGGATATGTGACAGATCAAGCGGATCTAATTTCTGCATGCCGGCGAGAACATTAAAAAAAGCGTCCGCCATCTTGCAGGTCACACCGTCATATACATCATCATTTCTAATAACGGAAAATAATTGTTAGCCATCTTTCGCGCACAAAAACATTCCAACACACAACACACATAAACGTGCATAAAACACATAAACACATACATAAATAACATAACACACAAGTAAACTCACACAAAGACACATACGCACAATAATAAGCACACACACAAATTCACACAAACGCACGAATACAAATAAACACACGCACATAAGTTCACGCGAACACATATAAACAAACACACAGATACACACCGAAAGATAAACACACGGACACACAAAAACAGTTGAATTTTTTAACATTTTTATGACCTCTAGAATTACTGAACAGTTTTACAAAGTATTGAATTACTGAACAGTTTTATGATGTGTAGAATTACTGAACAGTTTTATGATGTGTAGAATTACTGAACAGTTTTATGATATTTAAAATTACTGAATAATGTTATGGTGTGTAGACTTATTGAACAGTTCTATGATGTGTAGAATTACTGAACAGTTGTACGGTGTCTATAATTACCGAAATGTTTTATGATGTGTAAACTTAGGAAGCAGCTTTATGATGTCTACGCTTACTGAGCAGTTTTATGATGTCTAGACTTACTTAAAAGTTTTATTGTATATATATATATATATATATATATATATATATATATATATATATATATATATATATATACTTGCTAAACAGTTTTATGACGGCTAGATTTAATTAACACGTTTATTATGTCTAAACTTGCGGAAAAGGTTTGTGATGTCTAGATTTATTGAACAATTTGATGATGCTAGATTTCGTGAGCAGTTTTATGATGTCTAGACTTACTAATGTTTTTTATGGTCTCTAGACTTACTGACGCGTTTTATGACGTCTAGACTTACTGAACAGTGTGACGGTTTATAGATTTACCAACAGTTTATGGTGCCTGGATTTACATAACAGTTCTAGGATGCCTAGGCTTACTGCACAGCTCTGTGATGCCTAGGCTTACTGCACAGCTTTGTGATGCCTAGGCTTACTGCACAGCTCTGTGATGCCTAGGCTTACTGCACAGCTTTGTGATGCCTAGGCTTACTGCACAGTTCTGTGATGCCTAGGCTTACTGCACAGCTTTGTGATGCTAGACTTACAGAACAGTTTTAGCATCTTTAGTCTTCTTGAACAGCTTTATAATGTCAAGATTTAATGACGATTTTTTATGTCTTGATTTACTGAACAGCTTTATGGTGCATAGACCTACTGAACATTTTTATTGTGTCTAGATTTATTGACGGCTTTTATGATGCCCTGATTTACTGAACAGTTTCTTTTATGCCTAGACTTTATTAAACAGTTTTATGACTTCTAAATTTACACACGTGTTTTATGATTTACTGAAAAGTTTGAGATCTGGAGTGACTGAACATTTTTGTGAAACCTAGATTTACTGAACAGTTGTATGATGTTTAGACTTACTGAAGAGTTTTAAGGTGCCTAGATTTATTAAACAGTTTTAAGTGTTCTAGATGTACTGAAGCGTTTTAAGTTTCTTAGATTTACTGAATTTATGAAGTCTAGACTTACTGAACAGCTTGATGGGGGCTAGATTTTCTGAACAGTTTTGCGATGTCTAGAATTACTGAACAGTTTTATGATGCCTAGATTTACTGAAAAGTTTTTTTACTAACATAATTTATGATATCTAGATTTACGGAACAGGTTATGATATATAGATTTAATGAACAGTTTATGATATCAGTATTTACGGAACGGGTTATGGTATCTAGATTTTACGGAGCAGTTTATGATATCTAAATTTACGGAACAGGATATGATATCTAGACTAACTGAGCAGGCTATGATATCTAGATTTACGGAAAGTTTTATGATATCTAAATTTCTGGAACAGTTTATGATATCTAGATTTATGAACATGTTATGATATCCAGAATTACTGAAAAGATTATGATATTCAGATTTATGGAACAGTTTTATAATATCTAGATTTACTGAACAGTTTATGATATCTAGATTTATTGAACAGGTTATGATATCTAGATTTACAGAAAAGTTTATGACATCTAGATTTAAGGAACAAGTTATGATATCTAGACTTACTGAACAGCTTTATGATGTCTACATTTACGAACAGTTTTGTTATATCCAGATTTACAGAACAAGTTATGATGTCTAGATTTACTGAACAGTTTTATGATATCTAGATTTACAGAACAGTTTACAATATCTAGATTTATGGAACAGGTTATGATAACTGGATTTAAGGAACAGTTTACGATATCTAGATTTACGGTAAAGATTATGAAATCTAGACTTACTGAACAGGTTACGATATTTAGACTTACGGAACAATTTTATGACATCTAAATTTACAGAACATTTTATGATATTTAGATTTACGGAACAGTTTATGACGAATAGACATTTGGAAGAGGGTTATGACGCCTAAATTTACTAAATATTTTTCTGATGAAAAATTTACTTACTGAACCGATTTATGCATAAACTTACTGCATTGATTTATATCTAATCTTACTGAACTGATTTATGTCTAAACTTACTGAACTGATTTATGTCTAAACGTATTGAACTGATTTATGTCTAAACTTACTGAATTGATTTATGTCTAAACTTACTGAACTGTTTCAGCGACTCTTGTGATCCTGACAACCCCGTCAAGTTCTCCAGCTATGGTCAGAACTGGAACAGGGAAGAAGGGCAAGCTAAACCTCTTAGGAAGAAACGTTCCAAGCAAAACCAGGCCACGGAGAGTCGTCGGGAGAGCCTGGGCGTAGTCTGCTACCACGTGACCTGCAGAAGATTGGTTGGGAAATCATTTGAAAGTGACGAGAAAATTTCACCATTTGCCTCTTTATTCCGGGCCCTCTGATTGGTTTTTATATCAGTGATCTTCCATTTCATCTTACACACTTCTGTGACCTTTTTGCTGACGACTGTACTGTCTATTCCATTGGTTAGGACTGTATTAACTTAGAACCAGCTCTTCAGGTCTAGATAGATAATCTAATTAAACGAAGCTGCAACAATGGCATGATTATAAACGGTAGAAAAAACATCAGTACGTATAACAACAAAACATAAACTGCTAAACGTGACAAAAAAGAACACTATAGCTCTGTACTAAAACATAAACAGAACACGTTAGCGATCACAAAACGTTAGGTCTTACTACTGACCAGCATTTGACATGAAACTGTCATGTGTGCAGTCCAACAAAACTCACAGAACAAAAAGCTTACCAGTAAGCTATAATTAAACACTTTATTGATCAAGACATTAGGAAGACATACTACATATCACACATACGAACACATTTAGACTACTGTTCAACAGGCTGGGGCGGTTGCTCAGTGTCAAATACAAAGAACCTTTACACACATTAAAAGTGAGCTGTAAAGCTTGATACAAAGAACGTTAAAAGTGAGCTGTAAAGCTTGATACAAAGAACTTTAAAAGTGAGCTGTAAAGCTTGATACAAAGAACTTTAAAAGTGAGCTGTAAAGCTTGATACAAAGAACTTTAAAAGTGAGCTGTAAAGCTTGATACAAAGAACTTTAAAAGTGAGCTGTAAAGCTTGCTAGTGACAAAGATCACTCACAGACAAGAGACCAGCACAAACATATCCAAAGTCTACTATTAATGTGAAGGTGTGAGAGGATGCGCTGGGAGAGAAAGATGATGATGATGATGTTGTTGATGACGACGATGTTGAAGATGACGATGGCGATGATGATGATGACGACGACAATGATGATGCTGAATACACTATATTGAGAAAGCGATGAGGTGCTGCTGCTGAGCACGTGGGTCCAGTTACCGGCGGTTGTGGTTGTGGGGACTTTGTAGACGGGAAGTATAGCAGGACAAAGACTGACGACTTCTAGAAGCTGAGGACTTTGTAGACAGGACGGATAGCAGGACAAGGATTGGCGACTTCCAGAAGCTGAGGACTTTGTAGACAGGAATAGCAAGACAAGGACTGGCGACTTCTAGAAGCTGAGGACTTTGTAGACAGGAATAGCAGGACAGGGACTGGCGACATCTAGAAGCTGAGGACTTTGTAGACAGGAATAGCAAGACAAGGACTGGCGACTTCTAGAAGCTGAGGACTTTGTAGACAGGAATAGCAAGACAAGGACTGGCGACTTCTAGAAGCTGAGGACTTTGTAGACAGGAATAGCAAGACAAGGACTGGCGACTTCTAGAAGCTGAGGACTTTGTAGACAGGAATAGCAGGACAAGGACTGGCGACTTGACTTCTTCTAGAAGCTGAGGACTTTGACATATTGTCTGGTCCGTTGCCTAACCCTAAGCAAGGGAATTCAGGTGTGTTACCTTTTCGTTCCTACCTGCGTCATAACCCTAAGCAAGGGAATTCAGGTGTGTTACCTTTTCGTTCCTACCCGCGTCATAACCCTAAGCAAGGGAATTCAGGTGTGTTACCTTTTCGTTCCTACCCGCGTCATAACCATAAGCAAGGGAATTCAGGTGTGTTACCTTTTCGTTCCTACCCGCGTCATAACCATAAGCAAGGGAATTCAGGTGTGTTACCTTTTCGTTCCTACCCGCGTCATAACCCTAAGCAAGGGAATTCAGGTGTGTTACCTTTTCGTTCCTACCCGCGTCATAACCATAAGCAAGGGAATTCAGGTGTGTTACCTTTTCGTTCCTACCCGCGTCATAACCATAAGCAAGGGAATTCAGGTGTGTTACCTTTTCGTTCCTACCCGCGTCATAACCCTAAGCAAGGGAATTCAGGTGTGTTACCTTTTCGTTCCTACCCGCGTCATAACCCTAAGCAAGGGAATTCAGGTGTGTTACCTTTTCGTTCCTACCCGCGTCATAACCGAAAGCAAACTCCTATTCCGCCATGGGCTCCACCGCCATAAAAATAATAAATAAGGGAAAAAATTTAAATGAATGGACAGATGCCAGAGTCAACAGAGATTATTGTGGTCTCACCTGAGCCTAAGTCAGCAAGAACTCTTGATGTAACATAGGATGCTAAATGTTCATAACTCTGTATCATTTCCAAATGACAGCTCCTAACAATTCGTAAAGCATCTGTCTAATAATCTCATCATACACATAGTTATCTCCCTCAAGAACACAAGGTATATCCTCTTTAACACCATGATCCCTTCTCAAATACAGGTATCTTTTCTTTAAAAAAGAGTTTCTCCTCATAGCAAAAATAATTTCCTCATAATACTAAACATTATTTGCTCCTGATGCTATACACCCAGAAAGGCTACCTCAGTCATAGTATGTCATGAAAATGGGAAACAAATAAACAACTGCCTTAGATTGTGTTAAATAAGTCTTACAACATAATACATCATACTCTCCTAAGTTAGAAAGGGTCTACATCCGATAAATTTAGTTAGAAGAAGCAAGAGTCTGAAGCGCAAAAGAAAGTCACCAAATCTTGACAACACATGGCCTCTATCCCTGAAGTAGAAGAGCCGACTTCGCCATATTTGGTAGAAGAAAATATCAAAATACTGGTTTCTTCAGCTTCTTTTCAATCAGTAAATGTCTAATGTAGAATTAACTAGGAAATATAGTACTGAAACTTCATAAAAGTTTTGATAGTCCAGCCTACCACGTGGGGTATCTTAACTCAACTTCAAATTATCAATGGAAAACTATTTCTACAAAAGATCTATATCTTATATTAAAATAGCACAACATATCTCGAAATATCACATCAAAATATTTTAAACACACAAACTGCATAGAAATAGTGTAGGTAAAGTTCTCACTCACGTTATTCTAGTGTGGAATGGTCATTCTCATTTACGTTATTCTAGTGGGGAATGGTCATTCTCACTTATGTTATCATAGTGGAAAATGGTCATTCTCACTCACGTTATCCCAGTGGGGAATGGTCATTCTCATTTACGTTATTCTAGTGGGGAATGGTCATTCTCACTTATGTTATCATAGTGGAAAATGGTCATTCTCACTCACGTTATCCCAGTGGGGAATGGTCATTCTCACTTACTTTATTCTAGTGGGGAAAGTCATTCTCACTTACTTTATTCTAGTGGGGAATGGTCATTCTCATTTACGTTATTCTAGTGGGGAATGGTCATTCTCACTTACGTTATTCTAGTGGGGAATGGTCATTCTCACTTACGTTATTCTAGTGGGGAAAGTCATTCTCACTTACTTTATTCTAGTGGGGAATGGTCATTCTCACTTACTTTATTCTAGTGGGGAATGTCATTCTCACTTACTTTATTCTAGTGGGGAATGTCATTCTCACTTACTTTATTCTAGTGGGGAATGTCATTCTCACTTACTTTATTCTAGTGGGGAATGTCATTCTCACTTACTTTATTCTAGTGGGGAAAGTCATTCTCACTTACTTTATTCTAGTGGGGAAAGTCATTCTCACTTACTTTATTCTAGTGGGGAATGTCATTCTCACTTACTTTATTCTAGTGGGGAATGGTCATGCATGGCCAGCAGGGCTAAGCCAGGGACAAACTGTTGATCTGAGCCAAGCTGATTTCTCGGGCCAAGGAATGGGCAGAAAGTGAGATCTATCATCTCCGATCTTTAATCACGTGATACCAGGTCTCGCTTCCACCAACCCAGCATTTTCTTAAACGCGGCATGCGTCGTATTTTTCTTCTTTCGTAAAATAATTGAGAACTGTCTCATTAAGAACATATTTCTATATAACCGTCTATCTAAGCCACATTTTAGTCAGATCTTTACGCTTCTTTCAAACCTTGACCTACTTAAGAAGAGCTTTACTTACTCTGCTGCTCAGTTTTGGAATACACTTTTATCTTACTTTAAAAAAAAGAGGTAAGTTCCTTCCTAACACTACCAACTTGTCCAGTATCTACTTGATGTCGATCACATGCCTCCATGTTTCAACACATTACTTTAGACTCTTAACGCTAGCATCATCATCATCATCATGTGCCGTGCCGACTGGCGTTGGCTATTATGCTTCTCCAGAGTATCCGATCCTTCATGCAGGCCATCAGCTCAGTTGGTGATCTCCTCTCATACCATCCCGTCAGACTGT
Source organism: Achatina immaculata (assembly GCA_009760885.1). Taxonomy (NCBI): domain Eukaryota; kingdom Metazoa; phylum Mollusca; class Gastropoda; order Stylommatophora; family Achatinidae; genus Lissachatina; species Lissachatina immaculata. Next base: position 32,296,969 of record CM019708.1, read on the forward strand.
CCAGTATCATTTCTCTTGGTCTTCCTCTTGATTTTCTTCCTTCTATTTTTCCTGTTGTTATAATATTTTCAATGCCCCCTCTTCTCATTGCATGTCCTATGAAAGTATATTGTCTCTCTCTTATCTTTTTGACAAGGTTTTTTGTCTCTCCAGCTCTTCTCATACATTCTTCATTAGTTATTTTTGCTGTCCAGGGGATTCGCAACATTCTTCTAATAAACCACATTTCTGCTGCTTCCAATGATTTTTGTGCAGACTTGCCTATTGTCCATGATTCACTTCCATATAAACAAGATAGGTTCAATATAGCATTTTAGGACTCGTTTTTTAACATTCATTGATAAGGATGTGTTAGTTAATATGTTTCTCATTCTCTGAAATGCAGTCTTTGCTTGGCCTATTCTGTTCCTAATTTCTGTTCTGCATTTCCCATCTGAAGTTATTACTGCTCCAAGGTATTTGAATTTCTGCACCTGCTTTAGAATAGTTCCGTTTAACTTTATTCTAGTGGGGAATGGTCATTCTCATTTACGTTATTCTAGTGGGGAATGGTCATTCTCATTTACGTTATTCTAGTGGGGAATGGTCATTCTCACTTACTTTATTCTAGTGGGGAATGGTCATTCTCACTTACTTTATTCTAGTGGGGAATGGTCATGCATGGCCAGCAGGGCTAAGCCAGGGACAAACTGTTGATCTGAGCCAAGCTGATTTCTCGGGCCAAGGAATGGGCAGAAAGTGAGATCTATCATCTCCGATCTTTAATCACGTGATACCAGGTCTCGCTTCCACCAACCCAGCATTTTCTTAAACGCGGCATGCGTCGTATTTTTCTTCTTTCGTAAAATAATTGAGAACTGTCTCATTAAGAACATATTTCTATATAACCGTCTATCTAAGCCACATTTTAGTCAGATCTTTACGCTTCTTTCAAACCTTGACCTACTTAAGAAGAGCTTTACTTACTCTGCTGCTCAGTTTTGGAATACACTTTTATCTTACTTTAAAAAAAAGAGGTAAGTTCCTTCCTAACACTACCAACTTGTCCAGTATCTACTTGATGTCGATCACATGCCTCCATGTTTCAACACATTACTTTAGACTCTTAACGCTAGCATCATCATCATCATCATGTGCCGTGCCGACTGGCGTTGGCTATTATGCTTCTCCAGAGTATCCGATCCTTCATGCAGGCCATCAGCTCAGTTGGTGATCTCCTCTCATACCATCCCGTCAGACTGTCCAGTATCATTTCTCTTGGTCTTCCTCTTGATTTTCTTCCTTCTATTTTTCCTGTTGTTATAATATTTTCAATGCCCCCTCTTCTCATTGCATGTCCTATGAAAGTATATTGTCTCTCTCTTATCTTTTTGACAAGGTTTTTTGTCTCTCCAGCTCTTCTCATACATTCTTCATTAGTTATTTTTGCTGTCCAGGGGATTCGCAACATTCTTCTAATAAACCACATTTCTGCTGCTTCCAATGATTTTTGTGCAGACTTGCCTATTGTCCATGATTCACTTCCATATAAACAAGATAGGTTCAATATAGCATTTTAGGACTCGTTTTTTAACATTCATTGATAAGGATGTGTTAGTTAATATGTTTCTCATTCTCTGAAATGCAGTCTTTGCTTGGCCTATTCTGTTCCTAATTTCTGTTCTGCATTTCCCATCTGAAGTTATTACTGCTCCAAGGTATTTGAATTTCTGCACCTGCTTTAGAATAGTTCCGTTTAATTTTATACTGCATGTTGGTGGATTTTGTTTCTTAGATATAACCACAGTCTCTGTCTTTTTGATTTTCAAAGTAAGGCCTTTCTGTTCACTTTCTTTGGCGACTTTATCCAAGAGATTTTGCAGGTTTTGTTGGTTCTCAACTATCAGTACTGTGTCGTCAGCACACCGAAGGTTGTTAATATTGTATCCTCCCAATTTTTATGCCTGGTTCTGTGAAAATTGTTCTTAGAATATTCTCGCTGTACAGAGAAAAAAGGTCTGGAGATAGTACACATCCTTGTCGCACCCCTTGTTTTATAGGTTGATATTTTCCAATTCTATTTTCAACTCGAACTGCTGCTTCTTGCTGTCAGTATAGATGTTTTACAATCCTCAGGTCTTTGCCATCTATATTGATGTCTTCAAGCATTTTAATAATTTCATTATGTTTCACCTTGTCAAATGCCTTGGTGTAATCAATGAAGCATAACTAGAGATCTTTCTGTACCTCTAAAGCTCTTTCTGTTAGTGTTCGTAAAGCATAAATGGCATTGTTGTTTCCCTTTCCTTCAACAAATCAATTCTCGTGTAGATATTTAATGTTAGTCTTCCTTGGTTAGTTCCCTTGTTTGACACTGGTTACACAAGCTTTTATTTATATGCCGGTATCTTTTTTTAGTGTATGGATAAGGTTATATGTAAAAATTGCTCATTTCATCATCATCATCATCATCACTACTACTAACCCATATGTTATAGCTGATGTTGACTAAGAGTAAATGAAATTACCTGCTGAAGGAGGAAGGTTACAATGTTTGATAAGACTGAATAGTCGACTCTCTCAACTTAGAAAAACAACATTCAGTGTTGTTTCTTTTCTCTCATGCACTCTCACACTCATACACTCACCCACTCATTGCACTCACACACACACTCATGCACTCACACACTCATGAATTCATATACTCACACATTCATGCACTCACACACTCATGAATTCATATACTCACACATTCATGCACTCACACACTCATGAATTCATATACTCACACACTCATGCACTCACACACTCATGAATTCATATACTCACACACTCATGAATTCATATACTCACACACTCATGAATTCATATACTCACACACTCATGCACTCACACACTCATGAATTCATATACTCACACACTCATGCACTCTCACACTCACGAATTCATATACTCACACACTCATGCACTCACACACTCATGAATTCATATACTCACATACTCATGCACTCTCACACTCACGAATTCATATACTCACACACTCATGCACTCACACACTCATGAATTCATATACTCACACACTCATGCACTCTCACACTCACGAATTCATATACTCACACACTCATGCACTCTCACACTCACGAATTCATATACTCACACACTCATACACTCACCCACTCATTGCACTCTCACACACTCATGTACTCACACACTCATGAATTCATATACTCACACAGTCATGCACTCACACACTCATACACTCACCCACTCACTGCACTCACACACTCATGCACTCACACACTCATACACTCACCCACTCATTGCACTCACACACCCACTCATGCACTCACACACTCATACACTCACCCACTCATTGCACTCTCACACACTCATACACTCACACTTTCATACACTCACACGCCCATACACACACACTCATATACTCACACGCTCATACACTCAAACACTCATACACTCACACACTCATACACTCACACACTCATACACTCACACGCTCATACACTCACACACTCATACACTCACACGCTCATATACACACTCATATACTCACACACTCATACACTCACACGCTCATACACTCACACACTCATACACTCACACGCTCATACACACACTCATATACTCACACACTCATACACTCACACGCTCATTCACTCACACACTCATACACTCACATACTCATATACTCACACTTTCATGCACTCATACATTCACATTTTCATACACTCACACTTTCATACATTCATACTTTCATACACTCACACATTCATACACTCACACATTCATACACCCACACTTTCATGCACTCACACACTCATACACTCACACTTTTATGCTTTCATACGCTTACACATTCACTCACACACTGATACAATCACACTTTCATGCACTCACACACTCATACACTCACACTTTCACACAGTTACGCTTATATGCGCTCACACACTCATACACTCTCACTCAAACATTCATACATAGACACATTCATAAATTAACACATTATTACTCTCACAGACTCATGCATTCACATTCACACAGTCATACACTCACACAATTATACACTCACACACTCACACATTAATAAACTCACACATTTATACACTCTAACAGATTCATACACTCATACATTAATACACTCACATATTCTAACGTTCACACATTAATACACTCATACATTCATACCATCAGACATTCATACACTCACATATTCTTACACTCAAACAGTAATACACTCACACAATATTACACTCACATATTAATACATCACATATTAATACATTCACACATTCATAGACTCACACATTCTTTCACTCATACATTTATACACTCACACATTAATACACTCTTACACTCACACATTCATAGACTCACACATTCTTACACTCATACATTCATAATTTCATATACTCGTACATCAGTACATTCACACTCACACATTAATATATCCCCACACTCATACACTCACACATTCATAAACTCACACTAACACATTCATAAAGTCACACATTAATACCACATTTATACACTCACACATTCATGTTCATTCATTCATTTGCATGTCACTTGCGGAACTTTGCCTCCCTAATAGCACTCCTGTAGGCCTCTCGGTTGTGAGCAAGATGGCCTGCCGCTGATGCATCCTTTTGCAGATCATCAACGATGTCTTGCAGCCATCTTCGTCTCGGTCTTCCTCTCTTTCTTTTTCCCCATTATGTACCCTTCCAAGAGGTCTTCTCTAGATTATCATGACGTTTAATGTGTCCAAAATATTTAAGTTTTCTCTCTTTAATCCTTCTTATTAGCAGCCTTCTTCAATATTAAGTCACATTCATGTACTCACACATTTATACACTCACGCATTAATATTCTCACACATTAATACACTCACACATTCACACAATTCTTACACTCTCATTCACACATTGATACACTCACACACTCACATATTCGTAAAATCACACTCATACATTCATACACTTACACATTCATAAATTCACAGATTAATACCCTCACAGTCACACATTTACACATTCACAGATTTATACACTCACGCATTGATACTCCCACACATTAATACACTCACACATTCACAAAATTCTTATACTCACATTCATACATGAATACACCCACACACTCACACTCACACATCCATACACAAGCTCAATCACTCACACACTCATACAATCACACGCCCATTCATACATATACTCTCACATATAGGAATAATAATATATATTATTAAAGTTCCAGGGGAGGCAACTCTTCTTTTCTCACGATCTCACTTTAGAACATTTTTATTATCTTTTACCCCCCTTGTCATATAAAATGACCCAGAAAGCAGAAGTGTGGCTGGGAAAGGATGGCCTACGTATTGGTCACTTAAATGTTTATCATTTGTTAGGTAAACTCCGTGAGGTTACACATACTTCAACAACATTTTCATATTTTTGGCTTCTCTAAAAGCAGAGTACATAAAAACATTACTGATGATGATATACGTACAGATGGCTTTAACTGATCAGGCTCGACCCAGCTAGGAAGCTAGAGACAGGTTTAGTTGTTTATTTATCTGACACAATTAAATTTTGTAGAAGACCTGGAAGCACCAGAAGTTGAATGTATTATGTTAGAAATTAAAATGTCAAATCTTAGTCCAGTTCTTATTAGTTTTATATACCAAAACCCAAATGTTTCAGCCGAGTGGTATGATTACTTCACGACCATGATGGATGATGCTCTAACCTATAAATTCAAGGACATAATCATTCTAGGCAACTTGAACATAGATTTCACTCAGCCCAATCCAACATGGAGGAACATTTTAATATTCTTCAACTTCTCCCAAATTGTTAACAAACCTACTATGGTAACTGAATCATCATCAACACTAATAGATCACACATATGTAGCTGATCCAGGAAACATTACTGAATGTACTGTCCCTCATGTGTCGCTGAGTGATCACTGCCCGGTCTGCTGTTCGTGGTCACATAAGGCGTATAAAATGCCTAGCACAAACATAACCAGCATCAAATATAGGAACTTTAAAGACTTTGGAATTACGAGGGGAAGTCACTAAGTAACTCGCAAATTGAAATATTTTATCAGTGGCAGTTATCAGGTAGTATTTAAATATATCCTTAGATAGAAAAATCATCCAACTTTATAATAGCTGTATGTAGGGGGCGCTGGGAGTTACTTGCGCATGCGCAAAGCAATAACAAAATGGCTACCCAACTGTTAGTGTATGCCAAAGAAGAGCAGAGAAGTGTAGTGCGATTTTTGTGGGTTAAAGGACATTCAGTTGAGGACATTCAAAAAGAAATGATTACAGTTTATGCTGAAAAATTTTTATCACGTAAAGCGGTCTATAACGGGGTAAAAGAATTTTCTCAGGGACGCACCGAAATTGTTGACAAAGTCCGACTTGGCCGTCCTGTTCAGATCGCAACAGAAGCGACTGTGCAACATGTGAATGAGATTATCAGAGCTGACAGATGAGTAACAATAGACAGTGTAGTAAGTGCAATCGGAGGTTCACATGGCTTAGCCTACAGAATAATGCATGAGCAACTGAATTTTCGGAAAGTTTGCTCACGTTGGGTACCCAGAGATCTGAATGATGAACACAAAATGAACCGATTTGGTTTGTCATTGCAGCATCTCGGTCATTACGCATATGAAAGTGAAGACATGCTCCAACGGATTATTACCGGAGACGAATCTTGGGTGCACCACTACCAACCCGAATCAAAACGTGCCTCAAAGAAATGAGAGTAAAACACGTAACAAAATCCCCGTGGATAACTCCTGATATCTTGTAACTCATGAGGAAACGGGATAAAGCTCATAAAAACAGAGATTTCAGTAGCTATAGTTCACGTAGGAATAAGGTGCAGTATTTAATTAGGCAGGAAAAGAAAAAATTTTTTAGAAATTTAGTGAAAGTAAAAACTGATAATAAAATGCGATAAATACTGATAGTAAATAGTAGAAAGCAATCTGGCCTACAGATAATCACGAACATACTTGCACTAACTTCAGCGAACATTTTAGGGAAGAAATTAATATTCTAAAATCTTCAATACCGACCCCGACTTGCGACCTGAGTGTGTTGAAAACTTAAGCAACATTAAACGTGAAAAGCTAAAACAATTAAGTATTACTTTCCTCACAATCGGCGAAGTTTATAACTACATCCGGTCTTTAAAGGACACACACTCAGCAGGATGTGATGACATTAGTAACAAGATACTACGCTACGCTCCACCAGTTATTACGTTCTCACTAACATACAAGTTATTATTGATTCTAAGGACTGTAACAGCCGGAGGTGGGGTGGAGGATAAGCTCTCCCCTCCAGTTAAATGCCTCCAAGGCATGAGTCTCATATAGCCTCTGACAGTCCAAGTCCAGCTCATGGCCTTCTCGTGGCGGAACTGTTTAAATTGACAAGAGAAGGGGCGAAATGTGAGTATTTGGCGCCTGAAAACCAAACTCTTCAGGTAGATGAGACTCAGTTTTGGTTGGTAGCTCATCTAGGAGAAGGAAAACTCTGATTTCAAACCCCCTGTTGCCTTGTAGGGTAGGCTCTGGCCAGAGTCAGAGGCTAGTGGAGTAAACCATAAACAAACCGGTGGAAGGCAAGGGGAAACCAACACTGTACATTCCTAAGAACAATCATGACAAGCCACAATTCTTTGAATCATAACGACATTAATGGGGGTTCCAGTGGAACCACCTCGTCCGGCAGGGTCTATCACGTGCGACAGGTGATACCAGATCGTCATAGAGCTTGGAAAACTGGAAAACATGGAACAAGAAATGAAAAGAATGGAAATTAACATCCTTGTTTTATGTGAAATGAGATGGACTGGAGCAGGAGGCAGAGATCATAAAGACTTCAGAATAATATATTCCGGGGGAAACCAGTGTAGAAATGGAGTTGGCATAATATTGGATAAGAAGACAGCAAGAACTGTGAAAGGTTTCTGGTGCATATCAGACAGAGTGTTAATGGTTAAATTACAGGGCCACCCAATAGACACAAATCTCATCCAAGTATACGCATCAACTTCAGAAAGCTCTGATGATGAGATAAAAGAATTTTACAACAATCTAGACATGGCAATGAAACAGTGCAAACCAAGAGAAGTAAACTTTGTGCTGGGTGATTTAAACACAAAAGTAGGGACTGAACAAGACAATGAAGCTACTGGCAAGTATGCACTAGGTATCAGAAATACAAGAGGAGAGATGTTGATTGAGTGGGCAGAAAAGAATAAAATGATAATAGGAAATACTTGGTTTCAATAACACCCAAGGTGACTATGGACATGGTAAAGCCCACATAATAACATACGTAACCAGATAGATTACATTATGATCAACAGAAGATTCAGGAACTCACTAATATCTGTGAAAACAAGACCAAGTGCAGATTACAACAGTGACCACATCCCAGTCATAGGAAAAGTGAGAATCAGGCTAAAGAGGTTAAAAGTAGCAGCTAAAGACAAAGAACTAGATATAGAGCTGTTACGGAAAGATAAAGCAATACAAGAACAATATAGGACCATAGTACATAATAGATATAATGCTATAGAGAAGACTGAAAGAATTGATGAACAATAGAATATACTCTAAGACTTTATTCAGCAAACATCTGTCGAAATCCTACCTCCAAATAAACGACACGCTAAACAGGGGTGGATGACAGAAGAAATTTTACAACTAATAGATCAGAGAAGAAGTCTTAAGGAAGATAAAGATGAATATGACAAAATAAATAAAGAAACAAGACACAAATGCAATAAAGCTAAGGAGGAGTGGCTAAATAAGAAATGTAATGAAATAGAGACAAGCCATCATGGAAACAAAAGAGATTTGTACAAACAAATAAAGCAGTTAACAAACAAAAAGGCATACCACAAGATTGGTTGCCTGAAGTCAAAGGAGGGGCATACAATACTGGACAGAGATGAAATAATGGCAAGATGGTGCGAATACATTAGAAAATTCTATGAGGACAATAGAAGCAAAATAGATATACGAAATAATAATGAAGGGCCTCCCATATTAAAAGCAGAAGTGGAAGAAGCCATCAAACACATGAAGAACAACAAAGCACCAGGACCAGATAAAATTACCAAGGAAGAACTGGAAGCATTAGGAGAGCTTGGCATAGAAATAATTACCAGATTGTTGAGTGACGTCTATAACAGTAACTATGTCCCATCAGATCTTTTGCAGTCAGTTTTCTTTGTCCTACCAAAGAAACAAGGTGCAGGTGAATGTGAAGACCATCGAACCATTAGTCTTATGAGCCATGTTACCAAAGTCCTGCTTCGTACTGTTATGAGAAGAGTCAGGGGCAAAATAAAACCAGAAATCGCTGAAGAACAATGTGGCTTCGTCGAAGGAAAAGGCACAAGTAATTCCACATATATATTGAGAACACTGATGGAAAGATCTTTACTTATGCTTCATAGACTATTGTAAAGCATTCGATAAAGTGAGACACACAGAAATTATAAGAATACTGGAAGACATCAACATAGATGGGAAAGATATGAAACTCATCAAAAACATATACTGGCAGCAATCAGCAGCAATGAAGGTTGAGAACCAAATATGAGCATTCCAAGACATAAAACTGGGAGTGAGACAAGGATGTGTTCTATCTCTTGACCTCTTCTCATTGTACAGCGAAAACATAATGAGAAATATAGAGAACATGCCATGAATATTAAATGGCGGGTACAACCTTAACAACTTAAGATATGCAAATGACACAGTTCTGATTGCTAAAAGTAAAGGAGAGCTACAGGCTCTTCTGGACATCGTGGTTTGTGAAAGTAAAAATAAAGGTCTCAGATTGAGTAAAAAGAAGACTGAAGTGATGGTCATCTCAAAGAAAAGAATACCATCAAAATGTAGCATTACCATCTGAAACAAGTTGATAGATTTAGGTACTTAGGAACGATTATAACACATGATGGGAAATGTCAATATGAAATAAAAAGTAGACGTGCTCAGGCCAAGTCAGCATTCCAGAATATGAAAAACATCTTGTGCAACAGATCTATATCAATGGAAACAAGATTCCGAGTACTTAAATGTTACATCGAGCCAATTTTGTTTTATGGGTGTGAAGCATGGTCCATGAATAAGAGGGTACAGCGGGAAATGGAGGCCATGGAAATGTGTTTTATAAGGATGTTGAAGGTACCATGGACAGCCAAGAAAATCAATGAAGAAGTCTGAAGGGAAGCTGGAGTTAAAAGGCAAATTATAGCAAAGATCAGAGGCAGACAAATGAGATTTGTAGGATATTTCCTGAGAAGAGGAAAATTGGAACACATTGTGGCAACTGGAAAAATTGAAGGAAGAAAAGACAGAGGAAGATAGAGAGAGAAGTTATTGGATGGGCTGTCAGTGTGGCTAGAAAGAAAGTCACCGGCGAATCTCATAATCAAATCTAAAGACAGGGAGTTGTGGAGAGAAATGATCGCCTAAGCCACGCGGCATGACACTTGAATTGAACATACAAGTACATATATATCTGTACATTGACGCTTTTAAACTCGCCAAAGTGTTCCCTCGTTTTAAATTTAAACAGATTAGTGACCTTTCAAATTATAGACCTATATCCATTTTGTCATCATTATCTAAAGCTCTCGAAAAAACAGACACAAAATAACACTGCTACACATGCAGGAAAACAATTTACTGATGGACAGTCAGGTTTTAGACCAAACCACTCCTGGCACACAGTGTTAACTAAAATGACAGAAAACTGGCAATCTGATATAAATGATTATAAAGTGTGGTGCTGTCTTTGTTGATTTCAAGAAACCCGTTGATTTGATTGGTCACGAGATTCTTGCAGAAGAAGTTCAATAATCATATGAAACTTGATAACTCAAATATCGTTAACCACAGTTACACACATATGCAAAAATATAGCACGAACATATAGATATACACAAACATACACACACAAACATATAAACTTACATACAAAAACGCATACACTGATATGCACAAACATACATGAATATTTAAAAAAAACATGTCCACAAACATGTACACAAATATAAACACAATTATATACACACAGACATATCACAAAAATATAGAAACATGTACACATATATTTACACACAGACATATCACAAAAATATACAAACATGTGCACAAACATATACAAAATATACATAAACATAAGCATAAGCATATACACAAACATATGCACAAACATACATGAATATTTAAAAAAAACATGTCCACAAACATGTACACATATATTTACACACAGACATATCACAAAAATATAGAAACATGTACACATATATTTACACACAGACATATCACAAAAATATAGAAACATGTACACAAATATAAACACAATTATATACACACAGACATATCACAAAAATATAGAAACATGTACACATATATTTACACACAGACATATCACAAAAATATAGAAACATGTACACAAATATAAACACAATTATATACACACAGACATATCACAAAAATATAGAAACATGTACACAAATATAAACACAATTATATACACACAGACATATCACAAAAATATACAAACATATACTCAAACATATGCACAAACACATTCACAAAAAGATAAACAAACATATACACACATTCACAAACAGGTATACAAACAGAGACACAAATATATACATAAAAATATACAAACATATACACAAACATATACACAAACATATACACAAACAATTACACAAACATATGCACACATATATGCCTCTGATGAACATAATATCGCAGACAGACATTCACAGAAAGCTACATACACATCCTTGATTTAATTTTCTCCATTTACACACAAGACATACACCATCTACATACAAGATATACACACTTCTCTATTTACATATAAGACATACATACTTCTTCTTCTGTGTTCGAGGTTGTTGGTCATTTCAGATCCTGATCCCTGTCGACATGGCAAAGCCGGCAATCCTCTCCAGATCCTGATCCCTGTCGACATAGCACAGCCCGCAATCCTCTCCAGATCCTGATCCCTGTCGACATAGCACAGCCCGCAATCCTCTCCAGATCCTGATCCTTGTCAACATGGCAAAGCCCGCAATCCTCTCCAGATCCTGATCCCTGTCGACATGGCAAAGCCCGCAATCCTCTCCAGATCCTGATCCCTGTCGACATGGCAAAGCCCGCAATCCTCTCCAGATCCTGATAGGAGCCCCAAAGATTTTGCCCCAAGCTTACATACTTCTCTATCTACATATAAGGCATACACCATCTACATACAAGGCATACAGCATCTACATACAAGGCATACACCATCTACATATAAGAGAGACACCATCTACATATAAGAGAGACACCATCTACATGCAGGACATGAATACACGACATACATACTTCTCTATCTACATACAAGGCATACACCACCTACATACAAGGCATACTCATCTACATACAAAGCATACACCATGTACATACAAGGCATACACCATGTACATACAAGGCATACACCATCTACATACAAGACATACACCATCTACATACAAGACATACACCATCTACATACAAAGCATACATCATCTACATACAAGGCATACATCATCTACATATAAGAGAGACACCATTTACATATAAGAGAGACACCATCTACATATAAGAGAGACACCATCTACATATAAGAGAGACACCATCTACATATAAGAGAGACACCATCTACATATAAGAGAGACACCATCTACATGCAGGACATGAATACACGACATACATACTTCTCTATCTACATACAAGGCATACATCATCTACATATAAGAGAGACACCATCTACATGCAGGACATGAATACACAACATACATACTTCTCTATCTACATACAAGGCATACATCATCTACATATAAGATAGACACCATCTACATGCAGGACATGAATACACGACATACATACTTCTCTATCTACATACAAGACATACATATTTTTTATTTATAAACAGGACATACATACTTCTCTATCTATACATACACGACATACACCATCTATATACATGAAATACACCATCTACATGTAATACACACATACTTTTCTATCTACGTACAAGACATACATACTGCTCTATCTGCATACAAAATACACCATCTACATACAAGGCATACACCACGTACATAAAGACATACACCATTTGCATACAAGACATACACCATCCACAGACATGACATACATACAAGGCATACACCATCTACATACAAGACATACATAGTTCTCTGTCTACATTCAAGACATATATACTTCTCTATCTACACACAAGACAAGACATACACCATCTACATACAAGACATACATACGTACATACTTCTCTATCTACATAGAAGACATACACCATCTACATACATGACATAATACTTCTCTATCTACATACAAGACATACACCCTGTACATACAAGACGGATACATACTTCTCTGACCATGAGAGGCTATGAACATATCTGCTGTCCTGTCTAGACCGGACACTGCCAGTTCTTGCATGGACTCACTCAGCAGAAGAGGAAGGTTGTCTAAGGTCAAGGACGTCTGACTGCTGGTATCTAGCAGGCTGACCCACAGTCTTAGAGGATACAATTGTTGTACAACGCGACCTGCAGTAAACATATATATAGACATATAATTGTCAGTTATGGGGGGGGGGGGAGGTAAGGGTATCAAAATGTAAAGCCAACACACACTTCAATACCTGTAGCTGTGTAAGCAAATCATAACAAGAGTTCGTGTCATTTGTTCACAGTACTACCAAGTACCAGTAGTTCACAAGTATCACTAGATTATAGCCTGAACCTGCGAGACTCTTCGGATGCTGCGTGGGGAGTGAAGCTCCTCCCGGTCAAGGAAGAAAATGCGGAAAAGAAATAAAGGTTGCTGTGAGAAATGCAGGGAGTTTAATGTGAATCTATATTTATCCTTTATAGAATACTCAAAGGCATTTGATTGTGTACAACACCATAAACTTTGGGAAATAATGGAAAAAATGGGATTTCCAACACATTTGATACAATTAACATCACTGCTGTATTTAGACCAACAAGCAGCAGTAAGAATAAATGGTGAAACAACAACTTGGTTTGACATAAAACAAGGGGTCCGTCAGGGGTGCATATTGTCACCCTACTTATTTAACTTGTATACTGAAAATATAATGAGGAATGTTAGAGAAGATGTAGACAAAGAATATTACGATGCCATAACAGTTGGAGGTTATGAAATACCAGAGATTAGATATGCTGATGACACAGTATTGCTGTCCACAACACAAGAAGGAATGGAAAAACTAATTATGTCAGTCCGCAAGAACAGCGAAGAGCAGAACCTCTATCTTAATGCAAAGAAAACTAAAGTGATGACAACTGACAAAACAAACAAGGCAACTGAAATATGTATCAATGAGGAAAAACTGGAAGAAGTGGAGAGTTTTGAATATCTTGGATCACTACTAACTAATAATGGAGATACAATGAGGGAAATTAAAAGGAGGACATCTATTGCTCTTCAGAAAGTAAAACAAATAAAGAATCTGTGGAGAGGAGCAGACAGAACCACAAAAATAAGATTTTTAAGGGCATGCATCTTTCCCATCGCAACATATGCCTGTGAGACCTGGACACTTAACAAAACAGCTGAGAAGCACATAAATGCCTTTGAATGTAAATGCTATAGAAGAGTTCTCCAAATATCGTGGACACAAAAAAGAACAAATATATCTATACTACAAGAGCTTAATATTGAAGAAGGCTGGCTAGTAAAGAGGATTAAAGAGAGAAAACTTAAATATTTTGGCCACATTAAACGTCATGATAATTTAGAGAAGACCGTATTGGAAGGATACATAATGGGAAAAAGAAAAAGAGGAAGACCGAAACGAAGATGGCTGCAAGACATCGTTGATGATCTGGAAATGGATGCAGCAGCAGCAGGCCATCTTGCTCACAACTGAGAGGCCTACAGGAGTGCTGTTTGGGAGGCAAAGTTCCGCAAGGGACATGCAAAGGAATGAATGAATGAATGTGCGGCGCCGATGTGAAAAGGTGAAGGAAAGGATAAAGTGAAGTTTAATCGGTATGTCCAGTAGTATCGCTACGAGAGCTATACATACCACGGCGCCTCTGCTCTAGAGGCCGGCCACGTCCGAAATACACCTACACTGGTGAAATATGCCTAAACCGGCTCAACCCAGGGGTGGAAGTCACTAAGGGCGAGGATTCATCCTCCTGGACAAAAGCTCCATCCTGGTCACAGCTAGGAAGGGTAGCGGCCACGACCACAAAATGCTGAAGTCAGAGACACTGGACCAGGGCAGTCTAGATAGGCAACCACCTGTCACCCGACAGGGATGTTTGCGTATCCTAATAAGCACCTCTCACCCGGCGGTGATACACGGGTATCTCAATACACGTCGAGGTCTTCCGGTGAGAAAGTCCAACTCTA
Organism: Achatina immaculata; assembly: GCA_009760885.1. Lineage (NCBI taxonomy): Eukaryota > Metazoa > Mollusca > Gastropoda > Stylommatophora > Achatinidae > Lissachatina > Lissachatina immaculata. The sequence continues at coordinate 32,312,473 of CM019708.1, forward strand.
GACTAAACTGGTGCAACGAAAACCACGATGTCACGCAATCCGCTTCAGAGACCCACCAAGAATACAGGCTAAAGCCCTGCGATACTCTGAACCTCTTGTGGTCCTCTCGGAGATCTCGTGTGGTCCTTTTGGAGACAACACAGGAGACCACGGCACTTAATGAGGACCACAGGCGTAAATTCAGTAGGATCACAGTGCCGTCTTGGTGGTAGAAGCGAACGAAGAAGAAGAAGAAGACTAGCGTATACACTCACACATTCGTACTCACGTCACTACAAGAAAATATTGTGATCACAATGTTACTACAAGAAAATATTGTGATCACAATGTTACTACAAGAAAATATTATGATCACAATGTTACTACAAGAAAATATTGTGATCACAATGTTACTACAAGAAAATATTATGATCACAATGTTACTACAAGAAAATTTTGTGATCACAATGTTACTACAAGAAAATATTGTGATCACAATGTTGCTACATGAAAATATTGTGATCACAATGTCACTACAAGAAAATTTTGTGATCACAATGTCACTACAAGAAAATTTTGTGATCACAATGTCACTACAAGAAAATTTTGTGATCACAATGTCACTACAAGAAAATTTTGTGATCACAATGTCACTACAAGAAAACGTTGTTTTCACACGTCACTGCAAGAAAATGTTGAGATCACACGCCACCACAAGAAAATATTGTGATCACTACAAAAAAATATTGTGATCACATGTCACTACAAGAAAACGTTGTGATAACATATCAGCACAAGAAAAATGTGAAAACATTTGTTTGTGGACCGCAGTTAGATTTCACTTTCCGTCACAGAAAGTTCTAGATTCTGACAAAAATCTATTTCTTGTGGCCAAAATGAAGATTAATGACGTGTCAAAGTGATTGACTTCTGGGCCTGCAAGCTTCATATTTCTCTGACATATGTGAAGAATGTAGGAGCTGTCAGTCTTAGACTGTCAATGAATTTGTCTATACTTAGGTCCCGAAAAAGCAACTCACAAGAGTCGAGTTGTGCAGACAAAACAGAGCTACTCTCAAGAGTCGAGTTGTGCAGACAAAACAGAGCTACTCTCAAGAGTCGAGTTGTGCAGACAAAACAGAGCTACTCTCAAGAGTCGAGTTGTGCAGACAAAACAGAGCTACTCTCAAGAGTCGAGTTGTGCAGACAAAACAGAGCTACTCTCAAGAGTCGAGTTGTGCAGACAAAACAGAGCTACTCTCAAGAGTCGAGTTGTGCAGACAACGGACAGCTACTTATAAAACAACGAGCCGGTGAGAATCTGACAAGTTGAAAACATTTCTTATTTTTTGTATAATGATAATAATAGCATCCAGTGTGAAAATAGCTAAATAAAATAGGATAATAAGTGTGTAAATTTTGAAATTATCTGCTTCCAGTGTTAATGTTACTCTCTCATGTGTGAAAATAGATAGATGAAGGTGTGAAGATTACTCTCTCATGTGTGAAAATAGATAGATGAAGGTGTGAAGATTACTCTCTCATGTGTGAAAATAGATAGATGAAGGTGTGAAGATTACTCTCTCATGTGTGAAAATAGATAGATGAAGGTGTGAAGATTACTCTCTCATGTGTGAAAATAGATAGATGAAGGTGGAGAAATATACAAGTATTGTAACAGACACAAGCGGGTTTTCTGTTATAATATCACATTTCCCTCAGACAACAGCAAGTGTTATGTTAGAATATCACATTTCCCTCAGACAACAGCAAATTTTCTGTTAGATGGGAGAGACTCGTCATAGGGAGCCTTCAAGTACTCGTTTTCGTCTTCTCCCACTATGTCCGTGTCGTTTTCTTCTTCTCCCACTATGTCCGTGTCGTATTCTTCTTCTCCCACTATGTCCGTGTCGTTTTCTTCTTCTCCCACTATGTCCGTGTCGTTTTCGTCTTCTCCCACTATGTCCGTGTGCTGTAACTCTGCAGTATTAAGATCACTAGGTTTAATATCTTCATGCTCGGCTTGTTCAGACCCCTCCGGCTTTGCTACTTGTACGCAGCTGACAAGGAACTCGAAGTTTTCAAAATCACAAACTAAACGAGAGGCAGGTTTCCGCTAAACACGATGCAATATGATTTGGATACATCCTTCAAAGCGTTTACAAGGTTATCTGTGCCATTTTTAAGGGACATTTCGCAACGTTTCTCGGTATAAAAAATAAATAAGAAATTCTGTGTCGCATGTTAACCAAATTAACAAAAAAAAACAAAAAAACGAACAAGCTGGAGAAGGAAATCGTATGCGATTGGGCGAGACGTGGCTTCCGTCTGTTTCGCGCCCGTAGGATCACGTGATTATGGACACTGGGAGAACATTTATTTTTCGACACATCGACAGAGCTACAACATGTGACTGGGCTCAGACCAGCCACCAGTTCCAGGCTTAAGTCTGATGGAACATACTGTAAGTCTGTCTGCACTAAAATAATGTAAGTTAGAGATTTACTGTAAGTCTGTCTGCACTAAAATAATGTAAGTTAGAGATTTACTGTAAGTCTGTCTGCACTAAAAGAATGTAAGTTAGAGATTTACTGTAAGTCTGTCTGCACTAAAAGAATGTAAGTTAGAGATTTACTGTAAGTCTGTCTGCACTAAAAGAATGTAAGTTAGAGATTTACTTCCAATATTTTTACTCATATTATATATTTAGGTTATTTTGGTGTGATTACGTTAGTTGTTTTGTGATATTTTTGTGTAAGATTAAGATCTTTTGTAAGGATAGCCTACCAGTGTTAATCTGACGTTCAGTTAAAGATATGCCAGGTGGGCTGAGCTTTCTGATACTAAATTTCATATTTATTTGTACTTTTGATAATTCTCTAGTATCTAAAAGAGACTATAGAATCTAGTATTGTGATACTTGCATTTGTCAAATATTGCGACAAAGGTGAGACAACATAGGTGAGACTACATAGGTGAGACCAAATAGGTGAGACCACATAGGTGTCGAAACAAGGGGATCTTTGTATTTTGCTTCAGGCACGTGTTTGATTTAAGTAAATTTATCCCATGTAAAGTGTTTCTAAAAGGTGAATGCTGATTTGTTAATCTTTCTAGCAAGGTGAATGCTGATTTGTTAATCTTTCTAGCAAGGTGAATGCTGATTTGTTAATCTTTCTAGCAAGGTGAATGCTGATTTGTTAATCTTTCTAGCAAAGTGAATGCTGATTTGTTAATCTTTCTAGCAAAGTGAATGCTGATTTGTTAATCTTTCTAGCGAGGTGAATGCTCATTTGTTATTCTGTAAGATTTATTTAACGGTATCGTTTTAGTCACTCTTCAGAAAGTAAAACAAATAAAGAATCTGTGGAGAGGAGCAGACAGAACCACAAAAATAAGATTTTTAAGGGCATGCATCTTTCCTACCGCAACATATGCCTGTGAGACCTGGACATTTAACAAAACAGCTGAGAAACACATAAATGTCTTTGAATGTAAATGCTACAGAAGAGTTCTCCAAATATCGTGGACACAAAAAAGAACAAATATATCTATATTACAAGAGCTTAATATTGAAGAAGGCTAGTTAGGATTAAAGTGAGAAAACTACATGATAATTTAGAGAAGACCGTATTGGAAGGATACATAATGGGAAAAAGAAAAAGAGGAAGACCAAGACGAAGATGGCTGCAAGACATCGTTGACGATCTGCAAATGGATGCAGCAGCAGTAGGCCATCTTGCTCACAACCGAGAGGCCTACAGGAGTGCTGTTTGGGAGGCAAAGTTCCGCAAGGGACATGCAAATGAATGAAATGATCATTTTAGTCGTTTATTTAAATTTCAGATCACATCCGGTACAATATAGCTTGCAGTTACCTATCATGAGTGTGTGTGAAGAGGAGTTTGCTATGTTTCTAAGGAGGAGATCAATATGTTTGTGAGGACTAGATCAATATGTTTGTGTGAAGAAGATTACTATGTTTGTGAGAACTAGATAAGTATGTTTGTGAGGAGTAGATTACTATGTTTTTGAGGACAATATCAAAGTGAGGAGAATATCAATATGTTTGTGAGGACTAGATCAATATGTTTGTGAGGAGAAGATTACTATGTTTGTGAGGAGAAGATCAATAGGTTTGTGCGGAGGAGATTACTATGTTTGAAAGTAAAAGATCACTATGTTTCTGATGAGAAGATTACTATGTTTATCAGGAGAAGATTACTATGTTTGAGAGGAGAAGATTACTATGTTTGTGAGGAAAAGATCACTAAATTTGTGAGGAGAAAATCACTAAGTTTGTGAGGAGAAGGTTACTACTTTTGTGAGGAAAAGATTACTATATTTGTGAGGAGAAGATTATCATGTGCGTAAGGAGATCAATAAGTTTGTGAGGAGAAGATAACAATATTTGCGAGGAGAATATTACAATGTTTATGAGTAGAAGATTACTATGTTTGTGAGGAGAAGATTACTATGTTTGTGAGGAGACGATTACTATGTTTGTGAGGGGGAGATTACTACGTTTTTGAGGAGAATATTATTATGTGAGGAGGAGATTGCTATGTTTTGCGGAAAGATTACTGTGTTTGTGAGAAAGAAAGTAGAATGTTTGTGAGTAGAAGATGCCTATGTCTGTGCAGAGGAGATCACTATGTTTGTGAAGAGAAAATTACTATGTGAGGAGGAGATTGTTATGTTTGTGAGGAGAAGATTTACTATACTTGTGAGAAAAAGATTACTATGTTTGTAAGGAGGAGATTTACTATATTTGTGAGAAGAAGATTACTATGAGGAGGAGATTACTATATTTGTGAGGAGAACATTACTATGAGGAGATTATTGTGTCTCTGAGGAGTGGATTACAATCTTGGTGATGAGAAGATAACTAGTTTTTGAGGAGAAGATTGCTATGTTTGTGAGGAGAACATTACTATGTTTGTGATGGGAGATTACTATCCTTGTGAGGTGGAGATTACTATGTTTGTGAGAAGATTACTGTTTCTTAGGAGAAGATTATTTCGTTTATGAGGAGAGAAGCACTTCGTTTGTGAGGATGAGATTAATATGTTTGTGAAGAGTAGATTACTATGATTGTGAGGAGAAGATTACTGTGTTTGTGAGGAGATTGCTATGTTTTGGAGGTGGGGAGTTACTATGTTTGTAAATATAAGATTACTATGTCTGTGAGGAGGAGATTACTATGTTTGTCAGGAGAAGAATACTATGTTTATCAGGGGAAGATTACTATGTTTGTGAGGAGAATATTAGTATGTTTGTGAGGAGAAGATCACTAAGTTTGAGAGGAGAAGATTACTATGTTTATCACTAGAAGATTACTATGTTTGTGAGGGGAAGGTTACTGTTTTTAATGAGAAGAAGATCAATATGTTTGTGATGAGAAGATTACTATGTTTGTGAGGAGAAGAGTGCTATGCGTGTCAGGAGAAGATTACTGTTTTTAATGAGAAGAAGACCAATATGTTTGTGAGGAAAAGATTATAATATTTATGAGGAGAAGATGACTATATTTTTGAAATGGAGATTATCATATGTTTCAGGAGAAGATTATTATGTGAAGAGGAGATTGCTGTGATTGTGAGGAGAAGATTTTCTACGTTTGTGAGAAAGATATTAGAAAGTTTGTGAGGAGAAGATCACTATGTTTGTGAGGAGAAAATTACTATATTTGTGAAAAGAAGATTACTATGTTTGTGTGGAAAAGAGTACTTTGTTTGCGAAAAGATTACTATGTTTGTGAGGAGAAGATTACTATGTTTGTGATGAAAAGATTACAATCTTTGTGAGGAGAAGATTACTTTTTTTTGTGAAGAAGAGATTACTATGTGAGGAGGAGTTTGCTATATTTTTGATGAGAAGAGTACTATATTTGTGAGGAGAATATTACTATGTTTGTGAGGTGAAGACCGCTATATGTGTGAGGAGAAGATCACTATACGAGGAGAAGGTTACTATGTTTGTGAGGAGGAGATTACTATGTTTGTAAGGAGAAGATCAGTATGTTTGTGAAGAGAAGATTACTGTGTTTGTGTGGAGAAGATCAGTATGTTTGTGAGGAGAAGATTACTATTTGTGTGAGGAAGAGATTACTATACAAATGTTTTAGGCATTGTTAGGAGCTGTCATTTGAAAATGATCCAGAATTATGGACAGCCGATATACTGGGGGCATCAGAGTTTGTGACTAAACTGGGGACAGGTTTGTACTAGAGACGGTGAACTATGCTGGCACTAGCAACAATCCTTCATATTTCACATGTCTGTCGCATTTATTATTTCTGTGATGGAGCACATGAGAGAACTAGTCTCACATGTTTGTCGCGTTTATTCGCCAATTACAGAATGGTAAGTCACCATGAGATTAAATTTCGCCAATTACAGGAATGGTAAGTCACCATGGGCTTAAAGTTCGCCAAATACAGGAGTGATAAGTCACCATGGGATTAAAGTCTCAGCCGGTACTAGTACCAAACATCACTGTGTTACACCAAACATCACTGTGTTACACCAAACATCACTGTGTTACACCAAACATCACTGTGTTACACCAAATATCAATATGTAACACTAAGTATCACTGTGTTACACTAAATATTACTGTGTTACACTAAATATCACTGTGTTACACTAAATATCACTGTTTTACACTAAATATTACTGTGTTACACTAAATATTACTGTGTTACACTAAGTGTCACTGTGTTACACTAAATATCACTGTGTTACACTAAATATCACTGTGTTACACTAAATATCACTGTGTTGTCCAATCTTTCACAGCTTAAAATTCATGGGCACATTTTCGTCCTGTGAATGTAGGTCATTGAAATGCTTATGTGTAATATGTTGACCTTTTTTTATCAAGATTAAAAATTAGGTCCAGTGTATAACCTTATATTGTTATCAGTGGATGATACGCTCACCGGCTTGCTCGTCTATGCTGGAGTCTCCTCACGGCAGTGAATGTTCCAGAAACTTGCGGTTTTTCTACACAAGCCACTGCTAGCAGTCAAGGGGAATAACTTCTGGAGAATTTGTAGATGGTTTTTTTCAAGGGTTTCAGCAAGTGTTTCGTGATTGATTGTGAGAACAGTGTTTTTGTGACTGATTGTGAGAACAGTGTTTTGTGACTGATTGTGAGAACAGTGTTTCGTGATTGATTGTGAGAACAGTGTTTTGTGATTGATTGTGAGAACAGTGTTTCATGATTGATTGTGAGAACAGTGTTTTGTGACTGATTGTGAGAACAATGTTTTGTGATTTATTGTGTGAAAAGTGTTTCGTGATTGATTGTGTGAAAAGTGTTTTGTGATTTATTGTGTGAAAAGTATTTCATGATTGATTGTGAGAACAGTGTTTTGTGATTGATTGTGTGAAAAGTGTTTTGTGATTTATTGTGTGAAAAGTGTTTTGTGATTTATTGTGTGAAAAGTGTTTTGTGATTTATTGTGTGAAAAGTATTTCATGATTGATTGTGAGAACAGTGTTTTGTGATTGATTGTGAGAACAGTGTTTCATGATTGATTGTGAGAACAGTGTTTTGTGATTTATTGTGTGAAAAGTGTTTTGTGATTTATTGTGTGAACATTTGTTTATGAGTTTTAAAAAGGTAATGGAAAAAACTGCTCACACTCTCAGCAGTTTTTCCATTTCTTCTTTTGCTTACTTCTCAGTGACATAGCAGTACTAGAAGTTGTTTTACTAACAGCTGTTTGTTTAATTCTGAGTGACATAGCAGTACTAGAAGCTGTTTTACTAACAGCTGTTTGTTTATTTCTGAGTGACATAGCAGTACTAGAAGCTGTTTTACTAACAGCTGTTTGTTTATTTCTGAGTGACATAGTAGTACTAGAAGCTGTTTTACTAACAGCTGTTTGTTATTTCTGAGTGACATAGCAGTACTAGAAGTTGTTTTACTAACAGCTGTTTGTTTAATTCTGAGTGACATAGCAGTACTAGAAGCTGTTTTACTAACAGCTGTTTGTTTATTTCTGAGTGACATAGCAGTACTAGAAGCTGTTTTACTAACAGCTGTTTGTTTATTTCTGAGTGACATAGTAGTACTAGAAGCTGTTTTACTAACAGCTGTTTGTTTATTTCTGAGTGACATAGCAGTACTAGAAGCTGTTTTACTAACAGCTGTTTGTTTATTTCTGAGTGACATAGCAGTACTAGAAGCTGTTTTACTAACAGCTGTTTGTTTATTTCTGAGTGACATAGCAGTACTAGAAGCTGTTTTACTAACAGCTGTTTGTTTATTTCTGAGTGACATAGCAGTACTAGAAGCTGTTTTACTAACAGCTGTTTGTTTAATTCTGAGTGACATAGCAGTACTAGAAGCTGTTTTACTAACAGCTGTTTGTTTATTTCTGAGTGACATAGCAGTACTAGAAGTTGTTTTACTAACAGACGTTTGCTTCATATTTTCAGCCTTGGTTGTGGTGATAGTCCCACAGCAATAGTTTTAGAAGATACTTGTAAGTATATATTTATATAAGACTTGTAAGTATATATTTATATAAGACTTGTAAGTATATATTTATATAAGACTTGTAAGTATATATTTATATAAGACTTGTAAGTATATATTTATATAAGACTTGTAAGTATATATTTATATAAGACTTGTAAGTATATATTTATATAAGACTTGTAAGTATATATTTATATAAGACTTGTAAGTATATATATATAAGACAAAATAAATAAATAAATGTACACAAAGTCACTGCAGTAAAGTTGAGATAACAAGGAAAAAAAATGCTAAAAACAGTTTCATGAGATAATATACGAGCACACAGCTGCAACATTGTGCTGTAGCACAGATACCCAGACTGCAACATTTTGCTGTAGCACAGATACCCAGAGACAGAACAAACAAGTCAGAAGTGTTTCTTTCAATGTTTTATTAAAATGAATGAAACACAGTCAGTGACATGTCCAGTCATATGACTGAATAATGATATACCATGATAGAAACACTGAGACAAGTAATTTATGTTAGTAAAGAAGAAAACACACCTTGATAGATATCTGAATAGATACCTGAATATATACTTGGATAGATACCTGAATATATAATTGGATAGATACTTGGATAAATACCTGAGTAGATATTTGGATAGATACCTGGATAGATACCTGAATATATACTTGGATAGATACTTGGATAAATACCTGAGTAGATATTTGGATAGATACCTAAATAGATACTTGGATAGATACCTAAATAGATACTTGGATAGATACTTGAATAGATACCTGAATAGATACGTGGATAGATATACTTGGATAGATACCTGAATATATAACTGAATAGATACTTGAATAGACACCTGAATAGATACCTGAATAGATACCTGAATAGATACCTGGATAGATACTTGGATAGATACACCAAAGACTTCTTGGGGTTCAAAATATATTTACTCTTACGTACTACTGTAGAGTATAATGATGATGATGATGATGATGATGATGAGGAGGAGGAGGAGGAGGAGGAGGATGATGACTTGTAGGAGGATGAGGAAGATTCAGAATTGACAGAAAGATGATGTTACATTCAAGCAGTAATCAGACTATTATATGGCGATATGTGCCGTAATTAGACTATTACATGGCTATATGTGCAGTAACTAGACTTTTACATGGCTATATGTGCAGTAACTAGACTATTAAATTACTAAGTGTGCAGTAAATAGACTATTACATTGCGATATGTGCACTAACTAGGCTATTACATGGCGACATGTCCAGTAACTAGACTGTAACATGGCTATATGTGCAGCAACCAGACTATTACATGACTGTATGTAAGCTTGCAATATCAATTTGTGTTATCCAAACTAGGCCAGACCTTGGCGCCAGGTAGGTGACTGATAAGTATGATAACAAGAGCGCGGTAGAGAAAGCTCGTGCAAACTCTGGAGAATGTGAACTTTCATCTGCTCGTGGAGCTAGAGACGAGAGAACACGTGGGTGAGCAAGCTGGGATGTGAGGGTTTGTAATGTGAGTTCATGTTTTCTGTTCATATGTCTTCAAACCTTGCCAAGCCGACCAGGTGGCGCTTTTGTGTTTCACAAACTGTCAACAGTGCCCACAATTTGGAGCAATTTATTAAACAAAACACACACATTTTAACTTTTTCTTTTAGATGACAGCTCATCTTAGACACATCACTAATCTTAGACACATCGCTAATCTTAGACACATCACTCATCTTATACACATCACTAATCTTAGACACATCACTCATCTTAGGCACACAATCAACCAAGGTACTTCAATATCTCATATGTAGGATATAAAGTACTTTGATATTTTACATGTAGGATACAGGGAACTTTGATATCACATATAGAATACAGTGTACTTCAATATCTGACATATAGAATACAGTGTACTTCTATATCTTACATATAGAATACAGTGTACTTCAATATCTGACATATAGAATACAGTGTACTTCTATATCTTACATATAGAATACAGTGTACTTCTATATCTTACATATAGAATACAGTGTACTTCTATATCTTACATATAGAATACAGTGTACTTCTATATCTTACATATAGAATACAGTGTACTTCTATATCTTACATATAGAATACAGTGTACTTCTATATCTTACATATAGAATACAGGGTACTTCAATATCTTACGTGCTGAATGGAAGGCTTCTGTAGAAATTGGAAAATCTAGTTTATTTGTGAGGATCACAAAGTGCTGAATCACATAAATGTTCAAAATGGTACTGTTTTCTTATATCTTATATCCTTCCCGTGCCGTTAAACGTCACATAGGGCTCGCAAAGTAGTTCGCCAATTTTTCCTGTCTTCGGCGAGTCTTTCAACCTCATCAAAGGATTTTATGCCTGTTAATTTGGCTTCTCTTAAAAATGTCCTCTTCAGAGTTTCACGCGGTCTGCCTCTTTTTCTTCGGCCTGTTGTGTTCCACTTGATAGCTTGTTTTGGGATTCTCTGATCATTTTTTCTCATCACATGACCGACACATGTCCATCTCCTTTTTCTGATCACCCATGAGACTGGTTGTTGTTCAGTCATCTGTCTTATCTCTGCATTGTTCTTGAATTCGTTACACTTGATGCCGAGTATTTTCCTTAGGCATTTGTTTTCAAAAGAGTCTAATTTCTTGTCTGTTTCTTTAGTTGTTTTCCAGCTTTCCCATGCATAAATGAGGGTGGACATTACATTTGAACTGAATAGTCTTAACTTGTTTTTTTTTAAAGATTCTTGAAGATTGATGCTGCTTTTGCAATTCTAATTCTAACTTCCTTTCTGATACCACCAAGTACTGTCTTAGAGATCAATAATTTAATACAAAATGAAGAGACGTTGTAGGCAGGGCTGGGACAAGTTTTCATTGACTTGAGAGGTCCACGACAAGTTATCACTGTCTTCAGAGGTCCACTACAAGATATCACTGTCCACGACAAATTATCGCTGACTTCAGAGGTATACGGCATGTTCTCATTGACTTGAGAGGTCCACGACAAGTTATCACTGTCTTCAGAGGTCCACTACAAGTTATTACTGTCCACGACAAATTATCGCTGACTTCAGAGGTAAACGACATGTTCTCATTGACCTGAGAGGTCCACGACAAGTTATCACTGTCTTCAGAGGTCCACTACAAGATATCACTGTCCACGACAAATTATCGCTGACTTCAGAGGTATACGGCATGTTCTCATTGACTTGAGAGGTCCACGACAAGTTATCACTGTCTTCAGAGGTCCACTACAAGTTATTACTGTCCACGACAAATTATCGCTGACTTCAGAGGTAAACGACATGTTCTCATTGACCTGAGAGGTCCACGACAAGTTATCACTGTCTTCAGAGGTCCACTACAAGATATCACTGTCCACGACAAATTATCGCTGACTTCAGAGGTATACGGCATGTTCTCATTGACTTGAGAGGTCCACGACAAGTTATCACTGTCTTCAGAGGTCCACTACAAGTTATTACTGTCCACGACAAATTATCGCTGACTTCAGAGGTAAACGACATGTTCTCATTGACCTGAGAGGTCCACGACAAGTTATCACTGTCTTCAGAGGTCCACTACAAGATATCACTGTCCACGACAAATTATCGCTGACTTCAGAGGTAAACGACATGTTCTCATTGACCTGAGAGGTCCACGACAAGTTATCACTGTCTTCAGAGGTCCACTACAAGATATCACTGTCCACGACAAATTATCGCTGACTTCAGAGGTAAACGACATGTTCTCATTGACCTGAGAGGTCCACGACAAGTTATCACTGTCTTCAGAGGTCCACTACAAGTTATTACTGTCCACGACAAATTATCGCTGACTTCAGAGGTATACGACATGTTCTCATTGACTTGAGAGGTCCTCGATAAGTTATCACTGACTTCAGAGGTCCACTACAAGTTATCACTGACTTCAAAGATCCACGACAAGTTATCACTGACTTCAAAGATCCACGACAAGTTATCACTGAATTTACGACAATTTATCACTGATTTCTGTGGTCCATGACAAATTATCACTGACTTGAGAAGTCCTCGACAAGCTATCACTGACTTGAGAGGTCTTTATCACTGATTTCAGGGGTTCACAAGTTATCACTGACTTCAAAGATCCACGACAAGTTATCACTGACTTCAAAGATCCACGACAATTATCACTGACTTCAAAGACCCACGACAAGTTATCACTGACTTCAAAGATCCAAAACAATTATCACTGACTTCAAAGACCCACGACAAGTTATCACTGACTTCAAAGATCCACGACAAGTTATCACTGACTTCAAAGATCCACGACAAGTTATCGCTGGTTTCATGGGGGGGGGGGAGGGGAGGGGGCGTGATATGTGTTGCAGCGATCAGCAACTTGAAAACATTCCGAAACGATGCACAGATGTATAAATAGATATACGAGTAGATAAAGAGATAAACTAACATATACTGGGAGACAAATCATGGATGGAGAAACAAACTAAATTATTCTAACAGAAAAAAAACAAATACATAAAATACAGAGAAAATAGTTGCAGACTCGTATGCGACTAGAAAGAACACAAATAAAGAGACAGACATAGACAGAAAAACAGAGACAGATAGAGAGACAACGATTAAAAGACAAAGATAGAAGAGCAGATGGACGAAAATAAAAAGATAGAGAGACACAGATGAACAGGTAGAAAGACAAAGAGAGGAGGAGATAAATATAAGTAGGGACAAGCATAATAAGACAGACATGATAAAATGAAAAATCGAATAAAAGGACAGTATAAAAGTCATTTGCATGTCCCTTGCGGAACTTTGCCTCCCTAACAGCACTCCTGTAGGCCTCTCGGTTGTGAGCAAGATGGCCTGCTGTTGATGCATCCATTTGCAGATCATCAACGAAGTCTTGCAGCTATCTTCGTTTTGGTCTTCCTCTCTTTCTTTTTCCCCATTATGTACCCTTCCATGACGGTTTTCTCTAAATTTTCATGAAGTGTAATGTGTCCAAAATATTGAAGTTTTCTGTCTTTAATCCTCTTTACTAGCCACCCTTCTTCAGTATTAAGTTCTTTTAGTATGGATATATTTGTTGTTTTTTTTTTGTATCCATGATATTTGAAGAACTCTTCTGTAGCATTTACATTCAAAGACATTTATGTGTTTCTCAGCTGTTTTGTTAAGTGTCCAGGTCTCACAGACATATGTTGCGATGAGAAAGGACAAAGAGGCAGTGATAAATAGACACACGAACAAAGATAAAGAGACAGTGGTAAATAGACACACAAATAAAAGCAAAGAGAGTGATAAATAGATACAAACAAAGAGACAGTGATAAATAGATACAGAAAAAGAGACAGTGATAAATGGATACAGAAACAAAGACAAAGAGACAGTGATAAATATATACAGAAACAAAGACAAAGAGAAAGTGATAAATAGATACAGAAATAAAGATAAAGAGACAAACAGACCTAGAGACAAAGACAGTAAAACAAACAGAGAGAAAGATAGTAAAACAGACAGAGACAAACAATATAAAAGACAAAGATAAAAGACAAAGATAAACAGATGCCAAGACAATGATAAAGAGACAAACAGACAAGGAGAAATAAATAGAGAGACAAAGATAGAGAGATAAATATAAACAGACGGAGAGGTAAAGATTAAAAAGACAGAGAGAAGAGATAAACAGATGGAGAGGAAAAGTTAAAAAGATAGAGCGACAAAGGTAAATAGATGGAGAGGCAAAGATAAGAAGACAGAGAGACAGATAAATAGATGGAGAAGCAAAGATAAAAAGACTGAGAGACAGATTAATAGATGGAGAGGCAAAAATAAAAAGACAGAGAGACAGAGATAAATAGATGGAGAGGCAAAAAATAAAGAGACAGATAAATAGATGGAAAGGCAAAAATAAAATGGCAGAGATGTAAATATATGGAGAGGAGAAAATAGAAAGACAGAGAGGCAGAGATAAATAAATGGACAGGTAAAGATAAAAAAGACAGACAGAGATAAATAGATTGAGAGGCAAAGAGAAGGACAGAGATAAATAGGTGGAGAGGCAAAGATAAAAATGACAGAGACAGATAAATAAATGAAGAGACAAAGATAAAGGGACACAAGGACAGAAACAGATAGACAAAGAGAGAGACTGATAGTTGAAAAGATAACAAAGATAATATTACAGAAAAAATAAATAAACAGAGAGAGGGAGGAAAAGATAAAAAGTCAGAAACACAAACAATAAAACTTGACAGGAGAGTAAAATACAGAGAAATGGGAGGATGTAAAAGATGCAGCAGAACTACAGTACGGTCGAACTTGCTAAATTCATTTTGCTAGCAAAATTTTACCAGGGGCATGTAATCGCTGTAGAAGAATCTAATGATCTCCCCTTTTTATGTGCGATAAGAAGGCGATAGAGCAAGCTGGTATGCTGCAGGCAAGAACCAGACCTGGCTTCCAAGGTCACCAGCTATCACACGCGAACGCTACAGAGGCCGTCTCGGAATAAGTTTTAAATTACACATGGGCCCACGGGGCCACGGCCCGCAGCTTTTCTAGCTCTCACTGTCTGACCTACATTCAACGATCAATTCTCAGTTATTTACTTGTATGAATGTGAGTTTAGTGTTATGAGTGATGAGTTTAGTGTTGTGAATGATAAGTTTAGTGTTATGAATGATGAATTTACTGTTACGAATGAAAAGATTAGTGCTATGAATAATGAGTTTATTGTTATGAATGATGGATTTCGTAATATGAATTAGGTATGAATGATGAGTTTAGTGTTATGAATGATGAGTTTACTGTTATGAATGAAAAGATTAGTGTTATGAATGATGTCTTTAGTGCTATGAATGATGAGTTTACTGTTATGAATGATGAGTTTATTGTTCTGAATGAAAAGATTACTGTTATGAATGATGAGTTTACTGTTATGAATGATGTCTTTAATGCTATGAATGATGAGTTTACTGTTATGAATAATGCCTTTAGTGCTATGAATGATGAGTTTACTGTTATGAATGATGTCTTTAGTGCTATGAGTGATGAGTTTACTGTTATGAATGAAAATATTAGTGTTATTAATGATAAGTTTAGTGTTATGAGTGACAGGTTTGGTGCCATGTTTTTCTAAGCTGAAGAATGTGTTTTGATTGACAGATCAACATGTTCTGTGATTGTGGCACATCATTATGTTGCCTGCAAAGTCGCCATGACCTTTTATGTATGCGTCAGAAATTGCTTTACATTGAACCTACACTGAACCTACGCTGAACCTACTCTGAACCAACACTGACCTTGTATTTGGAAGATGACAATGAACAAATCTCTATCTCCGGGTGGAGGGGGGTGTGTTGAGAGAGAGAGGTAGAGAGAGGTGGAGAGAGAGGTAGAGAGTGAGGTAGAGAGAGAGAGGTAGAGAGAGAGGTAGAGAGAGAGAGGGAGAGAGAGATCAGAACAAACTATTATGACTCCTAACCTATCAAAGCTCACCAAATTAATGTTCACACATCATAAACTGGGTAGAGATAATCTAACCAAAGTTCACTAAATTAATGTTTACACATCATAAACTGGGTACAGATAATCTAATCAAAGTTCACTAAATTAATGTTCACACATCATAAACTGGGTACAGATAATCTAATCAAAGTTCACTAAATTAATGTTCACACATCATAAACTGGGTACAGATAATCTAATCGACTTCTGCAACGAATGAGGGACACGTCCATGTTATATGTATGTGAATGTTTGAATGTGTAAGTGTATGTGCTTCTAGCTCGTCTATTGGCATATATCTGAGAGAATGTATGTGTGTATGGGTGATTGTGTGTAAGTAAGAGAGGGGTATGTTTGTTTATGTGGGCGTTTGGATGGATGTGTGAAAGCAAGAGGTGAGAATGTATGTTTGTGTGTGTGGATGTGAAAGCAAGAGGTGAGAATGTATGTTTGGGTGTGTGGATGGTGAAAGCAAGAGGTGAGAATGTGTGTTTGGGTGTGTGGATGTGAAAGCAAGAGGTGAGAATGTGTGTTTGGGTGTGTGGATGTGAAAGCAAGAGGTGAGAATGTGTGTTTGGGCGTGTGGATGTGAAAGCAAGAGGTGAGAATGTGTGTTTGGGTGTGTGGATGTGAAAGCAAGAGGTGAGAATGTGTGTTTGGGTGTGTGGATGTGATAGTAAGAGGTGAGAATGTGTGTTTGGGTGTGTGGATGTGAAAGCAAGAGGTGAGAATGTATGTGTGTGGTTTTTGGTGCGAAAGCAAGAGTGAGAATTGTGTGTGTAAGTGTGTGTAAGCAAGAGGGGAGAATGGTTGTTTGTGTGGGTGTGCATGTAAGAGGGGAGTATGTGTATGTGTGTGGGTGTGGTGTATAAGTAAGAGGAGAGAATGTATTTGTGTGTATGGGTGTGTTTGTAAATAAGAAGGGAGTATGTGCGTTTGTGTGGATGTGTGTAAGCAAGAGAGGAGAATGAAAAAAAATGATTATTCTTTACCGGCTGACTTTCTTGATGTTCTCGAAGATTCTCGCATGTCAGGTGGTTTCCTGTCTTCTAAAGTCAGGTAGTTCCCTGACTTCTAAAGTCAGATTTTTCCCTATCTTCTAATGTCAGATTGTTCCCTATCTTCTAAAGTCAGGTGGTTCCCTGACTTCTAAAGTCAGATTTTTCCCTATCTTCTAATGTCAGATTGTTCCCTATCTTCTAAAGTCAGGTGGTTTCCTGTCTTCTAAAGTCAGGTGGTTCCCTGACTTCTAAAGTCAGATTTTTCCCTATCTTCTAATGTCAGATTTTTCCCTATCTTCTAAAGTCAGATTGTTCCCTATCTTCTAAAGTCAGGTGGTTCCCTGTCTTCTAAAGTCAGGTTGTTCCCTGTCTTCTGAAGTAAGGTTGTTCCCTGTCTTCTAAAGTCAGGTTGTTCCCTGTCCTCTAAACAAGAAGAGAACAGTTTCACTATAACAAAGGATGTACATTCAGTTTCAATGTCAAGAAATCTTTTGTCAAACCAACGGTTGAAAGGTCATTTGGTTACATTCTAGCAGATAAGAAAAAATATTACATTCTATTAGATAAGATAAAATATTACATTCCAGCAAATAGGATAAAATATTACATTCTAGCAGATAAGATAAAATGTTACATTCTAGCTGATAAGATAAAACGTTACATTCTAGCAGATAAGATAAAATATTACATTCTAGCTGATAAGATAAAATATTACATTCTAGCAGAAAAGATAAAAAATAAGATAAAACGTTACATTCTAGCAGATAAGATAAAACGTTACATTCTAGCAGATAAGATAAAACGTTACATTCTAGCAGATAAGATAAAACGTTACATTCTAGCAGATAAGATAAAACGTTACATTCTAGCAGATAAGATAAAACGTTACATTCTAGAATTACGGATCTTAAATCGGGGGTATGAAAGTGATGTATAATCACGTGGTGACAAATCAAGAATACTTGGTGGCAAATCAAGATCACGTGGTGACAAATCAAAATTACGTGGTGACAAATCAAGATCACGTGGTGACAAATCAAGATCGTGTGGTCACATATCAAGATCACGAGGTGACAAATCAAGATCATGTGGTGACAAATCAAGATCACTTGGTGACAAATCAAGAAGAACATATAACAATTAAAAATCATGTAGTGACAAATCGAGAAGAACATATAGTGACAAACTAAGAACATGTGGTGACAAATCAAGAAAAACATGTGGTGAAAAACCAAGAACATGTGGTGACAAATCAAGAATATGTGGTGAAAAATAAAAAAACATGTGGCAACAAATCAAGAACATATGCCATGTATCAGACACATTATGAGAAACAATAAGGTTAGTGGTAATTTATTCATAGGCGCCAAGGTAGGTGGTGGTGATGGTGATGATGATGGTGGTGATGGTGGTGATGATGATGGTGGTGATGGTGATGATGATGTTGGTGATGGTGATGGTGGTGATGATGATGGTGGTGATGGTGATGGTCGTGATGGTGATGGTGGTGATGATGGTCGTGATGGTGATGATGATGATGGTGGTGATGATGATGGTGGTGATGATGATGGCGGTGATGATGGTGGTGGTGATGATGATGGTGGTGATGATGATGGCGGTGATGATGGTGGTGGTGATGGTGGTGGTGATGGTGGTTATGATGGTGGTGACGGTGATGATGATGGTGGTGATGGTGATCATGGTGGTAGTGGTGGTTGTGTGGGTGGTGATTGTGATGATGATGGTGATGGTGATGATGGTGGTGATGATGATGATGGTGGAAATGGTGGTGATGGTGGTGATGATGGTGATGGTGGAAATGGTGGTGATGGTGGTGATGGTGATGATGATAATGGTGATGATGGTGATGATTGTGATGATGGTAGTGATGGTGATGATGGTAGTGATAATGGTTATGGTGATGGTGGCGATGGTGATGGTGGTGGTGATGATAGTGATGATGGTAGTGATGGTGATGATGGTAGTGATGTTGGTTATGATGATGGTAGTGGTGATGATGGTGGTGATGATGGTGGTGATGGTGATGGTGGTGATGATGGCGGTGGTGTTGGTGATCATGGTGGTGGTGATGGTAATGGTGGTGATGATGGCGGTGGTGATGGTGATGATGGTGATGGTGATGATGGTGGTGGTGATGTTGATGGTGGCGATGATGGTGGTGGTGATGGCGATGATGGTGGTGATGATGATGGTGGTGATGATGATGGTGATGATGGTGATGGTGGTGGTATGATGGTGATGATGGTGGTGATGGTGATGGTGGTTATTGTGATGGTGGTGATGGTGATGGTGATGATGGTAGTGATGTTGGTTATGATGATGGTAGTGGTGATGATGTTGATGGTGATGATGATGTTGGTGATGGTAATGGTGGTGGTGATGGCGGTGATGATGTTGATGGTGGTGATGATGGTGGTGGTGATGGTGATGATGGTGGTGATGATGGTGATGGTTGTGATGATGGAGGTGGTTATGTTGATGGTGGTGATAATGTTGGTGGTGATGTTGACGATGAAGTTGATGGTGATGGTGGTGATGGTGGTGGTGATGATGATGATGGTGGTGATGATGGTGATGATAGTGGTGATGATGGTGATGATGGTGGTGATGGTGTTGATGATGGTGATGGTGATGATGGTGGTGATGATAGTGATGGTGATGTTGGTGGTGATGATGGTGGTGATCGTGGTGGCGATAGTTCTGATGGTGATGATGGTGGTGATGATGATGGTGATGATGGTGATGATGGTGGTGATGGTGTAGATGATGGTGATGATTGTGGTGATGATGATGATGGTGGTGATGATGGTGGTGATTGTGGTGGCGATAGTGCTGATGGTGATGATGGTGTTGATGGTGATAATGGTGGTGATGGTGGTGGTGATAGTGGTGATGGTGATGTTGATAGTGGTGATGATGATGGTGATTGTGGTGGCGATAGTGCTGATGGTGATGATGGTGTTGATGGTGATAATGGTGGTGATGGTGGTGGTGATAGTGGTAATGGTGATGTTGATAGTGGTGATGATGATGGTGATTGTGGTGGCGATAGTGCTGATGGTGATGATGGTGTTGATGGTGATAATGGTGGTGATGGTGGTGGTGATAGTGGTAATGGTGATGTTGATAGTGGTGATGATGATGGTGATGGTGGTGGTGGTGGTTGTGGTGATGGTTGAACCTAGCACATGTTGGAGACAAGACAAGACAGCAACCACAGTACTAACGAAGGAGCTAGATGAGGGAACCTGTGTGGCTCGTAGTGAATGATTCTATCTACTCCATTAACAGTACGGCCAGAGTTTGTGACTGATTTTCACTGTAGGTGAATCAACGAGACATTGATTACTTATATCTTATATATCTTATATCCTTCCCGTGCCGTTAAGCGGGTGCAGAAATTCAAATACCTTGGAGCAGTAATAACTTCAGATGGGAAATGCAAAACAGAAATTAGGAACAGAATAGGCCAAGCAAAGACTGCATTTCAGAGAATGAGAAACATATTAGCTAACACATCCTTATCAATGAATGTTAGAAAACGAGTCCTAAAATGCTATATTGAACCTATCTTGTTATATGGAAGTGAATCATGGACAATAGGCAAGTCTGCACAAAAATCATTGGAAGCAGCAGAAATGTGGTTTATTAGAAGAATGTTGCGAATCCCTTGGACAGCAAAAATAACTAATGAAGAATGTATGAGAAGAGCTGGAGAGACAAAAAACCTTGTCAGAAAGATAAGAGAGAGACAATGTACTTTCATAGGACATGCAATGAGAAGAGGGGGCATTGAAAATATTATAACAACAGGAAAAATAGAAGGAAGAAGATCAAGAGGAAGACCAAGAGAAGTGATACTGGACAGTCTGACGGGTTGGTGTGAGAGGAGATCACCAACTGCATGAAAGATCGGGTACTCTGGAGAGGCATAATAGCTAACGCCAGTCGGCACGGCACCTGATGATGATGATGATGATGATGATGATGCCGTTAAACGTCACATAGGGCTCACAAAGTAGTTCGCCAATTTTTCCTGTCTTCGGTGAGTCTTTCAACCTCATCAAAGGATTTTATGCCTGTTAATTTGGCCTCTCTTAATAATGTCCTCTTCAGAGTTTCACGCGGTCTGCCTCTTTTTCTTCGGCCTGTTGTGTTCCACTTGATAGCTTGTTTTGGGATTCTCTGATCATTTCTTCTCATCAAGTGACCAACATATGTCCATCTCCTTTTCCTGATCACCCATGAGACTGGTTGTTGTTCAGTCATCTGCCTTATCTCTGCATTGTTCTTGAATTCATTCCACTTTATGCCGAATATTTTCCTTAGGCATTTGTTTTCAAAAGAGTCTAATTTCTTGTCTATTTCTTTAGTTGTTTTCCAGCTTTCGCATGCATAAATGAGGGTGGATATTACATTTGAATTGAACAGTCTTAACTTGGTTTTTGTGCTTATAACTTTTGAATTCCATATGTTCTCAAGATTCTTGAAGATTGATGCTGTTTTTGCAATTCTGATTCTAACTTCCTTTCTAGTGTCACCATCCTGGTCTATGTAGCTGCCAAGGTATGCAAATTTATTGACTTCTTCAATATCTGTCCCTTCTATGTGTATTTTTCCATTTTGATTGATGGGAATTTTCATTATTTTTGTTTTGTCCTTGTTAATTTCAAGTCCTATTTTGCTAGCCAGTGAAGACAGGCTATCTGTTTTTTCTTGCATGGAATTCACATTATTACTGATAAGAGTTATGTCATCAGCAAAATCAAGATCTTCTAGTTGGGTCCCATGTACCCAGTCAATACCTGTGTTACCTGTGCAGCATTTTTTCATTATGAAGTCTACTGTAATCCCAAAAAGTAAAGGAGACAGTATACATCCTTATTTCATGCCTGTTTCAATCTGGAACCATTCACTCATCCCTTCTTCTGTCTTGACTGCACAAACATATCTACTGTATAAGTCCTTAATGATGTTGACAATTTTAGATGGTATTCCATATAAACATAAAATTCTCCATAATGAATCTCTGTGTATGCTATCAAATGCCTTTTTAAAATCTATGAAGTTCAGTATTAATGGTTTCTGCTTTTCAATATGTTCTTCAAGTATTATTCTGAGAGTAAAGATCTGGTCGAGACAGCTTCTCCCTTTTCGAAATCCTGCTTGTTCTTCTCTCATTGCAGTATCCACTATATCTTTGAGTCTATTCAAAATGACCTTGCAAAATACTTTTGACACAACTGATATTAAGGTTACTCCTCTCCAGTTGTTACAGTCACTAAGGTTGCCTTTTTTGGTATTTTAACAATGATTCCTTTCTTCCAATTAGAAGGGACCTTTTCTTCTTTCCAAATCTTGTTAAACATTCTCTGTAGTTGTCTCATGTTGTCACTATTGATAGCTTTTAGCATCTCGGCTGTTATTTCATCTTCACCTGCAGCTTTGTTATTAGCCATTAAATTCACTGCTGTTTCAATTTCATGCAATTTAATTTCATCTAGGTTGACATTTAGTTGTGGGGCTGGTAAGTCAGTGTCAAGGTTTAACAATTCTTTTGGGTATGGTCGATGGAGTATTTCTTGGAAGTGTTCAGCCCATCTTTGCTTTTGGTCTTTATTTGATGTTAATAGTGTTCCAGTTTTGCTAAGGATTGGTCTTTCTTTAGATGTAATAGTACATGTTAGCCTCTTTTGTATGTTATATAAAGTTTTGCTGTCTCCTGTTTTTGCTGCTTTTTCTGCCTCTTTCGCCATATTGTCTATGTATTCTCTTTTATCCCTTCTAGCTGAACTTTTTACTTTCTTGTCTATTTCTTTGTATTTTGCTTTTGCCGAATCTCTTTCATGATCTGCTTTTGCATTCAACATGTCTAATTTGACTGCTCGTCTTTCATGTATATACTTCCATGTTTTATCTGATATCCATGCTTTCCTATTCGGTTTTTCCAATCCAGCGCTTACTTTTGCTGCTGTGATTATGGCTGTGCTGTAAGAATTCCATAACTCATCTATACCTGTCTCCTCAACTTCACTGGATGTTTTGGAATAATTGGCAAGTTCCTGATTGAAATTAATGTTAGTATTTTCTTCTTGTAGGCTGTGGCTGTTTATCTTTCTGTGTACTGATTTCTTGTGTTGACTTTTCAATTTTAGTTTTATTTTCCCTATGCACAGGTTGTGATCACTGTTAACATCTGCACCCCTATAAGCCCTTACATCTATGAGAGATGTTCTGTATTGCTTTCTAATACAAAAATGATCTATCTGGTTTCTAGTTCTATCATCTGGATATATCCACGTTGTTTTATGTATCTCTTTGTGTGGGAATATTGTGCCTCCAATGACCATGCCCTCTGTTAGACATATTTCAATTAATCTTTCTCCGTTCTGATTAACCATGTCAATTCCTTCTTTCCCCATCACTTTTTCAACGTCGGTATTATCCTTCCCTACCTTAGCACTGAAGACTGTTCACCGGTTCCCATTCTACAATTGATTACTGGGCAAGGTATAACTTGGAAAAGGTATCTTGAATGAGTGGACAGGTTCTGCTATCTTGGATCTACAGTTACTTACACCTTCTCCCTGGACGAAATAATTAGCACATGAACGGGAAAGACAACTACAACTTTTAGCAAACTAAGGAAAGGGACAAGGAACAAGAGAAGACTGAAGACGTAGGTTCGATTCAGACCTGTGTGCTTAGCTCCCTCTTATATGGGTCTGAAACATAGACGGTATGTTCCTGTGTGCTTAGCTCCCTCTTATATGGGTCTGACACATAGACGGTATGTTCCTGTGTGCTTAGCTCCCTCTTATATGGGTCTGAAACATAGACGGTATGTTCCTGTGTGCTTAGCTCTCTCTTATATGGGTCTGAAACATAGACGGTATGTTCCTGTGTGCTTAGCTCCCTCTTATATGGGTCTGAAACATAGACGGTATGTTCCTGTGTGCTTAGCTCCCTCTTATATGGGTCTGAAACATAGACGGTATGTTCCTGTGTGCTTAGCTCTTTTTATATTGTTCTGAAACGCCGATATTATAGACAAGGCATGTCTTCCAATAATAATGAGCATCAAGGGACAAGATCAAGTAAGAAACTTTGCAGTAATAATGAGCATCAAGTAACAAACTTTGTGGCTCTATAGCATGCTAAGCTTCCGTCTATGATGAAAATAATGAGAAGGACATATAACAAGAAATGATGACAATACTAAGCAGGACATATAACAAGAAAAAATGACAATACTAAGGAGGACATGTTACAAGAAAGGATGACAATACTAAGGAGGACATGTAACAAGAAAGGATGACAATACTAAGGAGGACATGTAACAAGAAAGGATGACAACCTTATTCTCATGCAGGTTGTTTCATGGTGCACTGACTGCCCGGTCACGTGGTAGACGCAAACTGAGATATTAAGATATTTGTAGTAAACTGAGATATTAAGATATTTGTAGTAAACTGAGATATTAAGATATTTGTAGTAAACTGAGATATTAAGATATTTGTAGTAAACTGAGATATTCAGATATTTGTAGTAAACTGAGATATTCAGATATTTGTAGTAAACTGAGATATTAAGATATTTGTAGTAAACTGAGATATTAAGATATTTGTAGTAAACTGAGATATTAAGATATTTGTAGTAAACTGAGATATTAAGATATTTGTAGTAAACTGAGATATTAAGATATTTGTAGTAAACTGAGATATTAAGATATCTGTAAGTCATCAGTGCCAAATGTTTCTGTTAAACACGAGGTCTTGAAAGAATCTGGCGAACGACCAAGCCCTACGGAGGGCTAGCCTGTGGTAAGGGAAGAGAAAAGATGAGTACTGAGGGGAAGTTTTGAAGGTTGACGAGAAAAACACAAGAAAGTTTCCCGTAGAAAAATATGCCCGTATTTATTATATGTTATCATGTAAGACTGATATTATGTGTTATCACATAAGACTGATATTATATGTTATCATGTAAGACTGATATTATGTGTTATCACACAAGATTGATATTATATGTTCTCATGTAAGACTGATATTATATGTTATCATATAAAACTGACATAATATGTTATCATGTAAGACTGATATTATATGTTATCACATAGAACTGATATTATATGTTATCACCTTAGACTGATGTTGTATGTTGTCACATAAGACTGATATTATATGTTGAAACATAAGACTAATACTATATGTTGTCACGTAAGACTGATATTATATGTTGTTATGTAAGAGTGATATTATGTTATCACATAAGACTGATATTATATGTTATCACGTAAGACTGATATCATATGTTATCACGTAAGACTAATATCTTATGTTATCACGTAAGACTAATATTGTATGATGACCTTTAATCTTTGCTATAACTGACATCATATGTTATCATATAAGACTGATATCATATGATGACCTTTTATCTTTGATATAACTGACATTCCAATTTATCATGTAAGATTGATATAATATGATGACATTTTATCTTTGCTATAACTGACATCATGCATTATCATATAAGACTAATATTATATGATGCCCTTTTATCTTTGCTATAACTGACATCATATGTTATCATATAAGATTGATATCCTATGATGATCTTTTATCCTTTCTATAACTGACATCATACGTTATCATGTAAGATTGATATCATATGATGACTTTTCATCTTTCCTATAACTGACACCAGATCGCTACAGCTGAAAGCGATCATAGACCTACAGCTATGACTAAAACCATAGACCTACAGCTATGACTGAAAACATAGACCTACAGCTATGACTGAAAACATAGACCTACAGCTATGACTGAAAATAATGATTACACTTTCGACGTGGCTTCCATCTACCTCGACATTTTTCTCAAACGTGCTTGGTTAGCCAGTTAAGTAATTACACGTTTGACAGCGCATGCATTGACAGGTATTCTGTTCGTTTGTAAGTACTTTTCTGAAGCAGAACTTTATTATGGACGTTGAATTGTCTGCATCTTCCACAAAACGATAATTTTTTGTGATAAAATAATTATGTAATAAACAATTAGAAGTCTCCGTGGATAGGTGCTGTTAAAATATAGATATTTCAAAATATATCTAATAATTTAATCTAAACTTTATTTCTGAATGGTAGCACATGCTCTCGGACCCCAAAGTCAGCACTGGACATTTCCTACTACTTCTACTTCATCCTTTTAAGGTAAGAAACAGTATGTTGTCATCCATAGCCTCAGTTTTCTAAAGTAAAAAACAGTATATTGTCATCCATAGCCTCATTGTTCTAAAGTAAAAAACAGTATATTGTCATCCATAGCCTCATTGTTCTAAAGTAAAAAACAGTATATTGTCATCCATAGCCTCATTGTTCTAAAGTAAAAAACAGTATATTGTCATCCATAGCCTCATTGTTCTAAAGTAAAAAACAGTATATTGTCATCCATAGCCTCATTGTTCTAAAGTAAAAAACAGTATATTGTCATCCATAACCTCATTTTTCTAAAGTAAAAAACAGTATATTGTCATCCATAGCCTCATTTTTCTAAAGTAAAAAACAGTATATTGTCATCCATAGCCTCATTGTTCTAAAGTAAAAAACAGTATATTGTCACCCATAGCCTCATTGTTCTAAAGTAAAAAACAGTATATTGTCACCCATAGCCTCATTGTTCTAAAGTAAAAAACAGTATATTGTCACCCATAGCCTCATTTTTCTAAAGTAAAAAACAGTATATTGTCATCATAGCCTCGTCTGTATAAAGTAAAAAACAGTATATTGTCATCATAGCCTCATCTGTATAAAGTAAGAAACAGTATATTGTCATCATAGCCTCATCTTTCTAAAGTAAGAAACAGTATATTGTCATCATAACCTCATTCTTCTAAAGTGATAAAAAATACCCACATTTTCCC
The DNA here is from genome assembly GCA_009760885.1 of Achatina immaculata. NCBI lineage: Eukaryota > Metazoa > Mollusca > Gastropoda > Stylommatophora > Achatinidae > Lissachatina > Lissachatina immaculata. The sequence goes on from CM019708.1 coordinate 32,339,441, forward strand.
TCATAAGTACAAACAAACAAAACATACACAAGATTGCTCCGCCAGTATAAACTCACAAACAAACAATATTTCTCCCTGTCAGTACAAACAGACAAACATTCACAAGATTGCTCACTGTCAGTAGAAACAAACACACACAAGACTGCTCCTTTAACATGGATCCCATTAGCTGTTGGATCTGTTGTTGTGGGATGGCTACCCACTCTTCCCGCAGTGCAAGAGACAACTGTCGGAGATTGGTTGGCGCCACGTCTCGCTGGCGGACTTGTCTGTTGAGTTCATTCCATAAGTGTTATATTGGGTTTATGGATGGCCACGGAATAGTCTGGACATTGTTGTCAGCGAGGAACTGGGTGGTGAGTTGTGCCACATGAGTTCCAGCGTTATTCTGCTGAAATTCGACCCTGGTGCAGCCAGAAGTGGAAGGATATGAGGGCGAAGAATTTCAGCGATGTATCGTTGTGCATTCAGGCGTCATTCAATTTACACCAGGTCACTTCTTCCCATGAAGCTGATTGTCCACAACACAAGTGCACCTCAACCACCATGTGGAGGAGCCTCATCCACGCAGTCCTGGGCGTAGGGCTCATGGACTGCAGTAAACTCTTCTCCGTCTATCGTGTCGCTGGAGCAGTAAGAATGATTCATCACTAAACCAAACCCTTCTCCAATCATTCGCAACGGTCCATTGACGATGCTGGTTCGCCACTGCAGTCGGTTCTGGCGATGCCGGTCCATAAGAACAGGACCTCTGTAGGGTCTTCTAGCCCAAAGACCGGCGTCGTGCAGCCAGTTCCTGACCGCTTGATCTGAAATTCGACGAGCTGCTGTCATTGACTAGACTGTTGAGGACGCATGTGCAAATCAATTCCCGAGGTGAAGCAGCCGTATGAAGCGGTCTTCGGTAGGAGTTGTGACTGTGGGTCTTCCACTGCGTGGCTGGTCTACATCTGAGCCAGTTTCTTGAAATCGCCTCCAAAGGCGACTAATGGTGCTTCTAACCACATTAAATTATCTGACCACTACACTTTGTGACTGTCCAGTCTGTAAGCGTCCAATGATGATGTGTCGTTCTGTAGTGAGGTGAGCCATACCTGGGCATTGAATTTTCAAATGAATTGATTCGAGGAGCATCAATCTTTTATAGTCATTCAATAACATGGTCAGTCAGTTTTGTGTTCAGTAAGTTTCACGGGATTCTCGTGAACCTGTCATGAGTTATTCTCAAAAATGCTGTTTTGACTAGTGTCGCTTTTCTGTGCTCATGAATCATCTGCTGAGTACAATTCAGGTCAGCACGTGAAGTTGATGTCCAAATGAACGTTTCAGGCAATTTGCTCTTGTCTGGTCAGCAAACTTCAGTTTAAATCGCAACATAGTATTTGTTGCGTTTCTTTTTTTTTTTGGGAACAGTATATATATACATACGAAGGGAATTCACCAAGTAACTCGCAAATGCCTGTTACAAAAAAAAAACAAAAAAAAACAAAAACTAAATGCGACAGTAATTTGAAAACGTTTAATTTTTGAACCTACATTATTCCCCTATTTCTCAACGTAATCGCCACCAACATTGATACATTTGTCCCATCGTGTAATCAGTGATGCAATACCCATGGCGTAAAAATCGGGAGTCCGGTTTCTGAATCATTTTTTTTACTTCTTCTTCCACCTCTTCGTCACTCGAGAATCTTCTCCCGCCAAGGTGATTTTTCAATGGACCAAACAGGTGAAAATCACTTGGAGCTAAGTCAGGATTATAGGGTGGATGTTCAAGAAATTCCCAACCCAATTAACTAATTTTCTCTTGGGTTAACCGAGCCGTATGTGGTCTGGCATTGCCATGAAGGAGAAGCACACCTCTAGTCAGCAGACCAGGACGTTTTCTTCGAATTGCATCCCATTACATCGCCAGAACTTCACAGCACGATACAGAATTCACACTGTCACCATACTTCTAGAACTTGGTTAACAACACTCCTTGATAATCCCAGAACACTGTCAGCATAACTTTCCCCGCAGAAGGCGTAATCTTCAATGTTTTTGCGCAAGGCTATGACGGGTGTTTCCATTGCATTGAGGCACGCTTTACGTGATAAACATTTTTCAGCATAAACTGTAATCATTTCCTTATAAATGTCATCAGCTGAATGTCCTTTAGCCCACAGAAATCGCACTACACTTCTTTGTTCTTCTTTGCTACACACTAACAGTTGGGTAGCCATTTTGTTATTGCTGTGCGCATGCGCACGTAACTCCCAGCGCCCCCTACATACAAATGTTATAAAATTGGATGATGTTACTATCTAAGAATATATTTAAATACTACCTGATAACTGCCACTAATAAAATATTTCAATTTGCAGTTACTTATTCACTTCCCCTCGTGTTTATATATATATATATATAAGCATACAAACATGAATATATACTTATATGAACGGAAACAAATTCTAAACACAGATAAGCATTCACAAACAGAAACAACCCACTGCTCACTGTTGCCTGGTAACTCGGCGGTGGTCATGTGACCTGGATAACCTGAAAAATGTAGGTAAATGTTTTAAAAGAAAACATGGCTGTGTCTAACAAACTGGTGTGCTGACCTACTGTGCTTCTGATACGTTAAAGACACAAACGTGATTCTAGAAGCCTGGAGATGGTTCATTCTCACCAGAATTTGCGTGAGCTGCAAAATGAGCAGTTTTACTAACCATCTCTTCGGTGTGGGAGGTGAGGAACTGGAGGTACAGACCAGCGCGGATGTTGGAGTACAGGTAAGCGCGGATCTTGGAGTACAGGTAAGCGCGGATGATAGAGTACAGGTAAATACCTTCAGTTTTTCCGTGAAAGGCGGTGCAGTATTCCAAGCTTTCCTCGATGATATAAAATGTTTCAGCTATGAGTGTAGATTGTAACATGTGGAGTTAGAAAACTATACTAGGAACAGACGTTTTGATGTCCTCTATTACACAAGACAGTGGATAATTATCTAAGACAGTAGATCAGACAGATTATGATCTAAGACAGTGGATAAGATAGATGACAGATAAAAGATGAAACAGATGACAGAAAAATGACGGAGCCAGTGGACAAGTTCTGCTATGTGGATCTACACTTTGGACAAAGAAAACACACAAGTAGGGAAGGAAGCTGCCACATTTAACAAACTAAGGGAAACAGCTTGAAGCAAGTGCAAGTTAACACTGAAGTCACAGCTCCTGAGAAGCAAGCGCAAGTTAACACTGAAGTCACAGCTCCTGAGACGCAAGCGCAAGTTAACTCTGAAGTCACAGATCCTGATTTGTCATCTCTGCACTCTTAGCCTCTTTCTAGTAATGAGAATCACATGCAAAGCTTGAAGAAGAAAAAATGTACGAGTAATAGTTTCCATCTTCTCTGCCTTCACAGAATAATGAACATCAAGTGGCAAGACAAAGTAACAAATTCTGTGGCGCGCTAAGTTTCCGTCATGGTGACACCACAGAGCAGCAGAAGATTAAGATGGTTGGGGCATGCAGCAAGAATGGATGCAGATGTAGCTTTTGAGTAAATTTATATGTTTATAATGTGGAGGATTAAGAGAAATCGATGAGTGGAGATAAAGAGAAATCGACGAACGGAAAGAAAGACAAATCGACGAGTGGAGTAACGAGAAATCGACGAAAAGAAGGAAAGAGAAATCGACGAGTGGAGGGAAAGAGAAATCGACGAGTGGAGGGAAAGAGAAATCGACGAGTGGAGGGAAAGAGAAATCGACGAGTGGAGGGAAAGAGAAATCGACGAGACCCTCGAATATCTGTACAGAAATTGTTATCACTTGATTTTAATGTGAAATTTTCGATGTTTCATTGTTTATGTTAAAGATTTTTAGAAAGAGAAACGAGAGGAAATATATTTTTAAAAAATAGAAAAATATCGAATTGGAAAAAGGAAGAAGTTATAAAATATAATATACAGATACTAGCCACTAAAACAAGGAGTTAGATATGAATGTGTTGTCTCTTCTACCTGAGTAGTTAAACAAGGAGTTAGATATGAATGTGTTGTCTCTTCTACCTGAGTAGTTAAACAAGGAGTTAGATATGAATGTGTTGTCTCTTCTACCTGAGTAGTTAAACAAAGAATTAGGCAATAATGTGTTGTCTCTTCTACCTGAGTAGTTAAACAAGGAGTTAGGCAATAATGTGTTGTCTCTTCTACCTGAGTAGTTAAACAAAGAATTAGGCAATAATGTGTTGTCTCTTCTACCTGAGTAGTTAAACAAGGAGTTAGGCAATAATGTGTTGTCTCTTCTACCTGAGTAGTTAAACAAGGAGTTAGGCAATAATGTGTTGTCTCTTCTACCTGAGTAGTTAAACAAAGAATTAGGCAATAATGTGTTGTCTCTTCTACCTGAGTAGTTAAACAAGGAGTTAGGCAATAATGTGTTGTCTCTTCTACCTGAGTAGTTAAACAAAGAATTAGGCAATAATGTGTTGTCTCTTCTACCTGAGTAGTTAAACAAAGAATTAGGCAATAATGTGTTGTCTCTTCTACCTGAGTAGTTAAGCAAAGAGTTAAGAATGAATGTGTTGTCTCTTCTACCTGAGTAGTTAAGCAAAGAGTTAAGAATGAATGTGTTGTCTCTTCTACCTGAGTAGTTAAGCAAAGAGTTAAGAATTAATGTGTTGTCTCTTCTACCTGAGTAGTTAAACAAGGAGTTAAGAATGAATGTGTTGTCTCTTCTACCTGAGTAGTTAAACAAAGAGTTAAGAATGAATGTGTTGTCTCTTCTACCTGAGTAGTTAAAAAAATAAAACTAGAAATTGATGTTGCAGGCTACAGTACCAACAAAACACCGATCCCTTACTGCAAATAGCGAAACATGTTAAGAGCCCACAGAAATGATTAGATACAGTTGAAAAAGACAAATAAACTGAGCGAAGCATAATTTGATTTCAGGAATTGAAGAAGTTGCACTGATGCAATATTTTCACACCGACAAACCTGTGAAAAAACGATTTAATATGACCAAGAACTTACCATCATCTTTGTGGACCAAGAACTTAACATCATCTTTGTGGACCAAGAACTTAACATCATCTTTGTGGACCAAGAAAAAGCTTTTGACAGGGTTAACAGAAACAAGTTGTGGGCAGTATTACAGGAATATGGTGTACCAGGACATCTACTGGAAAACATAATGTCATTATACACAAATAGCCAGAGTGCAGTAAGGACAACAACAGGCAGTAGGGACTTGTTCAGTGTAATAGCAGGACTCAGACAGGGCTGCGTTATTGTCACTATTTCTGTTTATAATTTATTTGGACAGAATAACGAAAGAAGCAAACCCAAACCCACTAGAACTGAACGAACTAATGTTTGCAGATGACCAGTGTATAGCACAGAAGGACGCAAACATTATGATATGAAAATCAACACAGCCAAACCAAAAGCCATGAAAGTTAGTAGAATGCCAAGCCCATTGATTGTATATTTTGAAGACAACAAAATACACCAAGTAAAAGAAATCAAGTATCTTGGATGCGTTCTCACAGAAGATGAGCAGCTTGATAAACAAACTAATGTTAGAACACACAGAGCCAGTGTTGTTACATACCAGCCATCCGCCATTGCTTACACGCCCCCATGTCCAACTTGAAACTAAGAGAAAACTAATTAACAGCATACTCCTACCAACGCTGTGCTACCAATGCCAGACATGTGCGCTTACTAAGAAACAACCGAGTAAAATGACCATACATGGAATGAGATGTCTTAGCAAAGCAATAAACATCAGCAAGTTTGACAAGCTAAGAAATGACACCAGAATACAGATGCTAGGAAACACATCATGTCCACGACTCACACAGAAGACAGATGGTAGGAAACACATCATGTCCACGACTCACACAGAAGACAGATGGTAGGAAACACATCATGTCCACGACTCACACAGAAGACAGATGGTAGGAAACACATCATGTCCACGACTCACACAGAAGACAGATGGTAGGAAACACATCATGTCCACGACTCACAGAAGACAGATGGTAGGAAACACATCATGTCCACGACTCACACAGAAGACAGATGGTAGGAAACACATCATGTCCACGACTCACACAGAAGACAGATGGTAGGAAACACATCATGTCCACGACTCACACAGAAGTAAATGCCACTTAATGAGAACGAAAATGACACACAGCCAGCCGAGAGAGCCTTCAATCAAAGAACTGCAGGACATAGATCACAGGAAGAGATGGATAGACTGACATAGATCACAGGAAGAGATGGATAGATTGACATAGATCACAGGAAGAGATGGATAGATTGACATAGATCACAGGAAGAGATGGATAGATTGACATAGATCACAGGAAGAGATGGACAGATTGACATAGATCACAGGAAGAGATGGATAGATTGACATAGATCACAGGAAGAGATGGATAGATTGACATAGATCACAGGAAGAGATGGATAGATGAGTACGGCACGAGCATCACTGAGGCCACTCATACGGCCCAACGACATCAACTGAATCTCCCCTTGCTACTTCACGGTACAAGAGGAAGAGTAAAGTAAATTAAAGAGAAAGACAATCAAAAAAATGATTAGATACAGCTGGGAAAGACAATCAGATTCAAAAGAAATAACCTTTAATAAGAGTTAATGAAACAAAGCGTGGTTATCTCAAAGCAACTACAACATAATACTAAACTGAAGCAAGTTCTTAATTTAAATATCTGAGTAAAAGGAAAATGTGCAGCGTAGACGACTTTCAGCAACAAAAAAAAGTTCTTTTTCCAATTTACGGGTAGATGCAGGTGTATGGCTGAGTTTTACAAAATGATAGAAAGAGTATCTCTTAAATGTAGATTCTTGTCTGAGGTATGCGACTGAAGTTCCAGGGCACAGCGCGGCACATGCAGAAAATATTTACACAGCCCTCGATTTGTTGACCTCCGCTCTAAGAACTTCTGTGATGACGTCACAGCGGCTGGCTCAGTAATAGATCTCCAGCCATCACCCTGCAAGTATTTTTCTTCTCTTTCTCAGAGGACTCTGTTCGAGCTTTTGTATGTGGTCAGACTATGTGGGTACTATTTGTGGACTGTGGTCTGTTCAAGTATGTTAGGAATATGTTTACACAAGATCTTCTTTAATGATCACAGACACGGGGTGCGACAAGCGCTGACAGAAACAATCAGAACAACATCTGCCGTGTTATAAGCAACCAGCAGAACAACATCTGCCGTGTTATAAACAGCAAGCAGAACAACATTTGCCGTGTTATAAACAGCAAGCATAACAACATCTGCCGTGTTATAAACAGCAACCAGCAGAACAACACCTGCCGTGTTGTAAACAGCAAGCAGAACAACATTTGCTATGTTGTAAACAGCAACCATCAGAACAACATCTGCCATGGTGTAAATAGCAATCAACAGAACAACATCTGCCATCTTGTAAATAGCAACCAACAGAACAACATCTGCCATGTTGTAAACAGCAACCAACAGAACAACATCTGCCATGTTGTAAACAGCAACCAACAGAACAACACCTGCCATGTTGTAAACAACAACCAGAACAACATCTGCCATGTTGTAAACAGCACCCAACAGGACAACATCTGCCATGTTGTAAACAACAACCAGAACAACATCTGCCATGTTGTAAGTAACAACCAGAACAACATCTGCCATGTTGTAAACAACAACCAGAACAACATCTGCCATGTTGTAAACAACAACCAGAACAACATCTGCCATGTTGTAAACAACAACCAGAACAACATCTGCCATGTTGTAAACAACAACCAGAACAACATCTGCCATGTTGTAAACAACAACCAGAACAACATCTGCCATGTTGTAAACAACAACCAGAACAACATCTGCCATGTTGTACATATCATTGCAAAACAATGTTGTGAACACCTGGAAACAGAGGATGTATCACAGATTATCAGGTGTCTATCACAGATTTATCAGGTGTCTATCACAGATTATCAGGTGTCTATCACAGATTATCAGGTGTCTATCACAGATTATCAGGTGTCTATCACAGATTATCAGGTGTCTATCACAGATTATCAGGTGTCTATCACAGATTATCAGGTGTCTATCACAGATTTATCAGGTGTCTATCACAGACTATCAGGTGTCTATCACAGATTATCAGGTGTCTATCACAGATTTATCAGGTGTCTATCACAGACTATCAGGTATCTATCACAGATTATCAAGTGTCTATCACAGATTTATCAGGCTTCTATCACATATTTATCAGGTCTCTATCTGACCAGACCTAGATAGTCTTGCTGACCATTCAGTCACTTGCTGACCATTCAGTCACTTGCTGACCATTCAGTCACTTGCTGACCATTCAGTCACTTTTGACTCGGCTAAAGACTTACTCAAACAAACATGAGACACTTCTTCACAGTATGCCACACTTTCTCTTTAGACCTAAAAATTAATGATACAATCTCCCAATGGAAGACAGCCCAACATACTTGTACATCACACTCGAAGACAGCCCAACATACTTATACATCACACTAAAAGACAGCCCAACATACTTATCACACTAGAAGACAACCCAGTATACTTAGATATCACACTAGAAGACAGCCCAACATACTTAGAGATCACACTAGACCCCAGCCTGACTTGGAAAAAACAATATCAAAAACGTAAAAAAGCGACGTCAAAGAATGTAAACGAAGAAAAAACTAGCAGGGACTACCTGAGGAACAAACCCCAACATACTAAAAAAAGATATGCACAGGAAGAATGGGACCAAAACTGGAACATGGTGTGACAGCATGGGAAAGAGCCGCCAAAACCAACCTCAACGAACTAGAGACACAGTGCAAGATCAGGCACTGAGAATCCAACATGTGCAATGAAAACAACAAATAAGCTGGGAACTATAACATAAATACATCCAGAAGACAGAAGGGAAGTGAAATCTGAAAAAAAAACAGAGAAATTCAAAAGATGAAAAGAACACACAGGTTATATGATCAACTAAGGCAAAGACCGGCTAAAGAGAACAAACTTCATCAAAAGTGCAAAAAAAAAAAATCTTGCCAGATGACCCAACGCCACAAACACAAAGCAAGCCTCTACAATCATTTTGCACATTCTCAAAATTGAAAACCACAAACGTTCCAGAACTACGAGATCATCCCAGGCACGCAGGAAAAAGGAACCAAACAGTAAAAAAAAAATAATAGCAACAGATTATATACAGAATAGAATTATCACAACAAGCACTGGACACATATATACAGAATAGAATTATCACAACAAGCACTGGACACATATATACAGAATAGAATTATCACAACAAGCACTGGACACATATATACACAGACAGATCAGCTACAAACGCCACAGAAAGCGGAGGTGGAGACATATTTATTAAAGATAAACAAGAAGAAGCATTAAAGATGACTAACAGCTGTCTAATCCAGGAAAGACATAGCAGAGGCAGAATCAAACAAAACTACAGCAGGGAAAATAATAGAACACAGAAACCATGCTGAGAAGCAAATAGTCTTTTTCATGGATTCAGAAGCACTGAAACACCAAAATATTGAAGGCCTAGACAACATGACAGAAGTAAGAGTAGACTAAAAGAGACATGGAGAAGAACAACAGAGAGGATGTTGAGCAATAGAGGGCTCACCTGGGCAAGAGCGGAAAAAAGGCAAAGGACAGGCATTTGCGGAAAACCCTTGCGGAAGCCCCATGTGCCCTGGGCACTTAAAGTTCAGAGAGAGAGAGAGAGAGAGAGAGAGAGAGAGGGAGAGAGACAACCTGACAGAAGTCCTATAACTAGCAACCACAACATTCAGTAAAGCAGCCACACAGTGAATACCTGCCCACAGAAACACCCAAGGAAAGAAAGAGACAGACAGACTAGCAAAAGAAGGAGGAAGAATGCAACAGACTGACAGAAGAACAACATATTAAGAAACAAAAAACAGACTAACAGCTAGATATAAAGACATATGGATAAAACAAAACCCCACAGCAAACACAGATGATGGATATTATAATCTCTCAAGACATGACCAAGAGATACTCTTCTAACTGAGAACAGGAGATTGTAGGTTGAAACATCATCTGTACCAGAAGCTGAGACGCCTCTACACCAGAAGCTGAGACATCATCTACACCAGAAGCTGAGACATCATCTACACCAGAAGCTGAGACATCATTTACACCAGAAGCTGAGACATCATTTACACCAGAAGCTGAGACATCATTTACACCAGAAGCTGAGACATCATTTACACCAGAAGCAGAGACATCATCTACACCAGAAGCTGAGACATCATCTACACTAGAAGCTGAGACATCATTTACACCAGAAGCTGAGACATCATCTACACTAGAAACTGAGACATCATTTACACCAGAAGCTGAGACATTATCTACACTAGAAACTGAGACATCATTTACACCAGAAGCTGAGACATTATCTACACTAGAAGCTGAGACATCATTTACACCAGAAGCTGAAGATTGGCACAATAGACCCGTGCTCCTGCAGCAAAAAATACCAGAAGCGTCACATCCTCCAGAGTTTCTAGCTACACAACAATTCCCCCCCCCCACCCCAGGCAAAGGATCTGGCCATACCCCAGACCCCTACAAGAGAAGATCTACAGTGATGCTGGGAAGACCCCAGACCCCTACAAGAGAAGATCTACAGTGATGCTGGCTTGAACCCAGACACCTACAAGAGAAGATCTACAGTGATGCTGGCTTGAACCCTGACACCTACAAGAGAAGATCTACAGTGATGCTGGCTTGAACCCTGACACCTACAAGAGAAGCCTTGCGGTGATCTGAAAACTGAGATGAACTGCCACATCTGTGGGAGAAAGAGATTGTTGTCGAAGTCTGAGAGAACGACGAAGGTGATGATGCTTTCTTTTTACATAATGACAGTAGTACAATCATTTAGTGACAGCAGTACAATCATTTAGTGACAGCAGTACAATCATTTAGTGACAGTAGTACAATCATTTAGTGACAGCAGTACAATCATTTAGTGACAGCAGTACAATCATTTAGTGACAGCAGTACAATCATTTAGTGACAGTAGTACAGTCATTTAGTGACAGTGGCCTGGTTACCTGACTGTTTAAGCGCTCGGTTTACGAATCTGGTGGTACTGGGTTCAAGTCCCAGCTGTGGGATTTTTTTTCTGGTACACGCCAAAATAAGACCCAGGGGGTCCACCCAGCCTCTGAAAACGGGTACCAGAGAAATCTGGGTAAATAGGTGCGGCCAGGCGTGATACACACCACTTCAGACTTTCATGTGCCGAAGGTCTTGGAAATAAGGACATAACACTGTATTCACCAATACGTCTTCATGCCACGGAAACAAATCAAACTGCCTAGTCAGAACCTATCTTGACCATCAAACTGCCTAGTCAGAACCTATCTTGACCATCAAACTGCCTAGTCATAACCTATCTTGACCATCAAACTGCCTAGTTATGAACCTATCTTGACCATCAAACTGCCTAGTCAGAACCTATCTTGACCATCAAACTGCCTAGTTATGAACCTATCTTGACCATCAAACTGCCTAGTTATGAACCTATCTTGACCATCAAACTGCCTAGTCAGAACCTATCTTGACCATCAAACTGCCTAGTCATAACCTATCTTGACCATCAAACTGCCTAGTCAGAACCTATCTTGACCATCAAACTGCCTAGTCAGAACCTATCTTGACCATCAAACTGCCTAGTTATGAACCTATCTTGACCATGAATCTGACTAGTCAGAACCTATCTTGACCATCAAACTGCCTAGTTATGAACCTATCTTGACCATCAAACAGTTTTGTCAGAAAATGTCTTGACCATCAAACTGCCTAGTAAGGACCTGTCTTGACCATCAAACTGCCTAGTTATGAACCTGTCTTGACCATCAAACTGCCTAAACCTTCTAACACATCTCTTAACTAGCTAAATATATACAGCTGTAAATGTAGCTAAATATGTATATGTTTACGAAAAGGTCCTCATAGAAAGTTTCAGAACAATGTAAACTAGTTAAAATGGTAAGAAAAAACAGTGAAAGTTTCTTACACATGTTAGAAGTTGGATAGCCTAGTATTGACTGGAAAATTCAGGGAAATGGAAGAGAGGAAGGCCAAGATAAAAAATATCTCAGTGGACTAACCAAGTGGTATGGAGACAAGGAAAGCAGCTGAACTGATTGGAAACATCAAGGACTGCACACAATGGAGAAGGATGATTGCCAACGCTGTCTGGCACAGCACATAATAATAATAATAATAAATTAAATACATAAATGAATTAAATAAACGAATATTAGGTTGTTTGAAGGATAAAAACGAGTACTTACCAAAGAGACTATAATCAGTATGTGGCACACCCACTTCAGGTATAATGATTACAGCCACATCTCGGCCAGTCAAGGTTCTTGTTTTCTCAGGAAGTGGTGGCATGGTCACGTGATAGCAATGTGACCAGCAGAACAGAGCAGCATAGATGAAAGTGACAAACGTGAAGCTCCTCTCTGGGCTTGCCATCTTCTTCTTCTACATCCACGCCTGCTCCCCCCCTTCTGGCCTGAAGTGGCAGGGCTAATTCCAGGGCCCAGAGTCAGGTCACGAGAGCTAAAGACAAGTCTGGTCAGGTCGCCAAGCTGTCTGTGTGCGTACAGAAACACACAGACCAACAAGCACCCTGATCACTGGACAAAATTACCTGGATAGAATATAAATTTTAAAAAATATTATGTTTATATCAAATGATGGAAGAAAGATATGTGTATGTCAAATAATATGAGAAAGATATGTGTATGTCAAATGATGTGAAAAAAGATATGTGTATGTCAAATGATGTGAGAAAGATATGTGTACATCAAATGATGGGAGAAAGATATGTGTATGTCAAATGGTGTGAGAAAGATATGTGTACATCAAATGATGGGAGAAAGATATGTGTATGTCAAATGGTGTGAGAAAGATATGTGTACATCAAATGATGGGAGAAAGATATGTGTATGTCAAATGATATGAAAAAAGATATGTGTATGTCAAATGATGTGAGAAAGATATGTGTATATCAAATGATGTGAGAAAGATATGTGTATGTCAAATGATGTAAGAGTAAGAGTATATTAAGAAGTGTGAGAGGAAGACAAGATGTATATCAAGAGATGTGAGAGAAAGACTATATCAGAGATGTAAGACGAAGAGAAGATGTATATCAAGAGATGTGAGACGAATACACGATGTATATCAAAAGATGTGAGACGAAGAGAAGATATGTATATCAAAAGATGTGTGACGAGTACACGATGTATATCAAGAGATATGAGAGGAAGAGAAGATGTATATCAAAAGATGTGAGAGGAAGACACGATGTATATAAAAAGATGTGAGAGGAAGAGAAGACGTATATCAAGAGATGTGAGAGGAAGACACGATGTATATCAAGAGATATGAGAGGAAGAGAAGATGTATATAAAAAGATGTGAGAGGAAGACACGATGTATATCAAGAGATGTGAGAGGAAGACACGATGTATATCGAAAAATATGAGAGGAAGAGAAGATGTACATCGAAAAATGTGAGAGGAAGACACGATATATACCAAGAGATGTGAGAGGAAGACATGATGTATATAAAAAATGTGAGAGGAAGACAAGATGTATATCAAAAGATGTGAGAGGAAGACACGATGTATATCAAGAGATGTGAGAGGAAGACACGATGTATATCAAGAGATGTGAGAAGAAGACAAGATGTATATCGAAAAATATAAGAGGAAGACTATATAAAATTATGTGAGAGAAGACATGATGTATATCAAATGAAATGAGAGGAAGACAAGATGTATATCAAGATATGTGAGAGAAAGACACGATGCATATAAAATTATGTGAGAGGAAGACAAGATGAATATCAAAATATGTAAGAGGAAGTTACAGTGAATATAAAGAGATGTGATAGGAAGGCAAGATGTATCATGAGATGTGATAGGAAGGCAAGATGTTTCATGAGATGTGATAGGAAGACAAGATGTATCACGAGATGTGATAGGAAGGCAAGATGTATCACGAGATGTGATAGGAAGGCAAGATATACCATGAGATGTGATAGAAAGACAAGATGTATCACGAGATGTGATAGAAAGGCATGATGTACCATGAGATGTGATAGGAAGACAAGATGTATCACGAGATTTGATAGGAAGGCAAGATGTATCATGAGATGTGATAGGAAGGCAAGATGTACCATAAGATGTGATAGGAAGGCAAGATGTATCATGAGATGTGATAGGAAGGCAAGATGTACCATGAGATGTGATAGGAAGGCAAGATGTATCACGAGATGTGATAGGAAGGCAAGATGTACCATGAGATGTGATAGGAAGACAAGATATATCACGAGATGTGATAGGAAGGCAAGATGTATACTAGGTGGAAGAAACAAAAGAAACAGAAGACCATATTTTCTTTGACATAAGATTAGTTTCTAGATATAAGTACAGTATATACGAAATTAGACATACAAGAATAAGTATGCACAAAGCTAGTGCAGTAAAGATATGATAAAACATTACAAAAGGTGTTCCTAGTTTTGTTTTAAATGGTCGTAACATGTTTTCTTTCAGTGAAAGACTGTATCTTTAGCATGCAAACTTCTTACTCAAGTGAAAGCCTGTGTCCTTAGCATCCACACTTCTCATTCAACTGAAAGCTTGTATCTTTAGCATGCAAACTTATCACTCAAGTGAAAGACTGTATCTTTAGCATCCAAACTTCTCACTCAAGTGGATACCTGTATTTTTATCATACAGAATTCTCACTCAAGTGAAAGCCTATATCTTTAGCATGCAAACTTCTTACTCAAATGAAAGCCTGTACCTTTAGCATGCAGACTTCTTACTAAAGTGAAAGCCTGTATCTTTAGCATGCAGACTTCTTACTCAAGTGAAAGACTGTATCTTTCGCATGCAAACTTATCACTCAAGTGAAAGCTCTGTATCTTTCGCATGCAAACTTCTTACTCAAGTGAAAGATGTATCTTTGGCATACAAACTTCTTACTAAAGTGAAAGCCTCTATCTTTAGCACGCAAACTTCTTACTCAAGTGAAAGCCTGTATCTTTAGCATGCAAACTTCTCATTCAAGTGAAAGCCTGTATCTTTAGCATGCAAACTTCTCACTCAAGTGAAAACCTGTATCTTTAGCATGCAAACTCCTCACTGAAGTGAAAGCTCTGGAACAACAAAAAAGTAGATCTATGTAGAGCAATTATGTTGATTTTGAATGTAGATCTGTTTGTTCAAACTTAACACTGGAGTCATAGCCTAATTGTGCATTCTGGGTTTCTTTCCACCACTTAAAATGCCCCAACTAAATAAATAATCTACTTGGAACATTCTTCACACTGGTTTCTTTACCGCACTTAAAATGTCCCAACTAAATAAATAATCTACTTGGAACATTCTTCTAACAGGTTTCTTTCCCACACTTAAAATGCCCCAACTAAATAAATAATCTACTTGGAACATTCTTCATACTGGTTTCTCTTCCCCACTTAAAATGCCCCAACTACATAAATAATCTACTTGGAACATTCTTCACACTGGTTTCTTTTCCCCACTTAAAATATCCCAACTAAATAAATAATCTACTTGGAACATTCTTCATACTGGTTTCTTTCCCACACTTAAAATGTTCGTATTAAATAAATAATCTACTTGGAACATTCTTCATACTGGTTTCTCTTCCCCACTCAAAATGCCCCAACTAAATAAATAATCTACTTGGAACATTCTTCATACTGGTTTCTCTTCCCCACTTAAAATGCCCCAACTAAATAAATAATCTACTTGGAACATTCTTCACACTGGTTTCTCTTCCCCACTTAAAATGCCCCAACTAAATAAATAATCTACTTGGAACATTCTTCATACTGGTTTCTTTCCCACACTTAAAATGTTCGTATTAAATAAATAATCTACTTGGAACATTCTTCATACTTGTTTCTCTTTCCCACTTAAAATGCCCCAACTAAATAAATAATCTACTTGGAACATTCTTCATACTGGTTTCTTTCCCACACTTAAAATGTTCGTATTAAATAAATAATCTACTTGGAACATTCTTCATACTGGTTTCTTTCCCACACTTAAAATGTTCGTATTAAATAAATAGTCTACTTGGAACATTCTTCATACTGGTTTGTCTTCCCCACTTAAAATGCCCCAACTAAATAAATAATCTTGCGAACGAAGAAGAAGAAGAAGTGCGAACTATGAATAAATAATCTACTTGGAACATTCTTCATACTGGTTTCTTTCCCACACTTAAAATGTTCATATTAAATAAATAATCTACTTGGAACATTCTTCATACTGGTTTCTTTCCCACACTTAAAATGTTCGTATTAAATAAATAATCTGCTTGGAACATTCTTCATACTATGACTAAACAGGAGAAAGTAGCGCCTGCATTTATCTCGCTCTGTCCTCTAGGATCTGGAAAAACGTAATTTGGTCAAGGTCTGGAAGTGCTCAGTTTATATACTCTTGCTGAAGAAATGCAGTCTAAAAATGTGTACAATAAATGTTCAAAACTATCGCTGTCATAAGTCAAGCAAGATACTGCTACGAGTCATGCTGAAAAGGATAGAGGGAAAAACAGAACAAGATATACATGAAGTGCAGGTGAGTTTCAGACCAGTTAGAGGCACCAGAGATCATATACTAAACATCAGACCAGGTAGAGGCACCAGAGATCATATACTAAACATCAGACCAGGTAGAGGCACCAGAGATCATATACTAAACATCAGACCAGGTAGAGGCACCAGAGATCATATACTAAACGTCAGACCAGGTAGAGGCACCAGAGATCATATACTAAACATCAGACCAGGTAGAGGCACCAGAGATCATATACTGAACATCAGACCAGGTAGAGGCACCAGAGATCATATACTAAACATCAGACCAGGTAGAGGCACCAGAGATCATATACTAAACATCAGACCAGGTAGAGGCACCAGAGATCATATACTAAACATCAGACCAGGTAGAGGCACCAGAGATCATATACTAAACATCAGACCAGGTAGAGGCACCAGAGATCATATACTAAACATCAGACCAGGTAGAGGCACCAGAGATCATATACTAAACATGAGAAACGTCACAGAAAAGTGTAGAGAGTTTAATGTGGATCTGTACACTAGTTTTTGTAGGCTACTACAAAGCTACTGACTGTGTACAACATCACTAGTCATGGTCTGTTATGAACAACATGAGTTTTCTCAACCATCTGGTGCACCACATCACCAAACTGTACCAAGACCAACAAGCGGCAGTGAGGATAAATGGCGAAACATCGGGGGTTGGTTTGACGTACAAACAGGAGTAAGATAGGGATGCATCCTTTCTCCATATCTGTTTAACATCTACGCAGAAAACATCATGAGGAATACAAAAGCTGAAAAAGAAACAGCAAAGTTTGACTCTTTCAAAATCAAGGGCCACCAGATTCCACAAATTAGATACGCCAATGATACTGTTGTTTTATTAAACAATCCAGAAGGCCTGCAACACTTGATTCTCCAAACCAAAGGAGGAAGCGAAGCTCAGAATCTATTTTTAAACACCAATGGAACCAAATTGTAAAGCAAACCCAAAATTACAGTGGATCATGATGAGCTGGGAGATGTAAATAAGTTAGAATAAAGTCATTACCAACAATTTCGACTGCGCAGTGCAAACCAAAAGAAGACTAGCAGCTGCATCACTGAAACTAGCACAAATGAATAATATACATATTTTTTAAAAAAATACTGCACTTGTAGTACAGATCGTTTACCTATCGAAGGGAAACAATCAAAGATAATTTTAGTACTTTGACTAAGTTTTTTATTTATGACGTAGATAGGGCCAAGGAAAAGTCAGTTATGGCATGTCAGCTTCGCTAGACTTATAATTATTTGTTATGAGTTGTTTGTCTAGACTAGTTATATTTAGTAACAGAAAGTTAATATTTGGAAATATTTTGACACTATATTACCCAAGGTAGTAAACAGGTGATTTCACGTGGGTTAGACTCCTAGTGAGAAAAAAAAACAACTTCGGGAAGGTTCGATGCAAAATTGTAGCTTATATTTAAGCATTAGTTTTAGGTAGGATTATGAATGATGGATTATAGGAACATATAGAATGAGATGACAGTTTAGAAAGAGAGTTATTCCTTGTGAGTTTTCTTGTAGAATGTTAGAACTAGGATGAAGTGAGTTTTGTTCTAGCTAGATGAGTTGCTACTAAATGTTGCCTCATGTCATTGTGTAAAGAGTATTCAGAACTAACGAATGTTAGAAAAGTGTTGTGAATAATGTGCATTTAGTGAAATGTTTCAGAAGATGTAAGTAATGCAACTCTTTGTTTCTTCATGTGTGTGAGCATGACTGTAGCTTTGTTGAGAGAGAAAGAGAGACAGAGACAGAGAGAGAGAGAGAGAGACACACACAGAGAGAGAGAGAGGTGTTCACTTCCTCCCCATGTGGCTAGCAAGGTTTTGCTGTGAGAAAGTTGTTCACTCCATCCCCATGTGGCTAACAAGGTTTTATTGTGAGAAAGTTGTTCACTCCCTCCTCATGTGGCTAATAATGTTTTTCTGTGAGAGAGTTGTTCCCTTCCTCCCCATGTGGCTAATAATGGGAGTGGGGAGTGCAGCCTCAAGCACCTCTTTCTGTCTATACATTTCATCAGCATCAGTCGTCTGCCATTATTTCTCATAAATCAAACTGTTGATGTTCTCAAACTCTCTTCAAGTTAATCCACACTGTTACGTGTCAGTTTAATGGAGGAACTGTCAGTAGTTTTCAAGTTATGTTGCTGTTGTCTAAGTAGAGTAGTTTTCAAGTTATGTTGCTGTTGTCTACGTGGAGTAGTTTTCAAGTTATGTTGCTGTTGTCTACGTGGAGTAGTTTTCAAGTTATGTTGCTGTTGTCCACGTGGAGTAGTTTTCAAGTTATGTTGCTGTTGTCTACGTGGAGTAGTTTTCAAGTTATGTTGCTGTTGTCTACGTGGAGTAGTTTTCAAGTTATGTTGCTGTTGTCTACGTGGAGTAGTTTTCAAGTTATGTTGCTGTTGTCTACGTGGAGTTGTTGAGAGCCTGGGTATGCTCAGTTTCTTGTGAATAACGTTGAAACTAAACTGATAAGACTTCCAGATAGAACCTTTCTTATCTGAGTAATAGTCCAACGAATCTAACTACAGCTTCTTGCTCCACCGGACACTTTTTCAAACAACATCACCATCAACATTCACTGATTGTCTATAGTGATACAATCATATATGTCATGCAACTTTCTCACTACACGGCGCTAAGAAAATGTAATACGCCTTTAAATGTACTAACAAGAAAACAAAGTTATGTTTACTAGGAGATTACATATTCCCAGTGGCAACATGGACATTTAAATCACTAGAAAAGAGAATAACTGCATTTGAAATTACATGTTACAGAAGGCCACTTAGAATATCGTGGGTTGAACGAAAATCAAATAAAAAAAAGATTCTAATGGGATTAGGTGTCGCAGAAAACTGGCTCGTTAACATTATAAAAAATAAAAAGCTGAGATACTTCGGTCACATCAAGAGACACAACAGCTTGGAGATGTTGATACTTCAGTCATATCAAGAGACACAACAGCTTGGAGAGGTTGATACTTCGGCCACATCAAGAGACACAACAGCTTGGAGAGGTTGATACTTCGGCCACATCAAGAGACACAACAGCTTGGAGAGGTTGATACTTCGACCACATCAAGAGACACAACAGCTTGGAGAGGTTGATACTTCGGCAACATCAAGAGACACAACAGCTTGGAGAGGTTGATACTTCGGCCACATCAAGAGACACAACAGCTTGGAGAGGTTGATACTTCGGCCACATCAAGAGACACAACAGCTTGGAGAGGTTGGTAGTATAAGGCATAGCGCCAGGCAACAGAGAAAAGGGACGACCCCCGCAAGTGGACTCGGGACATCACAGAAAGTCTGAATATGTAATGACAAGAAATGAGAGCAGATCTAGATAACGTAACACTGCTTGAAAGGTGCTAGTAAACTGAAAGATTTGTATGACTAGCCATTGACAAGTCAATAACATGCCCGTATTATCACACGCATCTTCTTAAAGTGTGTGTGTGTGTGTGTGTGAGAGAGAGAGAGAGAGAGAGACAGAGAGACAGAGAGAGAGATGGGTTTACGTAACAATTTTCAGAGTATAGGAGGGGTTCCCACGTGCTTTCTATCCTTACAAGCACAAAGAACTGGCAACAGAGACATTCAGAAACTAACAACCAGTCTACGGAGTTTGATGAGATACAGATGATTAATGTTGTATTCATAACTTTCTGTAGAATTATGATTTAAAACAAAAAGAGTAAATTACTGCAGAGATAAAGTGAATAATATAATTCCATAGCCTGTCCCTTGCTCATGCTAGTATTGTAAACAGAACCACTAGTCTTTTGACTTCTAGACTTGACACTTGACTTAGAAGCTGCTGGCACGGTCATAGAACTTGACATGACAATTGACACATTTGAGCTGCTGTCAAGGACATAAGACATGACTTGAGATTTGAAGGTTGTGACTTGAGACTGATCATGAGGGACTTGAGTGTATCTCTGGAACACAGGCACGTACGTAGAATACACACATAGAACACAAACAACGAACGCACACATAGAACAAACACGTAACACGCATATAGAACACTACACACATAGCCTGACACGTGAAAGACATAATTTTAGACAGGGACGTGACTGAGAGACAGGGACGTGACTGAGAAACAAGGACGTGAGTGAGAAACAAGGACGTGACTGAGAGACAGGGACGTGACTGAGAAACAAGGACGTGACTGAGAGACAGGGACGTGACTGAGACAGGAACGTGAGTGAGAAACAAGGACGTGACTGAGAGACAGGGACGTGACTGAGACAGGAACGTGAGTGAGAAACAAGGACGTGACTGAGACAGGAACGTGAGTGAGAAACAAGGACGTGACTGAGACAGGAACGTGAGTGAGAAACAAGGACGTGACTGAGACAGGGACGTGACTGAGACAGGGACGTGACTGAGAAACAAGGACGTGACTGAGACAGGAACGTGAGTGAGAAACAAGGACGTGACTGAGACAGGAACGTGACTGAGAAACAAGGACGTGACTGAGACAGGAACGTGAGTGAGAAACAAGGACGTGACTGAGACAGGAACGTGAGTAAGAAACAAGGACGTGACTGAGACAGGGACGTGACTGATACAGGGACGTGAGTGAGAAACAAGGACGTGACTGAGACAGGGACGTGAGTGAGAAACAAGGACGTGACTGAGACAGGGACGTGAGTGAGAAACAAGGACGTGACTGAGACAGGGACGTGAGTGAGAAACAAGGACGTGACTGAGACAGGAACGTGAGTGAGAAACAAGGACGTGACTGAGACAGGGACGTGACTGAGACAGGAACGTGAGTGAGAAACAAGGACGTGACTGAGACAGGGACGTGAGTGAGAAACAAGGACGTGACTGAGACAGGAACGTGAGTGAGAAACAAGGACGTGACTGAGACAGGGACGTGAGTGAGAAACAAGGACGTGACTGAGACAGGAACGTGAGTGAGAAACAAGGACGTGACTGAGACAGGAACGTGAGTGAGACAGGAACGTGAGTGAGAAACAAGGACGTGACTGAGACAGGGACGTGAGTGAGAAACAAGGACGTGACTGAGACAGGAACGTGAGTGAGAAACAAGGACGTGACTGAGACAGGGACGTGAGTGAGAAACAAGGACGTGACTGAGACAGGGACGTGACTGAGACAGGAACGTGAGTGAGAAACAAGGACGTGACTGAGACAGGAACGTGATTGAGAAACAAGGACGTGACTGAGACAGGGACGTGAGTGAGAAACAAGGACGTGACTGAGACAGGAACGTGAGTGAGAAACAAGGACGTGACTGAGACAGGAACGTGAGTGAGACAGGAACGTGAGTGAGAAACAAGGACGTGACTGAGACAGGGACGTGAGTGAGAAACAAGGACGTGACTGAGACAGGGACGTGAGTGAGAAACAAGGACGTGACTGAGACAGGGACGTGACTGAGACAGGAACGTGAGTGAGAAACAAGGACGTGACTGAGACAGGGACGTGAGTGAGAAACAAGGACGTGACTGAGACAGGGACGTGAGTGAGAAACAAGGACGTGACTGAGACAGGGACGTGAGTGAGAAACAAGGACGTGACTGAGACAGGGACGTGAATGAGAAACAAGGACGTGACTGAGACAGGGACGTGAGTGAGAAACAAGGACGTGACTGAGACAGGAACGTGAGTGAGAAACAAGGACGTGACTGAGACAGGGACGTGAGTGAGAAACAAGGACGTGACTGAGACAGGAACGTGAGTGAGAAACAAGGACGTGACTGAGACAGGGACGTGAGTGAGAAACAAGGACGTGACTGAGACAGGGACGTGAGTGAGAAACAAGGACGTGACTGAGACAGGGACGTGAGTGAGAAACAAGGACGTGACTGAGACAGGAACGTGAGTGAGAAACAAGGACGTGACTGAGACAGGGACGTGACTGAGACAGGAACGTGAGTGAGAAACAAGGACGTGACTGAGACAGGAACGTGAGTGAGAAACAAGGACGTGACTGAGACAGGAACGTGAGTGAGAAACAAGGACGTGACTGAGACAGGGATGTGACTGAGACAGGAACGTGAGTGAGAAACAAGGACGTGACTGAGACAGGAACGTGAGTGAGAAACAAGGACGTGACTGAGACAGGAACGTGAGTGAGAAACAAGGACGTGACTGAGACAGGAACGTGAGTGAGAAACAAGGACGTGACTGAGACAGGAACGTGAGTGAGAAACAAGGACGTGACTGAGACAGGGACGTGACTGAGACAGGAACGTGAGTGAGAAACAAGGACGTGACTGAGACAGGAACGTGAGTGAGAAACAAGGACGTGACTGAGACAGGAACGTGAGTGAGAAACAAGGACGTGACTGAGACAGGAACGTGAGTGAGAAACAAGGACGTGACTGAGAGACAGGGACGTGAGTGAGAAACAAGGACGTGACTGAGACAGGAACGTGAGTGAGAAACAAGGACGTGACTGAGAAACAAGGACGTGACTGAGACAGGGACGTGACTGAGACAGGAACGTGAATGAGACAGGAACGTGACTGAGACAGGAACGTGAGTGAGAGACTTAGACTTGACTAAGAGACAGAGCCTTGACTGAGACAGAGACGTGAACGAGACAGGGACGTGACTGAGACAAGGATGTGACTGAGACGGACTTGAGACAGGGACGTGAGTGAGAAACAGACTTGACTGAGAGACAGGACCGTGAATGAGACAAGGATGTGACTGAGACGGACTTGAGACAGGGACGTGAGTGAGAAACAGACTTGACTGAGAGACAGAGACGTGACTGAGACAGAGACGTGAACGAGACAAGGACGTGACTGAGCCGAAGAAAGGCTTATGAATGTTCCGGAAGTGAAGGATAGAACTTGTCGCATAAATTTCCATACAGACCTGAGATGAGTGACAGACAGCAACACCCACCCTCAGGTAGTCGAGGTTCAAGGTCAGGGCACACATCACACAAAAAGCCAAGAGTTGGGGACTCGAGTCACATCGTGAAAGTGTCTGTTAAGGAGATACGGCTGAATGAACTCCACGTACGAGCTTGAAGGACAGGTGAGAGAGAAAATGATTGTGGGAAGAGCTGTTTACAGAACAACGAAATACTGGGAGACACAGAGTACATAGCAACAGCAACAAATCACCCCCCCCCCAAAATCCTATAACAATAAAACAATATGACAAAAAATAACAACAGCAACGAACAAATAACAACAACGAAAAAATAACATCAACAAAAAACATGTCCCGCACGGGACGTGTACCGTAGTTACGGGAACCACGAATTGAAAGAAATGGTGAAAGATTAAAGGAACATCAGCCGTGGTAAAAGTGCTCCTAGTAATCAAGGTAAACGCAGGTGTGTGTGGTTCAGCTTTAGAAACAGATAGAAAAGCTGAGGAAATGGGCAGGAAGTGTTTGTTCTCGCTCTTTGTAACAGGCCACGCTGCCATCAGAGATGAAGGAAACACTGCACGAGCGAAAATAAACACAGCCATCTTTCACTCCCTCTCTCTCTCTCTTTCTCTCTTTTTCACCATCTCTCTCTCCTTTTTTCCCCATCTCTCTCTCCATCTCTCCCACAATCTCTTTCTCTCCATCACCGAGCAACAGTCATGATCTTAGAACTGACAGTATGGGAAACTTTCTGAACTAAAAAAGCAACGACTAAAGACTTACAACAATGGCCCGGCCGTCGCGATCCTGGGAAACTTTCCTGGGAAAATGCAGACAGAGGTTGACTCGATAAGTAAATGCTGCACAAGCAACAGCAGGAGGAAGGTCTCAGTTAGGTCCTACAGTTTGAGGCAGGAGGAAGGTCTCAGTTAGGACCTACAGTTTGAGGCAGGAGGAAAGTCTCAGTTAGGTCCTACAGTTTGAGGCAGGAGGAAAGTCTCAGTTAGGTCCTACAGTTTGAGGCAGGAGGAAAGTCTCAGTTAGGTCCTACAGTTTGAGGCAGGAGGAAAGTCTCAGTTAGGTCCTACAGTTTGAGGCAGGAGGAAGGTCTCAGTTAGGACCTACAGTTTGAGGCAGGAGGAAAGTCTCAGTTAGGTCCTACAGTTTGAGGCAGGAGGAAAGTCTCAGTTAGGTCCTACAGTTTGAGGCAGGAAGAAGGTCTCAGTTAGGACCTACAGTTTGAGGCAGGAGGAAAGTCTCAGTTAGGACCTACAGTTTGAGGCAGGAGGAAGGTCTCAGTTAGGACCTACAGTTTGAGGCAGGAGGAAAGTCTCAGTTAGGTCCTACAGTTTGAGGCAGGAGGAAAGTCTCAGTTAGGACCTACAGTTTGAGGCAGGAGGAAAGTCTCAGTTAGGACCTACAGTTTGAGGCAGGAGGAAGGTCTCAGTTAGGACCTACAGTTTGAGACCGAATGTGATAAATTTATTCGTGCAGATAAACACAAACATGCAGTCAGTTTATACATTTCACATGATGAAAGCCCACAACTTAACATGGCCACATTCACTGCCTTTATGTGATACAATCACAGCTTTCACGTAGCCACACTCAAGGGTTTGGACACAAATATATTAAAGAAATACATGACCACACATATTAATACGTACATACATACATACACACATACATACGTATACTCACATATACACATACATACATACACAGAGCCCGGTAATAAAGTATAGAAACAGAGCTAATCAATACTCTCAACATTTAGACAAGAATAAAATTTCTCCCTCTTTCTATCTCCCTACCTTTGTCTCTCCCTTTCCCTCTCTCTCCCTCTTTCTTTTCCTCTCTCTCCCTCCTTTTTCTCCCTTTCTGTCTCTTCTCTTTCTCTATCTTTCTCCTCTCATTCTCTCTTCTCCTTCTCTCTTCTCCTTCTCTCTTTCTCTCTCTCTTCCTTCCTCTCTCTGTCTCTCTTTTCCTCTCTCCCTCCCTCTCTCTCTTTCTCTCTCTTCTTCCTCTCTCTCCACCCTCTCCCTCCACTCTCTCACTAATCTCTCTTCCTCTCTTTCTCCCTCTTCCTGCTTTTCCTGCTCTCTTCCTCTCTCTCCTTCTCTTGCTTCCTCCTTCTTCTCTCTCCCTACTCTCTCTCTCTTTCTTCCTCCTCCTTCTCTCTCTTCCTCTCACTCCCTCTCTCTCTCTTTCTCTCTCTCCCTCTCTTTCAATGTATGTATGTATGTCTCTATGAAGGAGAGGTTCTTTATGAAAGAAAAATGAACCTACACATCTACACAGACACACACCTACACACACATCTACACACAGACAAACAACAATTATTGTGTCAACAGTTCACAAACACACACTATACACAAGTCATAGAAATATAAAGTTCACATAATTCACAACTACACACACAAGTCACAGAAATATAAAGTTCACATAATTCACAAATACACACACAAGTCACAGAAATATAAAGTTCACATAATTCACAAATACACACACAAGTCACAGAAATATAAAGTTCACATAATTCACAAATACACACACAAGTCACAGAAATATAAAGTTCACATAATTCACAACTACACACACAAGTCACAGAAATGTAAAGTTCACATAATTCACAACTACACACACAAGTCACAGAAATATAAAGTTCACATAATTCACACATACACACACAAGTCACAGAAATATAAAGTTCACATAATTCACAAACATATGAAACTGTGGCACATCTCAGAAACATACGAAATTAATATACACAGTTCTCACTCATACAAAATTCGAGCATAAAATCACATACAGCGCACATGTGCCACATAACCATACACAAAACGTTTATGACTGGAAGGTTGTTGGGGCGGGGGGTGGTTGGCGTGGGAGAGGGAATGAGAAACTTAAATCTGCAAAATGAGAGGTCAAAATAGCAAAATGAAGGTCAGTCACTTGCTATCACGTTATGGGATAGGTTGCTGCAAGTACCATTATCAGAGACAGAGAGAGAGAGAGAGAGACGGTAAGGTGGAGTTAGATAATGTTAGTCTCTCTACCAGTGTGTAAGGGTATCTGTCATATAATTATGTCTGAGTTCTTGCTCACTGATGTATCAGCTCTAGTTACGCCCAAGTTCCACAACTCTTTCCTGCAGTTTCAGTCAAACTAGTCACAACTTTTGGGTGCACACTACTGAGTGTTTGTACATATATTTGTTTTCATGTACTGATTGTTTGTACATATGTTTATTTTAATGTACTGCTATATGTGCACGAATTCAAGAACAATGCAGAGATAAGACAGATGACTGAACAACAACCAGTCTCATGGGTGATCAGGAAAAGGAGATGGACATATGCTGGTCACTTGATGAGAAGAAATGATCAGAGAATCCCAAAACAAGCTATCATGTGGAACACAACAGGCCAAAGAAAAAGAGGCAGACCGCGTGAAACTCTGAAGAGGACATTGTTAAGAGAGACCAAATTAACAGGCATAAAATCCTTTGATGAGGTTGAAATACTCACCGAAGACAGGAAAAATTGACGAGCTACTTTGCGAGCCCTGTGTGACGTTTAACGGCACGGGAAGGATATAAGATATATATACACATGTTTATTTCAATGCAGTGCTATATCACTCACTCTCTCTCTCTCTCTCTCTCTCTCTCTCTCTCTCTCTCTCTCGGAACCTTAAGTGCCCAGGGCACATGGGGCTTCCGCAAGGGTTTTCCACAAATGCCTGTCCTTCGCCTTTTTTTCCTGCTCTTGCCCAGGTGAGCCCTCTATTGCTCAACATCCTTTCTGTTGTTCTTCTCCATGTCTCTTTTGGTCTACCCTTACTTCTGCTCCCCTGTGGTGTCCATCTATATAGTGCTATATATGGAGATGTTTATTTCAACGTACTGCTATATGTACAGACGGTTTGGCTGAGATGAAAGTGTAGTTCTGCGCTCTGTAGTATCTAGACTGTGATCGTTATTTTGGAACAAACGAGACACTCTAGGCCTGCCCTGCACATTGAATGCCGGGGGTATGGTCCACATCTCGCTATGGGTGGATCCGGTTTGCAGTACCAGTGGGTCACGATCTGTTGTTTTCGTCGTCTTAAAAAAATGTAGAGATGTTTATTTTAGTGTACTGCTATATGTAGAGATGTTTATTTTAATGTAATGCTATATGTATAGATGTTTACTTTTATGTATTGCTATATGCAGAGATGTTTATTTTAATGTACTGCTATATGTAGATATGTTTATTTTAATGTACTGTTGTATGTAGATATGCTTATTTTATGTAATGCTATATGTAGATATGTTTATTTTAATGTACTGCTATATGTAGAGATGTTTATTTTAATGTACTGTTGTATGTAGATATGCTTATTTTAATGTAATGCTATATGTAGAGATATTTATTTTAATGTACTGCTATATGTAGAAATGTTTATTTTAATGTACTGCTATATGTAGAGATGTTTATTTTACTGCTATATGTAGAGATGTTTATTTTAATGTACTGCTATATGTAGAGATGTGTATTTTAATGCACTGCTATATGTGCATATGTTTATTTTAATGTACTGATATATATAGAGATATTTATTTTAATGTACTGCTATATGTAGAGATGTGTGTTTTAATGCACTGCTATATGTGCATATGTTTATTTTAATGTACTGCTATATATAGAGATATTTATTTTAATGTACTGATATATGTAGAGATGTTTATTTTAATGTACTACTACTTGTAGAGATGTTTATTTTAATGTACTACTACTTGTAGAGATGTTTATTTTAATGTACTGATTGTTTGTACAACGTTCAATTTTATTCAGCGCTATCTGTACATGTAAGAAGGGTAGTCGCTATCGGTCTGATCATCTGAGTTGCTAGTCGGGTAGTGATAATCTGAGTTGCTAGTCGGGTAGTGATAATCTGAGTTGCTAGTCGGGTAGTGATAATCTGAGTTGCTAGTCGGGTAGTGATAATCTGAGTTGCTAGTCGGGTAGTGATAATCTGAGTTGCTAGTCGGGTAGTGACAATCTGAATTGATAGCCGGGTAGTGATCATCTGAGTTGCTAGCTACTAGTCGGGTGTTGATTATCTGAGTTGCTAGTCGGGTATTGATCATATGAGTTGCTAGTTGATAGTCCTGTACCGATCATATTGACTTGCTAGTTGCTAGTCGGGTACTGATCATATCTTGCTAGTTGCTAGTCGGGTACTGATCATATGAATTGTTAGTTTCTATTCGAGTACTGATCATATGAGCTGCTAGTTGCTAGTCGGGTACTGATCATATGCGTTGCTAGTTGATGGTCGGATACTGATTATATGAGCTGCTAGTTGCTAGTCGGGTATGTTCATATGAGCTTCTAGTTGCTAGTCTGGTACTGATCATATGAATTGCTAGTTGCTAGTCGGGTACTGATCATATGAATTGCTAGTTGCTAGTCGGGTACTGATCATATGCGTTGCTAGTTGATGGTCGGGTACTGATCATATGAGCTGCTAGTTGCTAGTCGGGTATGTTCATATGAGCTTCTAGTTGCTAGTCGGGTGCTGATCATATGAATTGCTAGTTGCTAGTCGGGTACTGATCATATGAGCTGCTAGTTGCTAGTCGGGTACTGATCATCTGACAAGACAACTGAAACATCTGGTCTCTGTGACGTCAGCTGCCAACTGCTCTCTGAGTCTGACGATTCATAAGTAAAGTGTTCAGGTAGTGAATGTATGCTTTACCAAATATAAGTACAGTGTTTAGTGTTCAGACAATGTGAATGCTTGCTTCACGAAATGTAAATAAAGTGTTCACTGTGCAGACATTGTGAATGTTTGCTTTACAAAATGTAAGTAATGTGTTCCGCAATCAGACAACGTGAATGTGTTCTTTAGTAAATGGAGGTAAAGTGTTCAGTATTCAGATAATGTGAATGTTTGATTTACTAAATGTAAGTAGAAATGTTCAGTTTTCAGATAATGTGAATGTTTGATTTACCAAATGGAAGTAAAGTGTTCTGTGTTCAGATAATGTAAATGTTTGATTTACCACATGAAAGTAAAGTTTTCAACGTTCATGTAATATAGATGTTTTCTTTACCAAATGGAAGTAAAGTGTTCAGCGCTCAGACAATGTGAATGTTTATTTTACAAAATGTAAGTAGAGAGTTAGCATTTCAGATAATATGAATGTTTCCTTTACCAACTGTAAGTAAAGTGTTCTGTTTTCAGACAATGTGAATGTTTAAACATAATAACCAAGAGAATTGTACTAAAATTAGTAGTGTTTAAGTATGTCGGCTGTAAGTTTGTCGGTATATGTGATGTGCTGGAGTATATCGGCTGTAAGAATGTAGGTATATGTGATGTATTCAAGAATGTCGGCTGTATGTTGGTATGTGTTCTCAAGTATGTCGGCTGGAAGTATGTCAGTATATGTAATGTATTCAAGTATGTCGGCTGAAAGTATGTCAGTATATGTGATGTATTCAAGTATGTCGGCTGAAAGTATGTCAGTATATGTGATGTGGTTAAGTATGTCGGCTGAAAGTATGTCAGTATATGTGATGTATTCAAGTATGTCGGCTGGAAGTATGTCAGTATATGTGATGTA
The DNA here is from genome assembly GCA_009760885.1 of Achatina immaculata. Classification (NCBI taxonomy): domain Eukaryota; kingdom Metazoa; phylum Mollusca; class Gastropoda; order Stylommatophora; family Achatinidae; genus Lissachatina; species Lissachatina immaculata. The sequence goes on from CM019708.1 coordinate 32,369,730, forward strand.
TTCAAGCATGTCGCCTGAAAGTATGTCAGTATATGTGATGTATTCAAGTATGTCGGCTGTATGTTTGTATGTGTTCTCAGGTATGTCGGCTGAAAGTATGTCAGTATATGTGATGTATTCAAGTATGTCGGCTGAAAGTATGTCAGTATATGTGATGTATTCAAGTATGTCGGCTGAAAGTATGTCAGTATATGTGATGTATTCAAGTATGTCGGCTGAAAGTATGTCAGTATATGTGATGTATTCATGTATGTCGCTGTAAGTATGTCAGTATATGTGATGTATTCAAGTATGTCGGCTGTAAGTATGTCGATAAGTTTGATGCGATGTACGGAAATAACACAGATAGACAACATTAGTGAACACAGAACGCTAGGTCTCACTACTGACCAACATCTGACCTGGAACTCTAATGTAAACTGTATAACAAAACTCATCGTGCAAAAAGTATACCAGCTAACCAAAATTAAGCACTTCATCGATCAAGACACAAGGAAGACATACTACATATCACATGTACAAACATATGTAGACTACTGCTCAACAATGTGGGATGGTCAAATACAAAGAATTTTTACTCATTTCAAAAGCGAGCAGTAAAGCTAATTACTGACAAATATTATGTACAGACAAAAGATCAGCACAAGCATATAAAAATTCTACCTCTCAAGAACTGGTTCCTATTTAATAAAGTTAAGTTAGTACATCAAATTTTACCATAAAAATTTCCGTTTTATATAATAAAACTTTAAATCTAACCCAAAGTTTAGCCAAAATTTAAACAATATTCTTTACCAAAATCTAAATTTGACCTGTCTGAGAGAGAAGCCCTGCTTACTCTGCTGCTCATCTTTGAAACAACCTCCTATCCTGTATAAAAAGTATAAGCTGTGCTCCTTCCTAGAACTATAAACTTTTCAAGTATCTACTTAATGTCGAATACGTGCCTCCATGATTCAGAAGATTTATACTTTATTTTACATTGTTCTTACATACACCAAATACAATTAATTATTCTGAACAGTACTGACAATTTTGTTTGCTAGAAAGTCATTAGTGTGAGAATGCGAAAATAACTTCTTCTTCTTTAAAAAATAAATATATGTAGTTAATTTCTGTACTGAGTGCATGGATGAGAGTGAAATGTAAATATTGTTTGATTGTATTTTATTTTTGTTTCTCAGCTTTTCAATGTTAATTATGTTTGTTATATGAGCAGCATATTTGTAGTGTCTGGAACAGAGTGAAAGTTGTTATGATAAAGGGCAGAATTCAGACGAGCCTGCGTGCCAATTTCATATCTTATCTTATATCCTTCCCGTGCCGTTAGACGTCACATAGGGCTCGCAAAGTAGTTCGCCAATATTTCCTGTCTTCGGCGAGTCTTTCAACCTCAACAAAGGATTTTATGCCTGTTAACCTGGCCTCTCTTAATAATGTTCTCTTCAGAGTTTCACGCAGTCTGCCCCTTTTTCTTCGGCCTGTTATGTTCCACTTGATAGCTTGTTTTGGGATTCTCTGCTCATTTCTTCTCATCAAGTGGCCAACATATGTCCATCTCCTTTTCCTGATCACCCGTGAGACTGGTTGTTGTTCAGTCATCTGTCTTATCTCTGCATTGTTCTTGAATTCATTCCACTTGATGCCGAGTATTTTCCTTAGGCATTTGTTTTCAAAAGAGTCTAATTTCTTTTCTATTTCTTTAGTTGTTTTCCAGCTTTCGCATGCATAAATGAGGGTGGATATTACATTTGAATTGAATAGTCTTAACTTGGTTTTTGTGCTTATAACTTTTGAATTCCATACGTTCTCAAGATTCTTGAAGATTCATAACCCTTTAGAAATAAAGATCAATCATTCAATCAGTCATCCAATCAATCATTCCGTATATGTGATGTATTAAAGTACCTCTGCTGTAAGTATGTCGGTATATGTGATGCATACACGTGCCTATCTCGGCTGTAAGTATGTCGGTATATGTGATGCATACACGTGCCTATCTCGGCTGTAAGAATGTCGGTATATGTGATGCATACACGTGCCTATCTCGGCTGTAAGTATGTCGATATATGTGATGTGTTTGGAGTTTTGATAGAACACAAGGGAAGAATGTGTGGCCTTCATTGTGTCTGAAGGAGACAAGAGTAAATTGGTAGTCGCCGTCATGTGAATATTATTGGAGCAGTGGTGAACTACTGTGATGATTTGTGTAAGCAAGAAACAACAGCTGTTTTATCTGACGATTTGTATAAGTAAGAAACAACTGTTGTTTTATCTGGCGATTTGTGTAAGCAAGAAACAACTCTATTTTCATCAGACGATGTGTGTAAGAAACAACTGTTATTTTATATGAAGATTTGTGTAAGCAAGAAACATTTGTTGTTTTATTTGGCGATTTATTTAAACAAGAAACAACTGTATTTTTATCTGACGATTTGTGTAACCAAGAAATAACTGTTGTTTTATCTGGCGATTTGTGTAAACAAGAAACTACTGTATATTTAGATGACGATTTGTGTAAGCAAGAAACAATTGTATATTTAGGTGATGATTTGTGTAAGCAAGAAACAACAGTTGTTTTATCTGGCGATTTGTGTAAGCAAGAAACAACTCTATTTTCATTTGACGATTTGTGTAAGTAAGAAACAACTGTTATTTTGTATGACGATATGTGTAAGCAAGAAACAATTTTTGTTTTATCTGGCGATTTGTGTAAACGAGAAATAACTGTATTTTTATCTGACGATTTGTGTAAGCAAGAAATAACTGTTGTTTTATCTGGCGATTGTATAAGTAAGAAACAACAGTTGTTTTTTCTAGCGATTTGTGTAAGTAAGAAATAACTTTTGTTTTATCAGACGATTTGTGTAAACAAGAAACAACTATATTTTTATCTAGCGATTTGCGTAAGTAAGAAATAACTGTTGATTTATCTGAAGATTTGTGTAAGTAAGAAATAACCTTTATTTTATCTGACGATCTGTGTAAGTAAGAAATAACTGTTATTTTATCTGACGACTTGTGTAGGCAAGAATCAATTGTTATTTTATCTGACGATTTGTGTAAGCAAGAAATAACTTTTGTTTTATGTAACAATTTGTGTAAATAAGACATAACTGCTGTTTTATCTGACGATTTGTGTAAGTAAAAAAAAACTGCTGTTTTATCTGACGAGTTGTGTAAGTAAAAAAAACTGCTGTTTTATCTGACGAGTTGTGTAAGTAAGAAATGACATTATCTTACAATATGTGTAAGTAAGAAATAACTGTTGTTTTATGTGATGATTTCTGTAAGCAAGAAATAATTTTTGTTTTATCTGACGATTTGTTCAAACGAGAAACAATTGTTGTTTTATCTGCCGATTTGTGTAAGTAAGAAATAACTGTTATTTTTTCTGACGACTTGTGTATGCAAGAAACATCTATTATTTTATCTGACGATTTGTGTAAGTAAGAAATAACCGTTATTTTATCCGATGCTCTAACAATTATGATGAAATCTATTGAGACGTATCGCAACTTGTGATGTTTGCTATGTGTGTGCTGTATGTTATGTGTGTACTGTATGTTATGTGTGTACTGTATGTTATATGTGTACTGTATGTTATGCGTGTATTGTATGTTATGTGTGTACTGTTTGTTATGTGTGTACTGTATATTATGCGTGTACTGTATGTTATGCGTGTACTGTATGTTATGTGTGTACAGTTTCTTATGCGTTTACTATAAGTTATACGTGTTCTGTATGCTGTGTATATACTGTATGTTATGTGTGTACTGTATGTTATGCGTTAACTGCATGTTGTATGTGTGCCGTATGTTTAGTGCTGGAAGAGAAGGTGGATAATTAAATTTCTTCTAGCTGTGATTTACACATGTAATGATATTTATGATGTAATTTTCTGCTGCTGTTGCTTACATATGTTGTATACTTTGGTGGCTAGGCAATGTTACTAGCTCTACCTTTCAGTGAGCTCTAAGATGTGAGTTATATCCCCTGGGTGAGTGTGTGTGCGTGTAATGTAGCCACGTGGAGCGAGTATGTGACCATAAGGACGCATGAATGAAACGTTCGTTACTAACCCAAAGATGGCGTTTTGTTGCGATACTGGAGTGAGAGAAGAAGGACGACTGTCTCTTGTATTCTGTCTTTCTAGCACAATCTGACAGGGGGCGTGTTGTGATTAGTCAGTGCCAAGAGAGCGGTTGTCTCAGTACACATGAACATCAACACTCGCGAATCTCAACACATACGAACCTCAACACACAAGAACCTCAACACACAAGAACCTCAACACATAAGAACCTCAACACATATGAACCTCAATACATATGAACCTCAACACACACGGACCATTACATCTGTTATAGAGACATTTGTTTTAATTGACCTCACTTTGTAGAGATATTTCTTTTAAATCACATACACTGCATTCATACACAGACCATAACAGTCACACACAACATCAAATCACATACACACCATCATAGTCACACATACACCATCAATACAGTAGCATATATACACATCAACACCATCAGACACACACCACAATCACATGCACACTATTACAATCACACACAATTGGAATCACACACACCACCACAGTGACATACAAACACCATCACAGTCACATAAAACACCATCACAGTCACATAAAACATCACCACAGTCACATAAAACACCATCACAGTCACATAAAACATCACCACAGTCACATAAACACCATCATACTCATCACACTCACATAAAAACACCACCACAGTCACATAAAACAACATCACAACCACATATAAACACTATCACAATTACATACAAACAAAATCAAAATCATATACAAACACTGTCAAAATCACTTAAAATACCATAACATTACATAAAACACCATCACAGTCACATAACACATCATCGTGGTCACACAAAACACCATCACAGTCACATAAACACCATAACAATCACATAAAACACCATCACAAAAAGACCACCACAATCAAACAGCATCGATATCATATACAAACGCCGTCACAATCACATAAAACACCATCACAATCACATAAAACACCATCACAATCACATTAAACACCACCACAGTCGCATAAAACAAAATAACGCACAAAAGCCTTTACAATCACATTTAAACAGCAACGAAATCACATACAAATACCATCACAATCACATAAAACACCATCAAAATCACATAAAACACCATGACATTCACCACAGCATTACAATCTTCACACTCACAGTAATACATACGCAATCACATACATAATCACAGCGCTAGCACATTCGCATACAAACGTCCACTCAATACAACAACATACTGACACCCATACACTGACACACATAGACTGACACATATACCTATGTACACTTTCACACTCAACATAATCTCACACAAACACACACAGAGAAGTACACAACACGCACATAACACACACGCATGACATCATTAGGAAACTTACCATCAACACGGCTACGGCTACGGCTACGGCTACTAAAATTATTCGTGCTCTGAAATTTCAGAGTCCTGAAGATCAAGATTTTAACAAAGCCCTCTCACGTGTTGCCCTTTCTAGGCTGAGGTCTATGTTTACCAAGGCCATTATAACACAACGCGCTGGTAGTTATAACATTTTGGGTTGGTAACAAATACCAGATTTAGCTGTAAACATAGAACATATTTATCCAAGCAGTCATAAAAGTTTGTGAGAGCCGTCTGCAAAGTGGTGTTGGTAGAGAGGACATACAACAAACAGCAGGCTGTGAATGTCTAATGCTGATGTTCTGTACAGGAAGTCTATCTGTGGCCTCTAGCTGGCTACAGCGGACTGCTTAGTGTGTTGATTATTGCTATAGTACCTCTGCTTACTGTGTTGATTATTGCTATAGTACCTCTGCTTACTGTGCTGATTATTGCTATAGTACTCTGCTTACTGTGCTGATTATTGCTATAGTACTCTGCTTACTGTGTTGATTATTGCTATAGTACTTCTGCTTACTGTGCTGATTATTGCTATAGTACCTCTGCTTACTGTGCTGATTATTGCTATAGTACTCTGCTTACTGTGTTGATTATTGCTATAGTACCTCTGCTTACTGTGCTGATTATTGCTATAGTACTCTGCTTACTGTGCTGATTATTGCTATAGTACTCTGCTTACTGTGTTGATTATTGCTATAGTACTTCTGCTTACTGTGCTGATTATTGCTATAGTACCTCTGCTTACTGTGCTGATTATTGCTATAGTACTCTGCTTACTGTGTTGATTATTGCTATAGTACCTCTGCTTACTGTGCTGATTATTGCTATAGTACTCTGCTTACTGTGTTGATTATTGCTATAGTACTCTGCTTACTGTGTTGATTATTGCTATAGTACTTCTGCTTACTGTGCTGATTATTGCTATAGTACCTCTGCTTACTGTGCTGATTATTGCTATAGTACTCTGCTTACTGTGTTGATTATTGCTATAGTACCTCTGCTTACTGTGCTGATTATTGCTATAGTACTCTGCTTACTGTGTTGATTATTGCTATAGTACTCTGCTTAGTTGCTGATTATTGCTATAGTACTCTGCTTACTGTGTTGATTATTGCTATAGTACCTCTGCTTACTGTGCTGATTATTGCTATAGTACTCTGCTTACTGTGTTGATTATTGCTATAGTACTCTGCTTAGTTGCTGATTATTGCTATAGTACTCTGCTTACTGTGTTGATTATTGCTATAGTACTCTGCTTACTGTGTTGATTATTGCTAAGTACTTCTGCTTACTGTGTTGATTATTGCTATAGTACCTCTGCTTACTGTGTTGATTATTGCTATAGTACCTCTGCTTACTGTGTTGATTATTGCTATAGTACCTCTGCTTACTGTGTTGATTATTGCTATAGTACATCTGCTTACAGTGTTGATTATTGCTATAGTACCTCTGCTTACTGTGTTGATTATTGCTATAGTACCTCTACTTACTGCGTTGATTATTGGTATAGTACCTCTGCTACAGAACTGTTGCTCTGATTAGTCATGCCAGTACAATTCTGTTATAAATCATAATGGGTAGACTTAGTAAGAAAATAGAAGAAGAAGAAGTCAATATGGTCCAAGTTGGTTTCAGGCAGGGAAGAGTGTCAAGAGATCATATATTCAATATAAGAATAACAGAGAGACGCAGAGAGTTTAATGTGAACCTATACTTATCATTTATAGATTATTCAAAGGCGTTTGGCTGTGTAAAACACCAGAAACTTTGGGAAATAATGGAAAAAAACGGGATTTCCAACACATTTGATACAATTAACATCACTGCTGTGTCTAGACCAACAAGCAGCAGTAAGAATAAATGGTGAAACAACAACTTGGTTTGACATAAAACAAGGGGTCCGTCAGGGGTGCATATTGTCGCCTTACTTATTTAACTTGTATACTGAAAATATAATGAGGAATGTTAGAGAAGATGTAGACAAAGAATATTACGATGCCATAACAATTGGAGGTTATGAAATACCAGAGATTAGATATACTGATGACACAGTATTACTGTTCACAACACAAAAAGGAATGGAAAAACTAATTATGTCAGTCTGTAAGAACAGCGAAGAGAAAAACCTCTATCTTAATGCGAAGAAAACTAAATTGATGACAACTGACAAAACAAACAAGGTAGCTGATATATGTATCAATGAGGAAAAACTGGAAGAAGTGGAGAGTTTTGAATATCTTGGATCATTGCTAACTAATAATGGAGATACAATGAGGGAAATTAAAAGGAAGACATCTATTACTCTTCAGAAAGTAAAACAACTAAAGAATCTGTGGAGAGGAACAGACAGAACTACAAAAATAAGATTTTTAAGGGCATGCATCTTTCCCATCGCAACATATGCCTGTGAGACCTGGACACTTAACAAAACAGCTGAGAAACACATAAATGTCTTTGAATGTAAATGCTACAGAAGAGTTCTTCAAATATCATGGACACAAAAAAGAACAAATATATCTATACTACAAGAACTTAATATTGAAGAAGGCTGTCTAGTAAAGAGGATTAAAGAAAGAAAACATAAACATTTTGGACACATTAAACGTTATAATAATCTAGAGAAAACCGTCCTGGAAGGGTACATAATGAGGAAAAGAAATAGAGGAAGACCAAGGCGAAGATGGTTGCAAGACATCATTGATAATCTGCAAATGGATGCATCAGCAGCAGGCCATCTTGCTCACAACCGACAGGCCTACAGGAGTGCTGTTAGGGAGGCAAAGTTCCGCAAGGGACATGCAAACGAATGAATGAATGAATCTCTGCTTACTGTTTTGATTATTGCTATAGTACCTCTGCTTACTGTTTTGATTATTGCCATAGTACCTCTGCTTACTCTTTTGATTATTGCTATAGTACCTCTGCTTACTGTTTTGATTATTGCTATAGTACATCTGCTTACTGTGTTGATTATTGCTATAGTACCTTTGTTTCATCACCATCATCATCAGGTGCCGTGCCGACTGGCGTTGGCTATTATGCTTCTCCAGAGTACACAGGCCATCAGCTCAGTTGGTGATCTCCTCTCACACCATTCCGTCAGACCGTCCAGTATCATTTCTCTTGGTCTTCCCATTTCTTCCCTCTATATTTCTTGTTTTTATAATATTTTCAGTGCCCCCTCTTCTCATTTGCATGTCCTGTGAAGTAAATTGTCTCTCTCTTATTTTTTTTAGCAAGTTTTTTTTTGTTGTCTCTCCAGCTCATCTTATACATTCTTCATTAGTTATTTTTGCTGTCCAGGGGATTCGCAACATTCTTCTAATAAACCACATTTCTGCTGCTTCCAATGATTTTTGCGAAGCACTGCCAATTGTCCAAGATTCACTTCCATATAACAAGATAGGCAAGATAGGTTCAATATAGCAGTTTAGGCCTCGTTTACTAACATTCATTGAAAAGGATGTGTTGGCTAATATGTTTCTCATTCTCTGAAATGCAATCTTTGCTTGGCCTATTCTGTTCCTAATTTCTGTTCTCATTTCCCATCTTAAGTTATTACTGCTCCAAGGTATTTGAATTTCTGCACCTGCTTTAGAATAGTTCCATTTAGTTTTATACTGCATGTTGGTGGATTCTGTTTCTTAGATATAACTATAGTCTCTGTCTTTTTGATGTTTAAAGTAAGGCCTTTCTGTTCACTTTCTTTGGCGACTTTATCCAAGATATTTTACAGGTCTTGTTGGTTCTCAGCTATCAGTACTGTGTCGTCAGCATACCGAAGGTTGTTAATATTGTATCCTCCAATTTTTATGCCTGGTTCTGTGATGATTGTTCTTAGAATATTCTCGCTATACAGAGAAAAAAGGTCTGGAGATAGAACATATCCTTGTCGCACCCCTTGTTTTATAGGTTGATATTTTCCAATTCTATTTTCAACTCGAATTGCTGCTTCCTGCTGCCAGTATAGATGTTTTACATTCCTCAGATCTTTGCCGTCTATATTGATGTCTTCAGGCATTTTAATAATTTCATTATGTTTCAACTTGTCGAATGCCTTGGTGTAATCAATGAAGCATAAGTAGAGATCTTTCTGTACTTCTAAAGCTCTTTCTATTAGTGTTCGTAAAGCATAAATGACATTGTATGTTCCCTTTCCTTCAACAAATCCAAACTGTTCATCTCCTATTTCCATTTTTATCTTTTTCCTTGTTCTTCTCATAATAATCCTCAGAAATAGCTTCGTTATGTGACATGAGAGGCTGATTGTCCGGTGGTCATCACATTCCTTTGCACCTGGTTTCTTTGGTAGTGCTATAAACGTGGATTTAATCAGGTCACTGGGCATATAACCACTGTTGTAAATGTCATTCAGTAACTTGGTTATTATTTTTATTCCTGCCTCCTCTAGTGCCTCTATTTCTTCTATTGTTATATTATCAGGTCCAGTCGCTTTTCCTTTCTTCATGTGTTTGATGGCATCTATGATTTCATCTTCAAGTATTGGTGATCCATCACAGTTTTCAGTATCTGGTGTTAATTCTGGTCTTTCTCCTCCATATAGCTCACCGATGTACTCTGTCCGTCTGTCCACAATGTCTTCTTTTCCCGTTAACCTTTTACCTTCTTTTGATTTCAGGCATCCTGTGGTATATTTTGTTTTCCTGCCTGTGAGTTCATTAATTCGTTTGTGCATGATCGTTTCTTCTCTTCACGTGACCAACATATGTCCGTCTTCTTTTCCTGATTACCCCTGAGACTGGTTGTTGTTCGCTCATCTGTCTTATCTCTGCTTTGTTCTTGAATTCGTTCCACTTGATGCCGAGTATTTTCCTTAGGCATTTGTTTTCAAAAGAGTCTAATTTCTTGTCTATTTCTTTAGTTTTTTTCCAGCTTTCGCATGCATAAATTGAGGGTGGATATTACACTTGAATTGAATAATCATAACTTGGTTTTTGTATTTATAACTGTTGAATTCCATATGTTATCAAGATTCTTGAAGATCGATGCTGCTTTTGCAATTCTGATCCTAACTTCCTTTCTAGTGTCACCATCCTGGTCTATGTAGCTGCCAAGGTATGCAAATTGATTGACTTCTTCAATATATGTCCCTTCTACGTGTATTTTTCCATTTTGATTAATGGTAAGTTTCATTATTTTTGTTTTTTCCTTGTTAATTTGAATTTCTATTTTCCTAGCCATTGAAGACAGGATATCTGTTTTTTTTTCTTGCATGGAATTCACATTGTTACTGATAAGAGTTATGTCATCAGCAAAATCAAGATCTTCTAGCTGGGTCCCATGTACCCAGTCAATACCTGTGTTAACTGTGCAGCATTTTTTCATTATGAAGTCTATTGTAATCCCAAAAAGTAAAGGAGACAGTATACATCCTTGTTTCACACCTGTTTCAATCTGGAACCATTCACTCATCCTTTCTTCTGTCTTGACTGCACAAACATATCAGTTGTAGAAGTCCTTAATGATGTTGACAATTTTAGATGGTATTCCATATAGACTTAAAATTCTCCACAATGAATCTCTGTATATGCTATCAAATGCCTTTCTAAAGTCTATGAAGTTCAGTATTAATTGTTTCTGCTTTTCAATATGTTCTTTATTATTCTTAGAGTAAAGATCTGGTCGAGACAGCTTCTCCCTTTTCGAAATCCTGCTTGTTCTTCTCTCATTGCAGTATCCACTATATCTATATAAAAATGACCTTGCAAATTATTAATTTACACATTGTTATTATACTAATTTGTGTCCTGTTAGTATTTCATATGATGCTAACCTGTTAACCTTGTAGTATATTTTAGTAGTCAGCTGGAACTCTCACTGTAACGGCCAACATACGGCCAAATAGAATTACGGCTGGACTGTCTGGTCCCAAATGCTGCTGTATGTCGGCAAGGGATTATTATACTGTATGTAATAGATTTGCTTCTTTTGTTTTACTGGGAGAAAGAAACTGTTTCTAGAATAAACACAAGAAACATTTGACACACGATTATCACCTTCACAGTCTCACAGAGAGAGAAAGAGAGAGAGGAAGAGAGAGACAGAGAGGGAGAGACAGACAGAGGCAGAGAGGGAGAGACAGACAGAAGCAGAGAGGGAGAGACAGACAGAGACAGAGAGGGAGAAACAGAGACAGAGAGGGAGAGATAGACAGAGACAGAGAGAGACAGACAGAAGCAGAGAGGGAGAGACAGACAGAGGCAGAGAGGGAGAGACACAGACAGAGAGGGAGAGACAGACAGAGACAGAGAGGGAGAGACACAGACAGAGAGGGAGAGACAGAGGCAGAGAGGGACAGAGACATAGAGGGAGAGACAGTCAGAGGGAGAGACAAACAGAGACAGAGAGGGAGAGACAGAGACATAGAGGGAGAGACAGTCAGAGACAGAGAGGGAGAGACAGACAGAGACAGAGAGGGAGAGACACGGACAGAGAGGGAGAGACAGAGGCAGAGAGGGACAGAGACATAGAGGGAGAGACAGTCAGAGGCAGAGAGGGAGAGACAGACAGAGACAGAGAGGGAGAGACAGAGACATAGAGGGAGAGACAGACAGAGACAGAGAGGGAGAGACAGAGACATAGAGGGAGAGACAGTCAGAGACAGAGAGGGAGGGACAGAGACATAGAGGGAGAGACAGTCAGAGACAGAGAGGGAGGGACAGAGACATAGAGGGAGAGACAGTCAGAGATAGAGAGAGAGACAGACAGAGACAGAGAGGAAGAGACAGAGACAGAGATGGAGAGACAGAGACAGAGGGAGAGACAGAGGCAGAGAGAGAGACAGAGACAGAGAGGGAGAGACAGACAGAGACATAGAAGGAAAGACAGACAGAGGCAGAGAGGGAGAGACAGAGACATAGAAGGAAAGACAGACAGAGGCAGAGAGGGAGAGACAGAGACATAGAAGGAAAGACAGACAAAGACAGAGAGGGAGAGACAGACAGAAGCAGAGAAGGAGAGACAGACAGAGGCAGAGAGGGAGACCAGAGGCAGAGAAGGAGAGGCAGAGAGGGAGAGACAGAGGCAGAGAGGGAGAGACAGAGACAGAGGCAGAGAGGGAGAGACAGAGACAGAGTCAGAGAGGGAGAGACAGAGACAGAGGCAGAGAGGGAGAGACAGAGACAGAAAGGGAGAGACAGACAGAGACAGAGAGGGAGAGACAGAGGCAGAGAGGGAGAGACAGAGACAGACAGAAAGGGAGAGACAGAGACAGAGGGATAGACAGAAACAGAGGAAGAGACAGAGACAGACAGAGAAGGAGAGACAGACAGAGACAGAGAGGGAGAGACAGATAGAAACAGAGAGTGAGAGAATAAAATATCAGCACGAACAGGTTTGGGAGATAAAAGAAGACAAACTGCTGGAAGCAAACAAAGAGGTATGTGTTCAGATCCGGGTTCCAAACAGGGCCTAGGATCACGTGACCACTGAAGTGGGCCGAGCGATATGAAACAGATCTATTCTGAATTTAAAAAAAATTCTGGTACAATCTTACCAATTAGTGTGGGATACAATCTTACTGGTTAGTGTGGCGTACAATCTTACTGATTAGTGTGGGGTACAATCTTACTGGTTAGTGTGGGGTACAGTCTTACTGGTTAGTGTGGGGTACAATCTTAGTGGTTAATGTGGGATACAATCTTAGTGGTTAATGTGGGGTACAATCTTACTGGTTAGTGTGGGGTACAATCTTACTGGTTAGTGTGGGGTACAATTTTACTGGTTAATGTGGGATACAATCTTAGTGGTTAGTGTGGGGTACAATCTTACTGGTTAACGTGGGGTACAATCTTACTGGTTAGTGTGGCGTACAATCTTACTGATTAGTGTGGCGCACAATCTTACTGGTTAGTGTGGGGTAAATCTTACTGGTTAATGTGGGGTACAATCTTACTGGTTAATGTGGGGTACAATCTTACTGGTTAATGTGGCGTACAATCTTACTGGTTAGTGTGGCGTACAATCTTACTGGTTAATGTGGGGTACAATATTACTGGTTAGTGTGGCGTACAATCTTACTGGTTAATGTGGGGTACAATCTTACTGGTTAGTGTGGCGTACAATCTTACTGGTTAATGTGGGGTACAATCTTACTGGTTAATGTGCAATTATAAAACAGAACAGTATGAACGTTTTGTTACTTATTTTAATGCAGCGCCAACCAGGAAGTTAATTGTTAATCTATGAGCGGCAGGACTGGCTGTTTCTAAGTGTACAACAAAAGATTGTGATTACAAGGAGCAGGTCGTGGTGTGTATGAGAATTTCTCTCTGGAGATCATCGTCCGTCTCTTCGGTCGAGCCCAGAATTGTAGATTCCAATTTCTGCCATTTTTCTGTGCATGCAACACCAGCTTCCCGCACCATCCCTACAATCACAATTCCCAACTGTCGCAGCCATCACTACAATCACAACTCCCAACTATCGCAACCATCACTACAATCACAACTCCCAACTATCGCAACCATCACCAGCAGTTCACAAACACAAAACTGAACAACTGTAGCTAGCACGAAATATCAGAAACGCTTGCAAGTGCAGGAACTTTTCTATTTGAATTGAAATGGAGTATAAAGTACAGAAAACATGTCGTGAACTTGTAAATACAGAAGTGTAAGAGAGAAACTTTGACAGTCCCTCAGTTACTACAGCGGAAACATGTAACTTTGATCTGCAGCGCGACACACAGAATTATCATTCGAATGTCGACCAGGGACAAGAAAGCTACCAGGCAATAAAACATTAGGACTGCTAGTTCTGTCTGTAAGACGGCTCCAGCACGAAGGTGAAATACACCAGTTGTCCCAGTCAAGAAGGAATGAATGAATGAATGAATGAATGAATGAATAATCTTTATTTTTAAAGGGTAAAGAATTGGGCACGCAGGCCCGTCTTACATTCTGCCCTTCATCATTCCATCTTTCATTCTTCCCACACACTCGATTTAGTACAAATATACAAATTAAAATAGGAAAAAACATATCAAAAGAGTGTAAGATTTAACTACTACATTCAAAGTAAAAGAGAAGAAGTAATTAACCTAATAAAATAGCACTCACGCACACATACACACACAGACATATACATAAACAAAAATACATTCTAATACAGATCTTCTAACTTATGTTTTTAATAAACATTAAAATAATTTCTAACAATATCTAACAAGTTGCTTTTCTAACTATGTCATTTTAGTACTTGATGGTTGGCGAGTCACGTGTTGAGAGAGTGCTGGTTATTTTATGGAGGCATATAATTACAAGCAAGTAAATAATGAAACAGGTTTGAGTTCAAGGATGAAGTATTACCAATAATTAATGTATAAGTATACACCTATACACGAAGCACTGCAGTAAAGCTGTGATACCAGAATACAGGTCTCTATTTAAACAGTCTCGACGTCCCACTAGATCCATTCCTGACACACACCGCCGGACAAGCCACACCTTGCAATTTCCAGCTAAGTACTCTTTTTAAAAAAAATTATTTATTTATTTATTTATTTTTTATTATTATTATTATTATTTTAAAATTCTTTTTTATTTATTTTTTTATTTTTTAATTTTTAAAAAAAATAGTATTCATGTGAATCTATACTTTATCTCCTCTCTCTATTTCTTCGTCCTGTATGTTTTTGTATGATTAAGGCTCACGCCGAAACGTCACAACTTTGTAATCGTTAAGTAATAAAGCTGCTCCTACTTTTTTCCTATTTTATACATCGAAGTATTACCAATGGATTTTAAATGGTAGGGGAGGGTGTTCCAGAGCTGTACTGCAGAGTATGCAAGGCTTCTCTTGTACAGATCAATCTTGGGTTTAGGAAGAAGACAGTTTTTTAAACGCTGGCTATGTTTAGTGTTACACGTAAACAGTGACCACAAGTAAGGCGGAGCATTGTGCGACAAACTTGACCAGTTTACATGAGTACAAGGATCTCAACATTACAGCTGATATGATAGTATTCTCCTAAATGATGGGAGATGAGCATGTTGGTACTCAGGAAACAATTAATAGAGTGAATACCCTTGTTTGAACGTTAAGGACGTAGGGAAGGCTCTTGAGATAAGCGTACGGCATGAAAACAGTGTGGGTAAAGTTATGGTATAAATACCACGCAAGGTTAGCTTAAGTGGGAGCCTTACTTGTTTTGGAGAGCTTGCTATGTTTTTTAGGAGAATGTCTTGTTTTGGAGAGCTTGCTATGTTTTTCTTAGGAGAATGTCTTATTTTGGAGAGCTTGCTATGTTTTTTTAGGAGAATATCTTGGTTTGGAGAGCTTGGTATGTTTTTTTAGGAGAATGTCTTGTTTTGGAGAGCTTGCTATGTTTTTTTAAGAGAATATCTTGGTTTGGAGAGCTTGCTATGTTTTTTTAGGAGAATGTGTTGGTTTGGAGAGCTTGCTATGTTTTTTTATGAGAATGTCTTCTTTTGGAGAGCTTGCTATGTTTTTTTATGAGAATGTGTTGTTTTGGAGAACTTGCTATGTTTTTTAGGAGAATGTTTTGGTTTGGAGAGCTTGCTATGTTTTTTTAGGAGAATGTCTTGTTTTGGATTGAGTTTTTTGGTAGTAACAGTTATTGGTATAGCCAGTTTAGGTAGTTTTTTTCGGTTAAGATAAAGTGGTTAGTTTTGAGATAGTTTGAAGATTTTGTTGTTAAAGGAGATTTTTGTGTCGGAATCTTTGTATGTCTTTTTTTTTTTGTTGCAAGTAAATTGTGAGGTTTCTTCCCACATGGCGTTGAATATTTCACTCCGGGAATTGTCTTGTATTTATCTTTCCAGCTTGATGGACTACGTTTCCGTCCTCATAATATCATCTATCATTTTACCTATTAATAAATGTGGTTTTCAGTATTTTCAAAGCAGTAGCTTTGTTTAGTTTCTCGTGGAATGTTATATGTTGTTGAAGTTGATGACTGCAGGTTTCAGTGTAGTACAGTTATTACTTGGTGTTCTTGTTGTGTTGCCGTGAGAGTATTAGGCAACAGATTTTGCAAATTTGGCTCAACATCGGAACATTTGTAAAATAACAAGAGAAAGTAACAAGAAAGTAATAGTTTAAGCAGAGACACCCAGCCTGTAAGAGATTCAGTCCTCCCTCCAGTCCTCCCTCCAGTCTTTCCTCCAGTCCTCCTTCCAGTCCTCCCTCTAGTCCTCCCTCTAGTCCTCCCTCTAGTCCTCCCTCTAGTCCTCCCTCTAGTCCTTCATTCAATATGACAGTTTATGGACAGACATTCTTCTTCAATGGGACACTCAACATAGAAACCAAACTTGCACAGGATTCCAGCAGTTACAAAAGATAAGAAAAGTTTAAGGATGAATCTCAATTTGTGATGATATTGTAAATGAGAGTGGCGTGAACTGATGGAAACAATCAACGATGAAAATACCCTGAAACTGTCCGCCAGGCGATTACCATCGCCTTAGGGCAGACACACTCAGACAACATTGAAAAAATATTTTACGAAGGGCGTTCAGAAAGTAATGCACCACATTGTTTTTCTCAGAAGCTGTTTATTCAAAAAGCATGAAATTTATATACAATATACATGGATATTGCATGTAAACATCGGTATTATTCGTCATAATCCCCATCAATTGTACGGCTTTACGCCAGCGTGAAACAAATGCATGTATTCCTAGCCTGTACCAGATTTTCTCTTGATTATGTAGCCATTGCTTTGCTGCATGAATCACTCTTTCGTCATCTTCAAATCTTACTCCTCAGAGTACATCTTTAAGTGGACCAAACAGATGGAAATCAGAGGGTGCCAAATCGGGACTATAGGGTGGATGGGGTAGTACAGTCCAACACAATTTGATGACTGCTTCCCTTGTTGCCAGACTTGTGTGAGGGCGCGCACATGTGAAGGAGAAGCAGGTCTGCTGGATTCTTGTGAGACCGAACTCTGCGAAAACGTTTATTGAGTTTTTTCAATGTCTTAATGTAAGCTTGCGAATTGATTGTCTCTCCTCTTGGCATAACATCCACAAGAATCAGAGACTTGTTTGTGAGACTTCGAGGAGCCCATCTTGCTCAAACCTTAGAAAATCCGAGAGCTTTTATAACTGCATTTGCACTACCATTGTTGACTGACAGCTTTAAGGTCTATCAGTAAGAATAATGCTCTCAGCGCATTTCAACATTTCTGCCTTGGTGGCTGTGGTAGGACGTCCACAGCGCGGCCGATAATGCAATTCCTTATTTCCACTTATTGATTCTTTGATTCTCTGAACCCAGCAACTGACTGTACTCATGTCGACCGCAAAACTTCCATACACATCACAAAGATGCTTGTGAATGTTCACAACAGTTTCCTTCCATGCAACGAAAAATTCTATCACAATTCGCTGGTTATTCCGCAAGTTGATAACACGCTCCATTTCAACAGTTAGGGCAGCCATATTCTTTGGCCAGTTGCGGAGAAATTTGGTTCATACAATCAGCGCATATCATATTTAAAGTGTGCAAAATTTCATGCTCCTATCTTTATTATTATCTGAAAAAAACGATGTGGTGCATTACTTTCTGAACGCCCCTCTTAACTTAAAGTACGCAGAAAACTGCAATCCAGTCTTTCAACCTAGCATCTCAACCATTGTCCACAAAGGGAAAACTCAGCTTACAGGTACTACATGACAAAGTTCGTGACAATCTTTGCCTTGAAAAGGACAAATCAAGAAGGACATCATTTTGCCATAAATACCTTGTAGGACAAATTGACCACTACTACTTACTAGAATACAACAGTTTTGTCCCAAAAAGGACAACCAAACACAAAAACGTACAAGATAAAATAAGGAATCCTAGCAAACCTTCCAGAACATCCCAACACATCCTCTTCTTCAACATCTAAAACAGACCAACACATCCTCTCACTCCAACATCTAGAACAGACCAACATATCCTCTTCTTCAACATCCAGAACATCCCAACACATCCTCTTACTTCAACATCTAAAACAGACCAATACATCCTCTCACTCCAACATCTAGAACAGACCAACATATCCTCTTCTTCAACATCCAGAACATCCCAACACATCCTCTTCTTCAACATCTAAAACAGACCAACACATCCTCTCACTCCAACATCCAGAACATCCCAACACATCCTCTTCTTCAACATCTAAAACAGACCAACACATCCTCTCACTCCAACATCTAGAACAGACCAACATATCCTCTCACTTCAATATCTAGAACAGACCAACACATCCTCTTCTTCAACATCTAAAACAGACCAACACATCCTCTCACTCCAACATCTAGAACAGACCAACACATCCTCTCACTCCAACATCTAGAACAGACCAACACATCCTCTCACTTCAACATCTAGAACAGACCAACACATCCTCTCACTCCAACATCTAAAACAGACCAACATATCCTCTTCTTCAACATCTAGAACAGACCAACACATCCTCTCACTTCAATATCTAGAACAGACCAACATATCCTCTTCTTCAACATCTAGAACAGACCAGCACATCCCCTTCTTCAACATCTAGAACAGACCAGCACATCCTCTTCTTCAACATCTAAAACAGACCAACATATCCTCTTCTTCAACATCTAGAACAGACCAACATATCCTCTCACTTCAATATCTAGAACAGACCAACAGGTCCTCTCACGTCAACATCTAAAACAGACCAACACATTATCTCACTTCAACATCTAGAACAGACCAACACATCCTCTTACTCCAACATCTAGAACAGACCAACACATCCTCTCACTTCAACATCTAGAACAGACCAACATATCCTCTCACTTCAACATCTAGAACAGACCAACACATCCTCTCACTTCAACATCTAGAACAGAACTAACCCATTCATACACCCCGCTAGCTCAGACCTCGTGACTGACCCAGTAATTCAGGACATGGAGATCTCTGATCTCTGTGCTCAGTTAAACAGCTGAGCCGTGGTGGCCGAGACTTTTCACCGTATTAAGCCTATGAAATAACCCACATTCTACAACAAAATAAACATTCTGTTACAACAGGAGAACAGGAACTAGACATTAACAAGAGAACAGGGACTAATTAGTAACAAGAGGACAGAAACCAGATATTAACAAGAGAACAGAAACTAGACATTAACAAGAGTACAGGAACCAATCATTAACAATAGAATAGAAGGTAGACATTAACAAGAGAATAGGAATTAGACATTAACAAGAGAACAGGAACTAATCATTAACAGGAGAACAGAAGCCAGACATTAACAAAAGAATAGAAAATAATTATTAATAAGAGAACAGAGACTAATCACTAACAGAAGGAATTAAGACCACGGCTTGAGTAAAAAGTAATCCCTACATTACCAAATTTACCAAGAACTAGTGCATTCTTTAGCTGGGAATTTTAACCATTTTTGTATGGGTTTACTAATGCTAATGTTTACTACAGAAAATTTTAACCATTCTTGTATGGGTTTACTAATGCTAATGTTTACTATAGAAAATTTTAACCACCCTTGTATGGGTTTACTACAGAAAATTTTAACCATTCTTGTATGGGTTTACTAATGCTAATGTTTACTACAGAAAATTTTAACCACCCTTGTATGGGTTTACTACAGAAAATTTTAACCATTCTTGTATGGGTTTACTAATGCTAATGTTTACTACAGAAAATTCACACACATGCAATGTTAACACTGATGCCATTTTTCCTCGATGTAAGATCTTAACATGAAAACAACAATAGTCATCTAGTACTTACAGCATCAACTACCCTAATAATCTCTTCTAGCACTTATAGCATCAACTACCCTAATAATCTCTTCTAGCACTTATAGCATCAACTACCCTAATAATCTCTTCTAGCACTTATAGCATCAACTACCCTAATAAACTCTTCTAGCACTTATAGCATCAACTACCCTAATAATCTCTTCTAGCACTTATAGCATCAACTACCCTAATAAACTCTTCTAGCACTTATAGCATCAACTACCCTAATAATCTCTTCTAGTACTTACACCATCAACTGGCTAAATAATCTAGTCTAGAACTTACAACATCAGCTATCTTAACAATCTCATAGATTGTAGGTATGTTTTTGATATTCTGGATGATTTATCCATAACCAAAAATAATGAATAAAATATTATAGCAGATAAACTGGTTACATCAAAAAGTGTCTGCAAATAAATAAAGTAAAGCTATCAGTAACGTGCTTCTCGCAATCGTTTAAAAAAAATATTTGAATGTTATTTTTGGTTTGTCAGTCATAGTTGAATTATTTATAATCATATTCTAGTATCAAGAGACTCATACATCGATGTTTAGGTGTTAGTCTAGTACCGGTAGTTTCTGCCTAAAGCCAAGTTTAGTACCCGTGACCGCTACCCAAAGCCAAGTTTAGTACCCGTGACCTCTACCTCAAGCTAAGTTTAGTACCCGTGACCTCTACCTCAAGCTAAGTTTAGTATTGGTAACCACTACCTAACCCCAGGTTTTGTGCTAGTGACCTCTACTTCAGACCGAGTTTAGTACTGGAAATTTCTACATCAGACCAAGTCTAGTAGTGATAACTTCTACCTCAGGTCAAGTCTAATATTAGTAACTTCTACCTAAGGCCAAGTCTAGTACTGTTAACTTCTACCTCAGGCCAAGTCTAGTACTGGTAACTTCTACCTCATGACCACGCTACTTTGTGTTTTCCTTTCTCATGATTGTACTAACTGCAGGTATGTTTTTGATGTTCTGAATGATTTATCCATACACAAAAGTAATGAACAAAATGTTACAGCAAAAAATACGTTATATCAAGCCATGTTGTATGTAAGCATTGGCCGATATGTGACTGTTGTACTGGTAGCTTTTACCTTAGGCCAAGTCTAGTACTATTAACTTCTACCTTAGGCCAAGTCTGGTACAGGTAACTTCTACCTTAGGCCAAGTCTGGTACAGGTAACTTTTACCTTAGGCCAAGTCTGGTACAGGTAACTTCTACTTTAGGCCAAACTTAGTACGGGGGTGGGGGTAAGCTCTGGACCAAGGCTTAGCGGAATCCAGGTATAGAATGGAAGGTCAGTTGTGGATGTATATATATATATTTTTTTTTTGGGGGGGGGGGAGTGCCTTAAAATGCAGAAAATCCGATGTGTGTGTGTGTGCGTGTGTGTGTGTGGGCGCCTATATTAAGTAATCGTAATTATATTTCAAATCATGACCAGGCTATTTCCCTTTCTCATGTTTGTACTAACTGAATGTGATGTTTTCAAGTTTGTACAAACTATATATGAAGTTGCTATGTTTGTAAAACTGTATGTGATGTTTTATGTTTGTACAAGTTATATATGTGAAGGCTTTATGCTTGTACAAACTGTATGTGCTTTTTTTTAATGTCAGTACTCACTCGTTTACTGATATTCGCCTTCTTCTTCTGATATTAATTTCTGGATGTTTTCTACAACACTTCAGCTGAGATTAAATACAAATCTAACATCTTTCATACCCGGAAACTCGGGACGCTTGACTATAAATCATCATCCACAGTTTGTTAGCGCCATAGACTGAGCAGAAACCATCACACAAAAGACAAGAAAACGAGATCACTGCCTTACCGTTAACTCCAGCAGCGCGGGGAAGCAGCTGTGACCAAGCGCTAGAAACTGATGATGCATACAATTCTCACAGGGCGTGGCCGGGCCTGCAAATATCAGAACTGGTTGAACTACTCGAGTTCTCGTGCCGACCGGTCCTGTAATTTTACACAAAACAGCCTTCGCCCTCACTCTCCAAGCCGTCCTCAGTACAGCGAGAAAAGTGCGGCCTTGTTTTCTCTGGGAAATTACTTGAGATCTTGCCGCTGTTAAAGTCACAAACTGGCACTATCACTCATGTAAACACTGCTAGCCGCCCTCGTCTGCGGCTGTCTGGCTATGAGAAGCACATCAAGTGAGAGCTACTGTACTTAAGAGAGTGAAAAGTCAAGTGGTCTGGTCTGTTGATGTTCTGCCGCTGTGGTCAGGAGCAGTTTGATAAACATTTCAGTGTTGGATGTAAGCGTCAGTTGATATGTGAGTGTTGTATGTAAGCATTGGCTGATATGTGAACGTTGTATGTAAGCTTCAGCTGATATGTGAGTGTTGTATGTAAGCACTGGCTGATATGTGAATGTTGTATATAAGATTCAGCTGATACGTGAAAGTTGTATGTAAGCATTGGGTGATTTGTGAATGTTGCATGTAAGCATATAGTGATATGTAAGTGTTGTATGTAAGCATTAGCTGATATGTGAGTTTTGCATGTAAGCGTTAGCTGATACTGAGTGTTGTATGTAAGCATAAGCTGCATACAGAACTATTGTTACTACACTACAGCCCAAGGCTACAAACAAAACTGTTGTTCCTACACTACAACTCAAAGCTACAAACAAAACTATTCCTACTACATCACAGCCCAAAGCTACATACAAAACTATTGTTACTACTCCAAACCCCAAAGCTACATACAAAACTAGTGTTACTACACTACAACCCACAGCTACAAACACAATTAATGTTACTACACTACAGCACAAAGCTACCCACAAAACTATTGTTACTACACTACAACCCAAAGCTAGACACAAAACTAATATTACTACACTACAACCCAAAGCTGCACACAAAACCAGTGTTACTACACTACAATCCAAAGCTACATACAAAACTATTGTTACTACACTAAAATCAAAGCTACACACAAAACTATTATTACTTCACTACAGCCCAAAGCCACACACGAAACTAATGTTACTACATCACAGCACAAAGGTACACACAAAACTATTGTTACTACACTGCAACCCAGAGCTACAAACACAACTATTGTTACTACACCACAGTGAAAAGCTACACACAAAACTATTCCTACTTCACCACAGCCCAAAGATACATACAAAAATATTGTTACTACCACACCTAAACAATTACGCACAAAACTATTGTTACTACATCATAGTTCAAGCCTACGCACAAAAACTAGTGTTACTACATCACAGCTCAGGCCTACACATAAAAGCTATTGTTACTACATCATAGCTCATGCCTGCACAGAAAAACTAGTGTTACTACATCATAGCTCAAGCTTACGCACAAAACTAGTGTTACTACATCACATTTTCTTCTTACTATCCCCCTCCCGCCATTCTTAATGAAAAACATAATTTGTTCTAACTGAAATTATCCTATTTCTTTAGCTGTTTTGCTTTCTACATTTCTACTCTTTATCTACATTTAGTTTGCTTTAAGAAATCTACCCTTATCTGCAGCTCGACTATTTTCATTGTCGTTATTGTCAAATTTTCAAAACGAGTCCTGAACAACGTGCTGTCTAGTAAATGTCATTCTCTCTGAAAAAAAAACCGTTCTCGTCTGTGAACAAATAACGTAATCATCTGTCAAAAAATTAACGTTCTCATCTGTCCCAAAAAAAATAATAACGTAGTCGTCTGTCAAAAAATTAACAGCATCTGAAGGCCAGCCTGGCCCGTGTCACCAAACTCTGCCCGCTGTTACCTCATGTGTATCAGTAGTAGGAGAAGTTGTTGATTAGAATGATGCTAGTAGCATTACTAGGAGAAGTTGTTGATTAGAATGATGCTAGTAGCATTACTAGGAGAAGTTGTTGATTAGAATGATGCTAGCAGCATTACTAGGAGAAGTTGTTGATTAGAATGATGCTAGCAGCATTACTAGGAGAAGTTGTTGATTAGAATGATGCTAGTAGCATTACTAGGAGAATTTGTTGATTAGAATGATGCTAGTAGCATTACTAGGAGAAGTTGTTGATTAGAATGATGCTAGTAGCATTACTAGGAGAAGTTGTTGATTAGATTGATGCTAGTAGCATTACTAGGAGAAGTTGTTGATTAGATTGATGCTAGTAGCATTACTAGGAGAAGTTGTTGATTAGATTGATGCTAGTAGCATTACTAGGAGAAGTTGTTGATTAGAATGATGCTAGCAGCATTACTAGGAGAAGTTGTTGATTAGAATGATGCTAGTAGCATTACTAGGAGAAGTTGTTGATTAGAATGATGCTAGCAGCATTACTAGGAGAAGTTGTTGATTAGAATGATGCTAGTAGCATTACTAGGAGAAGTTGTTGATTAGAATGATGCTAGTAGCATTACTAGGAGAAGTTGTTGATTAGAATGATGCTAGCAGCATTACTAGGAGAAGTTGTTGATTAGAATGATGCTAGCAGCATTACTAGGAGAAGTTGTTGATTAGAATGATGCTAGCAGCATTACTAGGAGAAGTTGTTGATTAGAATGATGCTAGCAGCATTACTAGGAGAAGCTGTTGATTAGAATGATGCTAGTAGCATTACTAGGAGAAGTTGTTGATTAGAATGATGCTAGCAGCATTACTAGGAGAAGTTGTTGATTAGAATGATGCTAGTAGCATTACTAGGAGAAGCTGTTGATTAGAATGATGCTAGTAGCATTACTAGGAGAAGTTGTTGATTAGAATGATGCTAGTAGCATTACTAGGAGAAGTTGTTGATTAGAATGATGCTAGTAGCATTACTAGGAGAAGTTGTTGATTAGAATGATGCTAGTAGCATTACTAGGAGAAGTTGTTGATTAGAATGATGCTAGCAGCATTACTAGGAGAAGTTGTTGATTAGAATGATACTAGCAGCATTACACTTACTAGAGCAAACCAGGCTTTTGCAGTGCTGCAGACTATATGGAAATAAAAAAAAACTAAGCATAAATATGAAAATCAGGATATTTAAGAGTAATGTTCTAAGTGTACTACTCTATGGAAGTGAATGCTGGAAAATCACCAAAACCATAGAAAACAAGTTGAATTTTTTCCAGACTAAATGTTTACGAAGAATTAGACAAATATTTTGGCCAAACACCATAAGAAATAACATCTTATTAGCAGAAATGCAGATGAAACCACTGACAACAATTAGTGAGGAAAGACGCTGGCGATGGTTGGGACATGTGCTCCGAATGACTGACAACTCACTACCAAAAATAGCACTAAGATGGACACCACAGGGGAGCAGAAGTAAGGGTAGGCCAAAAGAGACATGGAGAAGAACAACAGAAAGGATGTTGAGCAATAGAGGGCTCACCTGGGCAAGAGCAGAAAAAAGGCGAAGGACAGGCATTTGTGGAAAACCCTTGCGGAAGCCCCATGTGCCCTGGGCACTTAAGGTTCAGAGAGAGAGAGAGAGAGAGAGAGAGAGAGAGAGAGAGAGCAGCATTACTAGGAGAAGTTGTTGATTAGACTGATGCTTCACAAAATCCAAAATAGATAACATATGCCTACTGTAAAACGACTTCGCAGACTGTATGTGATAATATTAGGATTTATGTAAGTATATGTAATAATACTATGATTTATGTGGCTATGTGTGATAATATTAGGATTTATTTGACTATATGTGATAATACTAGGACTTATATGACTATATGTGTTTAATACATCATTAGAATTTTGTGTGACTATGTGTGATAATATAAATCTTTAATAAAAGAAGTACGAAGAAACATAAGAAAAGACAAAAACAATATATACAAGATTGTTGTGAAAGAATAGAAGGACAGAAGTGTGGAAGAGATAGTGAAATGTTTAAAGAAATGAAGACATTGACGAGAAATGTCACACTTAAGCTAAATGTAATTTGCGACAAGATGGGGAATACCTTGACAGAGACAGAGGAAATTCTAGAGAGATGGAAGGAATATTGCCCAGGATTGTATGAAACAACCGACTGTGGAAGCAGAAATCAACAGTGTGAATTATTATTGGAGGAGAAAGAACCCGAACCGACAAAAGAAGAAGTTTTATGTGCAATAAAGAATCTGAAAAATGGTAAACCACCAGGATGTGATGAGATAACAGCTGAATTTATTAAAGCAGGAGGAAAGGAATGTGCAACAATCTATCATGCACTATGTAAAAAGATATGGCATTCTGGTATTTGGCCAAAAGAATGGAAAAGAACTATATTCATACCGCTGCCAAAAGAGGGTAACCTGAAATTATGCACAAACTACAGAGCTGTTGCTCTGATTAGTCATGCCAGTAAAATTCTGTTAAAAATCACAATGGGTAGACTTCGTAAGAAAATAGAACAAGAAGAAGTCAATATGGTCCAAGCTGGTTTCAGGCAAGGAAGAGGATCAAGAGATCATATATTCAATATAAGATTAATAATAGAGAAATGCAGAGAGTTTAATGTGAATCTATATTTAGCCTTTATAGACTACTCAAAGGCTTTTGATTGTTTACAACACCAGAAACTTTGAGAATTAACGAAAAAAAAGGGATTTCCAACACATTTGATACAATTAACATCACTGCTATATCTAGACCAACAATCAGTAGTAAGAATAAATAGTGAAACAACAACTTTGTTTGACATAAAACAAGGGGTCTGTCAGGGGTGCATATTGTCAAACTACTTATTTAACTTGTATACTGAAAATATACTGAGGAATGTTCGAGAAGATGTAGACAAAGAATATTACGATGCCATAACAATTGGAGGTTATGAAATACCAGAGATTAGATATGCTGATGACACAGTATTACTGTCCACAACACAAAAAGGAATGGAAAAACTAAAGTCAGTCCGTAAGAACAGCGAAGAGCACAACCTTTATCTTAATGTGAAGAAAACTAAATTGATGACAAGTGACAAAACAAACAAGGCAGCTGATATATGTATCAATGAGGAAAAACTGGAAGAAGTGGAGAGTTTTGAATATCTTGGATCATTGCTAACTAATAATGGAGATACAATGAGGGAAATTAAAAGGAGGACATCTATCGCTCTTCAGAAAGTAAAACAAATAAAGAATCTGTGGAGAGAAACAGACATAACTACAAAAATAAGATTTTTAAGGGCATGCATCTTTCCCATCGCAACATATGCCTGTGAGACCTGGACATTTAACAAAACAGCTGAGAAACACATAAATGTCTTTGAATGTAAATGCTACAGAAGAGTTCTTCAAATATCGTGGACACAAAAAAGAACAAATACATCTATACTACAAGAACTTAATATTGAAGAAGGCTGGCTAGTAAAGAGGATTAAAGAGAGAAAACTTAAATATTTTGGACACATTAAACGTCGT
Source organism: Achatina immaculata (assembly GCA_009760885.1). NCBI lineage: Eukaryota > Metazoa > Mollusca > Gastropoda > Stylommatophora > Achatinidae > Lissachatina > Lissachatina immaculata. Next base: position 32,397,355 of record CM019708.1, read on the forward strand.
GATAATTTAGAGAAGACCGTCTTGGAAGGGTAGATAATGGGAACAAGAAAGAGAGGAAGACCAAGGCGAAGATGGCTGCAAGACATCGTTGATGATATGGAAATGGATGCATCAGCAGCAGGCCATCTTGCTCACAACCGAGAGGCCTACAGGAGTGCTGTTAGGCAAAGTTCCACAAGGGATATCCAAATGAATGAATGAATGTGTGATAATGCTAGATTTTTATGTGACTATATGTAATTATACTAGGATTTTAAGTAACTGTATGTGATAATACCAGGATTTTATGCGAATATATGTGATAATACTAGGATTTCTGTCACTATATGTGATAATTCTAGGATTTGTGAGAGGAAATTATCCATGACATAACTTTTTGACAGTCTGTCTCTCAGAAATAAATTTCATAAACACACGGCTCTTAATACCTGCTACTGAACATGTTCCTTATGTAAAGAATATATCTTAAGCGTATGGCGTGTACAATGTGGTCTAATGTGTAGACAGTGTGGGGCAATGCGTGTACAGTGTGGTCTAATGTGTAGACAGTGTGGGGCAATGCGTGTACAGTGTGGTATAATGTGTAGACAGTGTGGGGCAATGCGTGTACAGTGTGGTCTAATGTGTAGACAGTGTGGGGCAATGCGTGTACAGTGTGGTCTAATGTGTAGACAGTGTGGGGCAATGCGTGTACAGTGTGGTCTAATGTGTAGACAGTGTGGGGCAATGCGTGTACAGTGTGGTCTAATGTGTAGACAGTGTGGGGCAATGCGTGTACGGTGTTGTCTGATGAGTAGACATTGTGAGGCAATGCGTGTATAGTGTGGTCTAATGTGTAGACAGTGTGGGGCAATGCGTGTACAGTGTGGTCTAATGTGTAGACAGTGTGGGGCAATGCGTGTACAGTGTGGTCTAATGTGTAGACAGTGTGGGGCAATGCGTGTACAGTGTGGTCTAATGTGTAGACAGTGTGGGGCAATGCGTGTACAGTGTGGTCTAATGTGTAGACAGTGTGGGGCAATGCGTGTACAGTGTGGTCTAATGTGTAGACAGTGTGGGGCAATGCGTGTACAGTGTGGTCTAATGTGTAGACAATGTGGGGCAATGCGTGTACAGTGTGGTCTAATGTGTAGACAGTGTGGGGCATTGCGTGTACAGTGTGGTCTAATGTGTAGACAGTGTGGGGCATTGCGTGTACAGTGTTGTCTGATGAGTAGACAATGTGAGGAAGTGCATGTACAGTGTGGTCCGATGTGTGGACAATGTAGGACAATGTATGCAGTGTGGCCTGATGTGTAGACAGTGTGGGGCAATGCGTGTACAGTGTGGTCTAATGTGTAGACAGTGTGGGGCAATGCGTGTACAGTGTGGTCTAATGTGTAGACAGTGTGGGGCAATGCGTGTACAGTGTGGTCTAATGTGTAGACAGTGTGGGGCAATGCGTGTACAGTGTGGTCTAATGTGTAGACAGTGTGAGGCAATGCGTGTACAGTGTGGTCTAACGTGTAGACAGTGTGGGGCAATGCGTGTACAGTGTGGTCCGATGTGTAGACAGTGTGGGGCAATGCGTGTACAGTGTGGTCTAATGTGTAGACAATGTGGGGCATTGCGTGTACAGTGTTGTCTGATGAGTAGACAATGTGAGGAAATGCATGTACAGTGTGGTCCGATGTGTGGACAATGTAGGACAATGTATGCAGTGTGGCCTGATGTTGGACAATATGGTGTACTGTGTGTATATTGTGGTATGTCTCTATACAATGTTGTGTAGTACGTGTCAAATATGATATTGTCTATGTGCAATGAGATGCCCTGTTTCAACATTGTGAAATACTGCGGGGACACAATTTTCAGATGTATATTATCTTTAGAACACTTTCTTCATGTATATTATATTCAGCAAACCTTCTTCATGTATATTATATTCAGCAAACCTTCTTCATGTATATTATATTCAGCAAACCTTCTTCATGTATATTATATTCAGCAAACCTTCTTCATGTATATTATATTCAGCAAACCTTCTTCATGTATACTATCTTTAGCAAACGTTCTTCGTAAATATTGTCTTTAGCAAACGTTCTTTGTGTATATTATCTTTAGCAAACGTCCTTCTTGTATACTATCTTTAGCAAACGTTCTTCGTAAATATTGTCTTTAGCAAACGTTCTTTGTGTATATTATCTTTAGCAAACGTCCGTCTTGTATATTATCTTTAGCAAACGTTTCTTCTTCTTCTTCTTCTTCTTCTTCGTTCGCATTGTCTGTCTATATCTGCAGTCCTGTCTCTGGGATAAATTTCACTGTTTTTTTGTAATTCATGTATGGAACCGTAGAGCTTATCTTCTTTAGTAGTTTCACTGGGCCAGTAATTATTTCTCAGTGTCTCGTAGTTGATGCAGTTCTGGAGGATATGTTCCACAGTTTGGGGCACCTGGGCACATGTACATAGATTAGTAGTACCAACCTTAAACTTTGTATACATATGACTTCGGAGACGGAAGATGGTGACTTGTTCCTTTCTGTTTAGCATGTGATAGTCATCATGTGGTGGTGTTTGTGGCTTCCTGTAGGTTTTTATCATGCTTTTCTTCTGATTATTGGTGATTGGTATGTCTGGTTGCTCCATTTCAGTGCCCTCTTTGGCCAGATGGTCAGCTTTCTCATTGCATGGTATCCCACAGTGGGAGGGAATCCATTGCAAAGTGACTCCATGTTGTAAGCCAATTTTTGACAAGTCATCTTTAAGGTCTGGTAGTTTGTTGCACTGAAGAGCTTCCAGTACTGATCTTGCATCTGTGAGAATTACTACAGGACATGTATCAATTCTGGAGTCTGACAGTTTTTCAGCTGCAGCAATAATTGCCCTAACTTCTGCATCAAAGTTGTTGCAGTATTTACCAGTGGGTATGGAAAGCTTGCCAATGGTGTTGTTTGGATATTCAATATATGCTCCTGCCCCTCCATTCTTTATGGCATTATGTGCAGATCCATCTGTATACACACGTATCCAGGTGTCACATGGATATTTGTCATCTAGCAAACTAAGTGTGGCTGTTGATCTTACAAGACTGCTTTGCATCTCACCATTCTGCACACCTTTCACTTCAGTCTGAATAGTTATTTGTGTATAATCTGCTTCTTTCCATGGTGTATACTATCTTTAGCAAACGTTCTTCGTAAATATTGTCTTTAGCAAACGTTCTTTGTGTATATTATCTTTAGCAAACGTCCGTCTTGTATATTATCTTTAGCAAACGTTTCTTCTTCTTCTTCTTCTTCTTCTTCGTTCGCATTGTCTGTCTATATCTGCAGTCCTGTCTCTGGGATAAATTTCACTGTTTTTTTGTAATTCATGTATGGAACCGTAGAGCTTATCTTCTTTAGTAGTTTCACTGGGCCAGTAATTATTTCTCAGTGTCTCGTAGTTGATGCAGTTCTGGAGGATATGTTCCACAGTTTGGGGCACCTGGGCACATGTACATAGATTAGTAGTACCAACCTTAAACTTTGTATACATATGACTTCGGAGACGGAAGATGGTGACTTGTTCCTTTCTGTTTAGCATGTGATAGTCATCATGTGGTGGTGTTTGTGGCTTCCTGTAGGTTTTTATCATGCTTTTCTTCTGATTATTGGTGATTGGTATGTCTGGTTGCTCCATTTCAGTGCCCTCTTTGGCCAGATGGTCAGCTTTCTCATTGCATGGTATCCCACAGTGGGAGGGAATCCATTGCAAAGTGACTCCATGTTGTAAGCCAATTTTTGACAAGTCATCTTTAAGGTCTGGTAGTTTGTTGCACTGAAGAGCTTCCAGTACTGATCTTGCATCTGTGAGAATTACTACAGGACATGTATCAATTCTGGAGTCTGACAGTTTTTCAGCTGCAGCAATAATTGCCCTAACTTCTGCATCAAAGTTGTTGCAGTATTTACCAGTGGGTATGGAAAGCTTGCCAATGGTGTTGTTTGGATATTCAATATATGCTCCTGCCCCTCCATTCTTTATGGCATTATGTGCAGATCCATCTGTATACACACGTATCCAGGTGTCACATGGATATTTGTCATCTAGCAAACTAAGTGTGGCTGTTGATCTTACAAGACTGCTTTGCATCTCACCATTCTGCACACCTTTCACTTCAGTCTGAATAGTTATTTGTGTATAATCTGCTTCTTTCCATGGTGTATGCTCTGGTACAGATGATAATGGAGCGACTACAGTTGGAAGGTCAGATATCAGCTTACGCATACGCTTGGCCTGATGAATGAAGCTGCTTCTTTTAAGCCGTCCTAATGCCAAGTTATTGAATCTCTCCTTCAGGGGATGGCTTACAGAGCTAAGGAATTTTTCTCCCATGGTCATGACCTTTGTGTCTCTACGTTCCTTTAGCGCTTGAACACCAACTATTTTCTGCATTTCTACTATTGGTGTGGACCTCATGGCACCTGTGATAATCCGTAGTGACTGATTTTGAACCTTGTCTAGATTATGCAGCGTAGTGTTTGATGCTGTGCACCAAGATGCTGAGCCATATTCTAAATGTGGTAGAATACTTTGCTGATATACATTCTTGAGGATTCTTTCACTAGCTCCCCATGTGGTTCCACTCAATTTTCTTAATATGGCTAGTTTTCTTCTGGCTTTTGCTTCTGCACTGTTTATGTGTTGCTTCCAAGTCAGTTTTAAGTCAAGAGTCACTCCTAAGTAAGTGGGTTGGTTGTCCATCCTTAAGGGTATTTCATTTACAAAGATCTTACCTGCTTTCTGTTTAGATGAGAGGGTGAACAGAGTGGTACTTGATTTCTCTGTGTTGATACTTACACACCATTTGTTTGTCCATGATGTCAAGATGTCTGCTGCTCTTTGGAGTCTCTGTGTAGCAACTGTTGCATATTCATCTGTACACCACATGACCAGATCATCTGCATACAGTGCCGCTTTGATTCCATAGGGAAGTTCCTTGACCAGGTCATTAATGAATACAAGGAATAGTGTAGGCGAAATGACTCCTCCTTGTGGTACACCGTGTCGCAGAAGTACTTTCTGGCTTTTGTGTCCATCCATTACTACTCTAGCTCTTCTATTGTGTAGATAGGACTTTATCCAGTTGTACAGTCTTCCATTCACATTGCAGTTTCTTAGTTTCCACAGCAGACCTTTTTTCCATACTTTATCAAAGGCTTTCTTCAGGTCTATCCACGCTGCTAATATAAGGTTTTTCTCTTGGAGTGCATCCTCAATCTCTTGATAGAGATAGGTCACTTGATCTTCCGTACTGTAGTACTGCTTAAATCCTGCTTGTTGTGGAACGAGAAGGTTTTCACTTTCTAGGTACCATTTTAGCCTCAGGTCAATGATGCGTTCCATCGTTTTGCATAGGCAGCTAGTGAGACTGATTGGCCTGTAGCTGAAGGCAGTATCACTGTTTTTCCCTGGTTTTAGCAGTGGTGCTATGCTTGCTTCCTTCCAGATTTGAGGTAACTTACCTGTGCTCCAGCACATATTGAAAATATCCAACAGCTTTCCCATTGCTGCCATTCCCAGGTTCTTGATCATTTCATTGGACACTCCATCTGGTCCTGGTGATTTCCTTGGTTTCATTTTACTAACTGCTAGGTCTAACTCACTGCGTGTGATTGGTGCATCCATGACCTCCACTTTTCTGACTTGTTCCTCCTCTTTCTGTGGCTCGATGCGCACTGTACGCTCCTTCTCTGGATGGATATCAATGTTGCAGTCCTGTGCAAAAATGCGAGCAAAGTGATCTGCTACCTGCTTACCTGTAAGAGTTTTCCCATCCTCTATTAGTGTAACCTTTGTACTTCTTCCAGTACTCTCATCATTTAACTGTTTGATTAGTTTCCACAGTTTCCTTCCATCCTTTTCAAAGTTTAGGGACTCTGTTTTCTCTCTCCAAGTTTCCCGTCTGGCTTGCAGCTTGGCTCTCTGAAATTTGGCCTTGGAATGTTGGTAATTATTGTGGTGTTCTTGGCATGGTCTATTTTCTGCTTGCTTTCGAGCTGCTTCCACACCATCATGGAGTTTTCCCAGTTCACTAGACCAGTATGGTTTATAGTCCCTGCGAGCTCCTCTGGGAATTGTTTCACGAGCGGCCTGAAGAATACAAGCATTGAATTCCTTCACTATGCTGTTAATATCCTTA